>OZ007594.1:370388749-370716249 GCA_963931845.1 Maratus michaelseni | reverse complement strand
TTCTAAAATATTTTGAAAGCTCCAATTTTTTTTTTTTTTTTTTTTTTTTTTTTTTTTTTTTTTTTTTTTTTTTTTTTTTTTTCATGCAGGGCGTTGACGCGTGACCGGCCGCTTGCGTTTAGGCAGAAATTTCTTCACGGGAATCGCGCTGGCTTGCAGGTCGTTGACCCGGGCCAAGTGACGTCCCGATTCCATGACGTCACGTAGCCATTTTAGGGGGTTTCGTTTGCACCGAGAGGGATGACTCGATGAAATCTTTTTTCCCCGGGTTGCCGTGAAATCGCAATGGCATGAGGTCGTTGACCCTGGCTACGTGACGTCACGATTCCATGACGTCATGGGCCCGTTTGACATGGTTTTTTTGCACCGCGAGGGATGACTCGATGAAAACTTTTTTCCTCGAGGAGCCGTGAAATCGCGATGGCATGAGGTCGTTGACCCAGGCCACGTGAGATCGTGACGTCATGAATCAAGGGGAAAGAAACGGGTTGATGTTTTACTAGAGGTCAGGCTTTAGGTCACCGTGGACTCGGAGGGCAAGCGCTGACCGGAGGGAGAGGAGGAACCAAACTTCTATAGTTAAAGCTTATAATTTATATTATAATATAAATTATAATATAAACTATAGGTTCAACTGTTATTAAATGTAACAGAAACTTTTGCCTGCATCTCCTAATGGTATTTGAAGGGGGGTTTCGGGAAACATTTCATGGGAAGAACTTTTCTTAAAATTTTAAATTTAAATGAAACTTTTGCCTACATCTCCTAATGGTATTTGAAGGGGGGGGGGGGTTTCGGGGAAACATTTCATGGGTAAAACTTTTCTTAAAAATTTAAATTTAAAGAAAAAAAAAATTAAATTTAAATGGATTGAAGCTGTAGGAAGACGACCGCCTAAACTTTTTGCCCACGAGGCGGGAGCGCAGCGACCGCCGAGTGGGCCAAAAAGTTTAGGCGGTTCGTCTTCCTACAGACCTTAGCCCCCCCCCCCCCAGCTCCCATGTAAAGTGAAGGGGGATTTAGAGGAAGCATGAAATGGGTAGAGATGTTTTTTGAAATAAAGTAAAATTAGAATTTAAATTTAAATTTAAAGAAAAAAAAAAATTAAATTTAAATGGATTGAAGCTGTAGAAAGACGACCGCCTAAACTTTTTGCCCACGAGGCGGGAGCGGAGCGACCGCCGAGTGGGTCAAAAAGTTTAGGCGGTTCGTCTTCCTACAGCTTCCGTCAGCCCTCTAATCGTTGTTTTTGGTCACGTGGACCGAAATGCGGGGTCTTTTGGCAACCCTCTCCAATTCCGCGTTTCTCTTTTCCAGCTCTTTGCATTTCCGTTTCGTTTCGGCCAGTTCTCTGTTGAGCCTGGCAATTTCGCCTTCGTTCAGAGTAACAATTTTGAGAGTCATTTGAACGACGCGGTCGTTGAGCTCGTCATTTTTTTCCTGCAGAGACTGGACCCTTTGCTCGGCGACCTCGTGCTTGGCGCGCCATGCGACCGTTTCCAGTTGCAAAGCCTCGCCCTCTTTTTGCAAGGCCGCGACTTTGGATTCGAGTTGCGCGTTTCTTTCGACGAGGGGCTTGAATTCGTTGAGGAGTTTCTGATGGAAAGGCCTCGGGGTCCACGCGTCGTCGCCTACCGTTTCATAAAAAGTCATGTCGGCTTGCTCCCTGAGCCACGTTTCGGCATTCGAGCGACCCGAGCGACGAAGGTCTTTGAAATAGAGTTTTCGACCGTTCAAGAGATGGAGGAATCGATCCGTGGGCTGGAGGGAGGGTACCGTATCGGGAGCGACGGGTAGAACGAGTCCGAACCGGATGCCTGGAATGTTTTGGACGAGGAGACGCCACTTTCCTCGGACGAACGTGAGGTCGGCGTGCATCAAGTCACCCCATTTCAGGTTTCGGAATTCGAGATTCAAGTGTTCTTGGAGCCCGCCTTCCCATTGCAGGACGAGAGGGAGTCGGTAGTCTCTCGGCAGGCTTTCGAAACAATAGTAGTGATTCGGGGTCTCGGGAGAATGGGGGTCGTCCCCGGAAAAATCGCAGACCGACTCGCGCTGGCTGAGGTAGCCGAGCGTGTGGACGAGATGCAGGGCCGAATGAATGGGTTGCTTATGGATGATGCGGAAACGCGGACCGGGCCGGTCTTCTCGGTCGATTTTAATCTTTTTCCACACGTTTCTTTCGAAATGGGGAGAGGGCGGGGACACTGTGATCAAATGGCGGTGCTGGCGATGCCGGGCCTCCTCGTACTTGCCCCCGTCGCACCAGCAGGAGAATGAGAGAGTGCGCGTGCGACCTTCGTCTGAATCCATGGCTTCGAGAAAACTCTGGAAGGCTATGGATCGCACGATCACGTGATGCCATTCGGCATCCTTCCCGAGATCCAGGTACGTGCGAACGCAGGATGTGGCCCGGTTGAGTGAGTCGGTGTCGAACCGGATGGGGTTGGGAGACAGAGGCATAGGCCAGATGGGTTCGTAAGCCCGGGGCTGCGGGTCGGGAGTGCGATCGAAAAAATGTTTCGAGGGGCAGAGAGGCCTCCTGTCGAAAGCGGACGAGACAAAGGTTTGTAGAGGAGGGGGAGCATGGAGAGTCAAAAAATGTCGAGCGCATTCCATCAGGTGAATGGCATGTTCGCATTTACATTTAGAGGGCCAAGTTTTATTTCCAAAACACCAAGCGCAACAGTACAATGTATCTAATGTATGGAGTTTTTTACAATGTTTCTCGTAATCTTTGGGTAAAACAAAACTAGAGCAGTGAGGGCAGGGGAAAGAGTTGGTCTTTTTATACAGGAATTTTTTGTAACAGATAAAATCTGTGCGGTCTTTAGGCGGTGGTTGGACTTTGCGGAGTGGTTTGACGGGACGCGGAGGCATGTTGAACAGTAACAAAGAAATCCTTAAAATTGTGTTCAAAAATCAGTATCGAAAGTTGAGCAGTTCCAAAGAAACTAAAATATCTTGAAAGCTCCAAGTCTAACTTGTCAAAAAAAAAAAAAAAAAAAAAAAAAAAAAAAAAAAAAAAAAAAAAAAAAAAAAAAAAAAAATTTTTTTTTTTTTTTTTTTTTTTTTTTTTTTTTTTTTTTTTTTTTTTTTTTTTTTTTTTTTTTTTTTTGACAAGGTAGACTTGGAGCTTTCAAGATATTTGAGAAACTGAAATCTGAGTTGACAGTCTAAGCTCATAAGCCTACACAAAAAAAAAAAAAAAAAAAAAAAAAAAAAAAAAAAAAAAAAAAAAAAAAAAACAATTTTTTTTTTTTTTTTTTTTTTTTTTTTTTTTTTTTTTTTTTTTTTTTTTTTTTTTTTTACCGAGTGGGTGAAAAAGTAAAATTGGGCTTCATCCAGTCGGCTCTCAATTCCTCCCCCCTACCAGTCCTTCATGTGTTTTGGGTCAGGTGGACTAAAATTCTTGGCGGCCCTTTCCAATTCTGCGTTTCTCTTTTCCAATTCAGTGTTTCTCTTTTCCAGTTCTTTGCATGTCCGTTTCAGTCGCGCAATTTCGCCTTCGTTCAGCTCGTTAATTTTTTTCAGGAGGGTTTTGACTTCCTGCTCCGAGACGTCGTGTTTCTCCCGCCACTTGAGCGCTTCCTGCTCCGAGACTTTGTGTTTCTCCTGCCAAAGCAGCGCTTCTTCTCGGAGCCGGGTCGTTTCCTGCTCGTGCTGCGTTTCTCGTGCGACCTTTTCGAGTTGGAGAGCTTCGCAGTGTTTTCGCGAGGCCGCGTTTTCCGATTCGAGTTGCTGGTTGCGGTCAACCAGCGGCTTGAAGGCGTGCAAGAGTCTTTGCTGGAAGGGACGTAGGCAGGAAGAGGCCCGGTTGAGGGAATCCCATGTCGAATGGGAGTGGGTTGGGAGACAGAGGCAGGGGCCAGAGGGGTTCGTAAGCACGGGGTTGCGGATCAGGAGTGCGACCAAACAAACGGGACAGAGAGGCCTCCTGTCGAAAGCAGAGGAGACGAAGGTTTGTACGGGAGGAAGAGTATGCAGAGTCAAAAAATGTCGAGCGCATTGTAGGAGGTGATCGGAATGTTGGCATTTGCAGTTTGCCGGCCAAGTTTTGTTTCCGAAACACCAAGCGCAACAGAGTAATGTATCCAATGCATGCCGTTCTTTGCAGTGCTTCTCGTAATCTCTGGGTAAGACGGGACGAGGGCAGTGAGGGCAGGGGAAAGCGGTGGTTTTTTTGTACAAGAAATTTTTGTAACATCTAAAATCTGAGCGGCTTTTGGGCGGCATGAGTCACAAAGAGTCTTTGAAAACAGTATTCAAAAATGAAAGTGGAGCCGTTTCAAAACGTTTTGACAGAGCGTAAAGTTGAAACCGAGTCGAACCTCTCAAAAAAAAAAAAAAAAAAAAAAAAAAAAAAAAAAAAAAAAAAAAATTGTAACTGAAATTTTTTTTTTTTTTTTTTTTTTTTTTTTTTTTTTTTTTTTTTTTTTGACATGGTAGACTTGGAGCTTTCAAAATATTTTACAAACTGAAATCTCAGGGTCTAACTCGTCAAAAAAAAAAAAAAAAAAAAAAAAAAAAAAAAAAAAAAAAAAAAAAAAAAAAAACTTGTTCGTCTTTCATAAAAACATTCATTCGATTCCATTCTTTGGTTCGAAAAAACACTGCTTTGGAATGGTTATATTTTCCCAAGACTGTTTGTATACTCGTAAACCATAATGGCACCCTCAAAAACTGGCAAAATGTAAGTAACAGGTTCACATTTATAATTGTTTTCATCTTTATCACTTTTATGAATGATTCTACTTTGGCACACAGCGGTCAGTAAAATCTTTGGAAATCGATTTTCCTGGACATTTTCTTTCCATTCGAAGGGACAAATGTTTCTTTCTGTGAAAAAACTAGCTCAGAAAGAAACATTTGTCCCTTTGAATGGAAAGAAAATGTCCAGGAAAATCGATTTCCAAAGATTTTACTGACCGCTGTGTGCCAAATTAGAATCATTCATAAAAGTGATAAAGATGAAAACAATTATAAATGTGAACCTGTTACTTACATTTTGCCAGTTTTTGAGGGTGCCATTATGGTTTACGAGTATACAAACAGTCTTGGGAAAATATAACCATTCCAAAGCAGTGTTTTTTCGAACTAAAGAATGGAATCGAATGAATGTTTTTATGAAAGACGAACAAGTTTTTTTTTTTTTTTTTTTTTTTTTTTTTTTTTTTTTTTTTTTTTTTTTTTTTTTTGACAAGCTAGACTTGGAGCTTTCAAAATATTTTAGAAACTGAAATCCGAGTCCCCTGTCGAAAAAAAAAAAAAAAAAAAAAAAAAAAAAAAAAAAATTTTTTTTTTTTTTTTTTTTTTTTTTTTTTTTTTTTTTTTTTTTTTTTTTTTTTTCTATATATTTCGACAGGGGACTCAGATTTCAGTTTGAAAAATATTTTGACGTTTCGTGACATTCTAAACAGTTTTCAAATTTTCCCACAACTTTTTAGTTGAGTGATTCTGATGTGTTTACAAGTTACACTGTTTAATGATTCAATCTACCTATTCTTCCAGTTTACGTGCTTTGCGTTTCCATTCATCTCGTTAGGCCGTGGTTGACGTGCCTTGCGTTCCCATGTCACTGGTTGACGTGCTTTGCGTTCCCATGTCACTGGTTGACGTGCTTTGCGTTCCCATGTCACTCGTTGACGGGGGGCGGGCGCGGGCGAGTCCACGGTTCGTTTCTCACGGGTAGCCATATTCGAGAGTCCCTGGGGTACTGACGGGAAGAGTGCTTGAAACGGGTGGAGGGTGATTGCACGGCACCCAGTTTCGCGAGAACGGGTAGAATGAGACGGATGACTTGGAAATGTCCTTTCAGGCGGGCTCGTACCCTGTTGCCCTCCATTCCTGAATGGGGGCAACGGGGTACGAGCTCTTTAGGTAGACTCTCGAAACGATAAAAATGATTCGAGGTTTCCGGGAAATTTGCAGACTGACGCAGGTTGACTCGTATAGCCGAGAGTGTGGACATGCGGATGAGTGGAACCGGATGGATGAATGTAAGCGGATGGACGAGAAGATGGTATTTGGTATCCAGAAAATACACAGAGGTTATCAAAAGAGCACTGAAATCTTTTCGGATCACTTTGCATTGAATCTAGCTTACTTGCATCGCTACCCTGTTAATCTTTAGAGGCCTTACAAGAATCAACAGAAAAATATGCAACTAGAATAACAACTTTAAAACCCCACTGAATGCCTTGCAATATCCATTTTGACACTAAAGGGAAGCTTGACAATTTTCATCTTGAAGGGCTCAGCTGTGTATATGCTTAATAACATCAGTTAAGGGTTCCTCAATAAAAGAGCTTTTTCTGGATAAGGATGGATTAAGAGTTAATAGAGCGGCAGTCCACAAGAGCGCATCTCATTGCAAAAATTTTCCTTGCTGAAAGCACCAACGAAGCGTTTGCTTTAGAGTTTAAAACAGTAGTTGACAAATATATAATCCCGCATGAAACCACAATCGAGCTCTCGCTTTAGAGTTCAAAACAGGAGTGGACACATCTACAATCCCGCATTAAATCAATCACATATAGAAACAGATGGAATAGCGCATCTCTGAGCTCAGAGTTTAATCAAAGTTCCAAAAAAAGTCGGCTTTTACAACAACCCCCTAGACCTAAATAGGAACCCAAAAAAGAAGCACCACTCAGATAAAATAAAAAAAAATTAAAAAAAAATGAAATGGATTGAGAGCCGACTGATAAAGACAAATTTTACTTTTTGACCCGCGAGGCGGGAGCGCAGCGACCGCCGAGTGGGTTAAAAAGTAAAATTTGTCTTTATCCAGTCGGCTCTCAATTCCACCCCCCCACCCCACTTCCCAGTCTCTTTCCATTCACATAAACTTAAGCGTTCCAATGTTGGAGAGCCATCGTCTGCAAAAAAAATGCGATACAAGTAAATTTGGAAATTTCCAAATTTACTTGTATCGCATTTTTTTTGCTCCCCCCTGATGCCGACGGCACCAGTCTATACGGGGAAAATCTATTCACATAAACTTAAGCGTTCCAATGTTGGAGAGCCATCGTCTGCAAAAAAAATGCGATACAAGTAAATTTGGAAATTTCCAAATTTACTTGTATCGCATTTTTTTTGCTCCCCCTGATGCCGACGGCACCAGTCTATACGGGGAAAAAAGAAAAAACAGTTTAGCATAGTTTTTGACGTTTATAAAAAGGATTACCTTCATCTAAAAGTCTTTTCAGTTCCGGGTTGCGTTTCATGGGTTTGGTCAAGGCGACTGTATTGTTCAGGTCGCGGTTGACGTGGTAAATAATGATGCAGGTGACATGTTTCTCGTCCTTTTCCAGCTTCAGTTTTTGATAGGCGACAAAGGGAATGGATTTGCCTCCGGCCCGAGTGAGAAAGCGATGGCCTTCCGAGACTCCAAACGTAAAGGGAGTCAGTTCTTGAAGGCGGGATTGGCAGCGGCAGTGCACATTGGGCGGCAGGATGCATTCGACGAGGAGGCGCCGATCCCTTTGGATCCTGACAGAAAAGTGACTAAAGGGATGATTTCGAGGTCTCAGGATCGTCGCCACGTTGGTCTCAATGTCGTGTAGACCGCGGTCGAAAAAGCGCATTGCTTGCACTTTGAGGTAGGGAGAGAAATTGATCATGATGTAGCCGTAGCCGGGGAGGTGATAGGTCAACAGGTGCATATCTTCCATCCATTGGTAAGAGTTTAAATACTGATCCATGACTTCTCGCATGCGTTCAAAAGTGCCTTTGTAGAAGGCGCCGCGTGCATTGGGGGCGTACCGGCCCCGAAAGCCATCGATGAGGAAATGACGCAGGGTAAATTGCAGGGTGTTTTCGTTTCGGAGCAGACAGAGGCGATGGCCCCAATTATTTCGGTCCACGTACCATCCGGTCCGGAGCAGGTTGAAATAGCGCAGGTAGTCAAAGGAGAAGGGGAGTCGGCAGTCTAGGTACGAAGCACGGTGCTCGAGGAAAGGCTTGAATTCGGGCATCTTGTAGAGGATGCACATTTTATCCTCGAGCGGGATGTATCGGAGAATATGCTGGAGAATGTACGGATGCAAGTCGAGCAGGTTCCGCGGAGACACGGCGGAACGAGAAGAGGCAGGAGCGGCCATCTCAAGAGTCGGCGTTTGAATGAAGACCCGTCCTTTGCATCCCTTTTTCCTCCTTCCTCCTCCTCCCCTCCCCTCCCTTCCTCTCCACTCATCCAACTGGTTTTTGAAGGACGCGGGCTGAAGGACGCGGGCAGAGACTCTTTGACTGTTCTATTCGTGCGTCAATAATAATAATAATAATAATAATAAAAAGACGATTCCCTTTACAAAAATCTGTTTTTTTTTAGAGTGAAAGAATAAAAAAAAACGGTTCCAAGGTTGGTCACAAGACAGCGGCAAAAAAAAGGGCGGTATTTGTAAAGATGTTTAGCCATCTTTACAAATACCGCCCTTTTCTCTGCTCCCCCGCTTCACTGAAATCTTCATCAGCTTAAAGGGGAATGTTTCTTTCCAGGACGACTCTTTTGAGTCGTTTCAGTCCAAGTTCGTGCTGCATGGAAATTTTAAAGGGGTAATGAACGTACGAGGTCGTCTCCCCTTCCACGTCCCCGTCTTCGTTGAGCTGAAATTCTTGATGCGCGGCCAGGCGGATGGGATCGCCTCCGGGCCAGGTGAGCGTGCGACAGTCTAGACTCGGTTGAAACGAAAACGGGGTCAGGTGCTGGATGCGACTTGGGCACGGGCATTCGAGCAGCGTGCATTCGACGACGAGGGTCCGATCCGGGGTGAGCGTGACTCGAAAGTGACTGCTCACCTCGAAGCGGTTCAGCATGTCTCTCGGCACGTTGGTTTCGAGGGTGCATCGGGTCCAGTCGTAGAAGCGGAGGTTTTGCACGGGGCCTGCAAACGAGTGGTCGAGCAGGAGGAACCCGTACCCTCTCAGGTGATAGGCGAGCAGCGTCAGGTCGTCCAGGCAGACGTAGTCGGTCATGAAAAAAGTCAAGTTGCGAGCCATGCGGTCGATGGGTTCGCGGAAAGGACAGTCCCGTTTGGGTTGGGGCCTATAGAGGCTCGGATGACAGTCCAGTAAAAAGTGGTAAAGGTGAAAGTGCAGGGTGCTCGGGTCGAGGCTCAAGAGGAAACGGTGCGACCAGTTTTGCCGGGCCATGTACATACCGGGCCGCAAGAGTCGCAGCACGCGGAGGTAGGGAGGAGAGAAGGGAAGGGGCGAGTCGAGGTAGGAGCCTCGGTCGTGCAGGTAAGGAAGAAATTGCGGAATCTGGGAGAGAGAATGCAGTTTATCGTGCAGAGGCACGAGTTTGAAAATGGAAAGCAAGAGTTCGGGAAGCAAGTCGAGTAAATGCATGGGAGCAGAATTAGCCGCCATGCTGAACGCGGCAGAGAATGAAAATGGGCCTCAGAGAGCGAGAGCCCACCCACCCCCGAATCGGCGCTAAGGACCCTCGTGACGTTCTTTTCCCTCCCCCCGAATCTCCGCTTCAGGCCCTCCCATTTACTTGAAACCACTGAAGCGCGACGGCCGGATGCCCTTGAAAAGCCTCCGCAGGCGATGCGCTTCGGGAAGCGGGTAACCTTCGGGTGGACGGGTTCGGAATGCTTTGAGCGGAGAGAGTTTATTCGCGCTCTGGCAAGATGGCGTATTTCACACTCGTTGCAATTTACGATCAAAAAGAGTATAGAATGGAAGCCGTGTTGGCCGAAGACGATGGAGAGGTTTATTTTTCCACCGCGGATGTGGATAAAATGCTGAGAGGGGACGTGGAAGGGCCGCTCCGGAATAGTCAATGGCCTCGGAGTCGCCACATCCGGCAGCTCGAGTTTTTGACGCGGGAAAATGTCAACATGTTTATGATTAGACAGGATCATTTGCTGGAAGAGTTGGAAACGTGGGGGACGCCGCGAGCCATCGCGCTACGGGATTTGCTGAAGCACGGGTCGGTGAGAGACTTGCCTCACTATCCCTCATGGCCTCCGCAAGTGATCCAGATTCACGATGTGTACGGCATCACGTTCCCGTCCTGGTTGAGAACGTTCAAGAGAAATTACGGGCCCCTCTAAAAAAAGGTAAGGTGAAATAAAGTTATCTTCTTCTTCTTTGCATGCTGATGAACAATCAGTTTAAAGAAGGGCAAAAAAAATGAGCCAAAGGAAAATTTTTCCTTTGGCTCATTTTTTTTGTAAAGCGAGAGACACCAACGTTGGAAAGGAAGCGAGCCGAAGGAAAAATTTTCCTTTGGCTCATTTTTTTTTGTAAAGGGAGAGATACCAATGTTGGAAAGGAAGCGAGCCGAAGGAAAAAAAAATAAATTTTTTCCTTCGGCTCGCATTTTTTTTGTAAAGGGAGAGACGCCAATGTTGGAAAGGAAACGAGCTGAAAAAGGTGAAAGGCTTTTTCGGCTCGCATGGAGACGTTTCGGGATAAACCAACCAAATTTTAAGACTGGATTAAAAAATAGTTTCAGGGGCAAATAGGGGGGTCCCGGGACGTTCAAAATAGGATGGAGATAATAGTTTACAGTTGCCTGAAAAAAAAAAAAAAAAAAAAAAAAAAAAAAAAAACTTTGAACCGATCGTTCCCCCCACCGCGTTCCCGCCACTTCCGAGACCTTGAACCGAGCCGAGTCAATGCTCCGTTCATTTCCCTTCTTCTTCCTGCATCGCATTCTTCCGCGTTCCAGTCTCTGACCTCCTCCGCCCCCCTCTCCCTAGTCATACGTATAAATAGAGCTTTCGATTCCATCGTCACTCAGACACGATGGCTACCGACCGGAGCACAAAGACAGATGTCTTTCCTACCCGGATAGATGACCCGAGAAATGTGAAAAAGCTGCCGCGGGTCCCCAACTTTCAGGGAGTCGTCAGCAATTTCAAAATCTATGGCTTCATCGTCTACATGGATGAGCGGGAGCTCATCTACTACAATCTGGTCGAGTGGAATGGCCGGTACCAGAAACATTTTCTCGACACGGCGAGCAGCGTCAAGCCGTTGCGACAGTACGAAGAGAAACCCTGGAGCTGGGCGGCCCGCAAGCTCAAAAAGGATGTGGCGGACAACTTGAGGAAAAACATTGATACGAGGACCTGCTTCAAATACGAGGTCAATTTCTTCCTGGTCAAGAGTTGTTTTACGTTTGGCCAGAGAAAAGTGGAGGACGAAAGAGTGCACGTCTACCAGATAGGGGCCGTGCAAATGCTCTTCTACTACGTGGAGCGCCATAATGTGCATAAAGTGAAGCAGAAAAGTAAATTTCTGCCTGTCGACGATCAGTACAAGTACAAAAAAAAGACGCTGCGACCGTACGAGAGCTACTGCATTCCGGAAGGCACCATTTACCTCATCTACTGCACCAACAAGTCCTTCTTTTCGCTACACATTTTGCGGGCCGATCAACTGCGCCATTTGCCCTTTGAGTGCATCAACCCGATCCGGGAAGTGCCGAGGCCCAATCCTGTCGACCATGTGTACCGACGACCCGTGAGAACCCCGCTGATTGAGGAAGCCGTGATTGGGGATGAAGAAGAAGAGCTTCCACCGCCCCCGCCGATACGGACCTCGCCCTACTTTGCGACGACTGCTACTGCTACTGCTACGACTGCGACTGCTAGTACTGCTAGTACTGCTACGAGTACCTGGAACAACGATCCCGTGCTTTTGGATCTAGATTCTGGGGCACGGGTGACGGAGGGTAGGTTGATGCCCCCGCCCCCGCCGCCCCCGCCAGTTTTGCATAAAGTGCCTCCGACGACGACGACGACGACTTTGCATAAAGTGATTACTCTCATGACTTTTCCTCTGGAAAAAACGGTCCAGGTGGTCAGACCGGACGTTTTGAATTGGTATCGACACATGTTTAAATACAAACTCTACGAAAACCCAAAAGAAGAGGTTTCGGACTGGGGACTGAGTGACCAGTCCGAACCGATGGATTTGAGTAGGACTGGGACAATGACTGAGACTGCCGCGGCAGTTGCCGCGATACAGATGGATAACGAGGCTGCCAGGAACCCTTCGATGTCGTCCGTGAACGCCTCTTTGAATGAATTTGTGTATGACTCTCCAAATTCAATGCCGCTAGTGAACCCTTCTCCGAATGAATATGTGTATGGAAATGCCGAGACTCCTTCTCCAAATTCAATGCCGCCAGTGAACCCTTCTCCGAATGAATCTGTGTATGGAAATGCCGAGACTCCTTTTCCAAATTCAATGCCGCTAGTGAACCCCTCTTCGAATGAATCTGTGTATGGAAATGCCGAGACTCCTTCTCCAAATTCAATGCCGACAGTAAACCCCTCTTCGACTGAATCTGTGTACGTGAATGCCGAGACTCCTTCTCCAAATTCCATGCCGCCAGTGAACCCCTCTCCGAATGACTTTGTGTATGTGAATGACAATGATTCTTTGACACCTGCTACGAATGATGTAAACATACCTGCTGCTGCGCCCAATTACTTCACTTTTGAAGAACTTTTCAATACTTATAATGAGGAAGCGATGAATCTGTTACAAGCTTTTGATGTATAAAATAAATTCTTCTTTGCAAATAAAGAAGGCAAAAAAATGGGATCGAAGATTGAACCGTATGGTTTCAATCTTCGATCCCATTTTTTTGCGCCGATTGTATAACCAACGTTGGATAAATAAATGAATGCTTTCTTTTCAAAGTAAATGATTCGTTTGTTAATGGAGGGAGGGGAATCTGATTTTGAAATTTTCTGATGGGGTTCCGGTGCTCAACTCTTTTTGCTGTCGACTGTAGACGACTTATATCAATTACATGGGAGTCCGAGTACATTTACGTTTTACGTGAGTTAGAACTCGACCAGACAAACCGAATGCATAAACACTTTTCAACTATATGGAAAGTGTTAAAAATCGATTACAAAATTCCATCTTTACATGCAAAAACCAGGTTGAGTTAAATAAGCGAGTGTCAAAACTACTTGTATAACAAGAGCTACTAGTATTTTGCTGAAGATTTTATTTCTGGGGAAGCTTCTTTCTGTTCCTTTGTGTACTGGTGAATACTAAAGGGTGCATTGAACTAATTCGAAATTTATTAACGAAACACGAAAGTGAAGATGTGGTAATTGCAAGACCATCTTAAATTTATTTTAGAAAATACCAATTTGCCGTGGAAATTTGAAGCAAGAATGCTTAAAATAAACTAGTTTATGTATTTATTTCTAATATGCTTTTCTGGGAATATCTTATAAAATGCAGATTATATTTCTGTACCGCTAAATCTTTTCTTTTTTTTTTTTTGCAATGGCATTAACAGACGATTTCAATAAATGAAATAGTTTCACTCTTTGGGTTCTCCAAAAGAAATTTTGTGTTATGCGTTACCTGTATGAACGATTTATACTATGAAAAAACGTAAAATTAACTGTCTCGTGCAGGACACTGAAATTTAGCGAATGAAACCGAGACGTCCCGAGAAAATCGGGACTGCTGGTATAACCCTGGTGCCAAGGAATCAAGCAATGTTTTCTTTATTTTTAGGGTTTCATTCATCTGACGAAACCCTATTCGGCTCACTCCTTTGTCTGACTGTCACAGAGACCGTACTCGGAAACTGCATAAGTTAGAGACTTGAAATTTTGCATGCTTATAGCTGAATACCATCTAGCTCATGACAAATGAAAAAGTCTTATATTATTTAAATTAAATGAATTAATTTAATGATATACGATCATTTCTGCGATTTTCTTAGATCTTAAAACAAAACCTGAATTTCAGTCTTTTTCGCGTAGGCTAGATGGTTCAGTGGTAGCGCGTTTTCGTTTTCCTCCTAACCCAAAAGTTCAGGTTTCTATTCTCGTTGGCGGAAATTGAAATTTTTGACATTTCCTTGTCCGACGAAGTTAATTAAAAGAACTTTTTAATTTTTTTTTTCATTTTAAGGGTTTCTTTTTAGCTAAAATTAAATCTCATCAAAAACGTCACCTGTAAAAAATGCAGCCAAGTCTCGTGACTCTTTTTCCGTAAAAAGTTCTGAGATCGTATAAAGCCAAATTTAGCTATCTTATTAACTCTGAAATTTTCATTCACAAATCACTCCTAGTCTCTACATCTTTAGTTAAATATTATTTTGTGACTTGGCAATTACGCAGCACAGGGAAGTTATTACACCTTACTATGTTATGGGATGGGATGAGATAATATGATTAAGGCTAATTATATACGCACAGGGAAGTTATTACACCTTAATATCTTATGGGATGGCATGGTATTATTTGATTAAGTCTAATTATATACATCACATTCTCGTGCTACGTAATTGCCAAGTCACAAAATAATATTTAACTAAAGATGTAGAGACTAGGAGTGTTTTGTGAATGAAATTTTCAGAGTTAATAAGATAGCTAAACTTGGCTTTATACGATCTCAGAACTTTTTACGGAAAAAGAGTCACGAGACTTGGCTGCATTTTTTACAGGTGACGTTTTTGATGAGATTTCACTTCTTTTTGTAAGTAATCCTCCTTTTCTTGATTTTGGGTTCTTTTTGGAGATCATCCACTGATTTTCGCTAAGCCCACACTCTGTCCCTATTATTTACAGGCATCAAAAATTTGAAGCTTTAGTTTTGTTTGCAAAGTACTGTAAATAAAAAGAGATTTCAGGTTCCTAGGCAAGCACTAAGTTATGGGAGGTGGAGTACTCTCAATTGTTTCCAGGATAGGTGCTATCCATCTGAGATATTACTCGCAGCTAGAGATGCAAAAAACCCACAGTTTTTGAAAGACGGGAATAAACATGGGAATTTTGGGGAATAAACCCGGAATTTTGGGGAATATTGGAAATTTTGAAGGAGTTTTGAAGGTAAACAAAACCAGCCATTTTTAAACTGTAAATTTTTATTTTAAGACATTCTAGGCACTGTTCCGAGATATTTAAAATAGATTTTTCATTAGAAATTCACAAAACTTATGATTTTGCACTTTTTATAATTTATTCAAAACTCACCAGCTGTAAATTAATGAAGATTTGAATTATTCTTTAAAAATTTAAATTGTTTAATTTCTATTAGCTGGCATATCCACTATTCAGACATATTCTATATTAATTTTCTTTCAAATTGTATTGATCATGTTTAGTAATGTTTATTTTCTGTTTAAGACATTCTAGGCACTGTTCCGAGACATTTAAAATAGATTTTTCATTAGAAATTTACAAAACTTATGATTTTGCACTTTTTATAGTTTATTCAAAACTCACCAGCTGTAAATTAATGAGGATTTGAATTATTCTTTAAAAATTTAAATTGTTTAATTTCTGTTAGCTGGCATATCCACTATTCAGACGTATTCTATATTAATTTTCTTTCAAATTGTATTGATCATGTTTAGTAATGTTTATTTTCTTTTTTTGTTTACATTGCGCATTCTGAGAACAGGGGTGTTGTTTACATCATTTCATAAATAAATCTCATTTGCACTCTCATTTCTTACTTATTTATAAGTAATACATTTAAACTTTTCTTATTTAATATTTCTGCAGCTTAAGTGTGTATCCATAATATGCAAACAGTCCGAAAGACTGATCTATTATAGTTGCATAATCGCGTGTGTTAGCAATCTTGTGACAAATAAAAACACTTCAGAATTATTTTCTACTTTTGACATTATAGAATGTTAAATTACTTTGCTGTTAGACATGCATTAAATCATATTTAAAGTATAAAAATGAAGAATATTGGGATTTTAGGATGTATGCATTCTTAAATGAGAATATTTTGTTATTTAAATAAAACTTTTATAATTATCATAATTACAATGTGAAAACAATCAGTGCAATTTCAACTCTGAACAATTGCTTGCATATATTGATTAATATGTAGTTTTTTTTAAACACTATGTTATCCATCATTATTTTTTTTTAATATATACATTTGTATTTTGGTCAAGCTTGATTTGAATATATAATAAATATGCAAGCAGGGTTTAAACTGCAATTTTGTTTTTTTTTAATTTTACAAAAGTATGTCAATAAGATATTAGCTAAAAAGCCACTAAAGAAGAAAAAAAGATGTAGAAAAGTGAATTTCTAAGTTTTGCGCAAATGTTAGCAGGGTCATAAATCATGCAATATTAATTTGTAATTTTAGATTTAAGTTTTCTGAAGTTATGCAAGAATTAACATAATACAACCCCCCCCCCCCTTCAAAAAAAAAAAAAAAAACTGACATTGGTAATAGCTAAAATATCTGTTGCTCTTTTTACCTAAAATGATAAGGAAAATTGTTTGCCAGGTTAAACCCTACATACAAATGATATGGAAGAAGGGGAAAAAAAGAGAAGGTTGCGGCTTTCATGTTTTGATCAAATTAATCCTTTTAGTTTACATTTCACTGTCGAGTGTTGTGTTACTATTATGAAACATCACATTTTGATTGAGTTATGCAAGTTTTACCACTGGATATTTCTTTTGAACATATTAATTGTATGCTTTTTTAAAATAAGAAATGCTTTGCTAGTTTTCAAAATTGAAAACACAAACTTTAAGTCGATTCAACTTTTCTACCTCATCTGTCTGCCACACATAATAAAATTTTGCTTGTTTATATCAATTTTAATATTTCAGATGCAAATTTTATGACTATTAGATTAAAAAAAAAAAAAAAAAGCTCTATACAAAATTAATGTCGAGTATATCATTATGTGCTTGTAACATATTAAATCAGATTTTAAATATTTCATATTTTATGCAACAACTATCTAATCCAAGATAAATTAATAACTAAAAACTATCAGTTGAACAAGACAAGTATATTAAATTTTATATGTTTCTTCACAGAGGTACATGTATATATAATGTAATTATTTAAAAACCAAACATATCAAAAAATGTTTCCAGTTTTTAAAAAATTTACTTTGTTATTAACATAGCTACTAACATTCCATTTTTTTTTTTTTTTTTTTTTTTTTTTTTTGCAAGTTAAACATAATTTAACCCAAAAGAAATATTCCTTGTCCCTATGTGATTATAAACTTCTTTCCTTTAATAAAATCTCTGGTTTTATATGATTTGAAAAAAGGAAAATTAGCAGCTATTTATAAAGTTATTTTGGTTCAAATTTCTATTTGTTTATCAACAGCAACAAATGTACTGAATTTTGTTTACTGACATTGGTTTATGTTTCTTGAAACTCTTCAAAAAAATCTATGCAGCAGGAAATATTTAAACAAAATAATATAGAAATAAAAAGACAAATTTATGATTAACGCTTGAAAATAAACATTTTATATTAGATATATTTATCATAAGATATTTTGTTCAGAGTAACTTAGCTCAGTAGTTTTTTTTTTTTCAACTAAACATGAAACTAATTTTTATTTAAATTAAATAAATTTATAACCAACATTATTCAGTTAGCTACAAGGTTACAATAAAATATATTAAAAATTCTCATAAAATGTTTAAAAAAAAAAAATATATATATATACTCATTATTACTTTTAATTCTTATCACCAGTGATGTGATTAATTTTTATGCTACAAAAAACAGAGTAACACTAGTCGCAAATGCAAAACCTAAAATTAAACCATACAGAAGTTTTATAATCACATTTTCCAATCGTATATGTTTATTAAATATAAAATTTTGCTTTTTAGGAAAAAATTAAACACTTACCTGTTGAATATTTGAGAGTGAAAATTACTGCTTGTATTAATAGTTAATATTTGTACCAGCATTTCTCAAAAAGAAGTAAATGAAAAAATACTGTAAACTATAAATAAACTAATTCATAAATAACATATTTTAGATAAATTATGATTTCAGTTAGAACATAAGTTTGGTTATCTCAAATTTGAGAAATACTGGTTTGTTTTTCCTGTTACCTGCATACATTAACAGCACACATATCATGGCAACTAAAACGTACAAAATGAAATAACTTTATTAATCACTTTCAATGTCAAGTGACAATGATTTCGATTTTAAAATCAGATTCGATCTTACAGATACAAGTTTTGACACCCTTTCATTATTAAGTCTGTTGCGTGTCAATGTGTGGGTGTTTGAAAAAGCTGAAAAAATCCTTTCACATGCTGCGGAAGAAGGTGGAATGTTAAACAAGCGTAATGCAATAGAACATAAGCATTGACCTTTAAAAAAGCCTTTCCACCATACAAGAGGTGTTAACTGTTTAGCACATTCCCAGACAGAATTATTGCTATATATTGAATCTCGTGCTTTATATTTTGCAAAATCTGCTAAAATACTTGTTGGTTCATTAAAGGGAAAACTTGAAAGAAAATCTACTCCGGATCTGAAATAAACATCATCTAAATCATTTTGAAAATATCGAGGATTCAATATATATGCAGCGTAATGTATCGGCTGGCAAATTATTACACGCCTTGTTTCTACTAAAACTTTAACTGCATCTTCCTCTTCTCTCTGTAAAGGTGTTAGAACAAGTGAGTCTAGAGATTCCTTGATACATAAAAATACATAAGGGACATCTGACAATGTAGCAGAGTCAGATTCAATTTGTTTGATTCTATTGCAGATAGGTGTTATCATATTCAGTAGACTATGAACACTCATCCAGAACGTCTCGTTGTCAAGAATTAGTTGTCTAATATTTTTATCAACATTTAATTCTTCTATTAACACAGCCTCTTGCAGCGATTCTTTGCCATTCAAAAGGCTTTCAAACATAATTAAAGTGCTACACCACCTTGTTTCTGCTGGAAGTTTTAAAGTAGATGCAGCAGACCCTCTTCTCGCCTTTTGTTTAGCAGTAAACACAGATAATAATGCTTGTTTATTCTTAACATACTTTACCACTTCCTTTGCGTTTGAAATTATCATTTGAAAAGTTTTAATTTTATAAATGTCATTCAGCAACAAATTTAAACCATGTGCTGCACAACCAATAGTAAAGATATGTGCATACTGTGCTTGTACCATTAACCATGCTGCCTTCATATTCTTAGCATTATCAGTTACCAAGGCTGTGATCTTCTCAGCACCAATCTTGTCAATAACCTTTAACAACTCTTGGTTAATGTATACAGCAGTATGACGATTTTCTTTTACTTCTAGAGATTTATAAAATATAGGTGTAGGAGTAGTTACAACATAACTTATTATGCCTTCATTGCGGATATTACTCCAGCCATCTGTTACTATTGAGACAAAGTCAGCATTTTTAATTTGTTCATCTACAAAATTAGTTACTTCTTCATACTCCCTATCTAAGAGTCTATTGCTCAGATCATGCCTGGAAGGAACTTTGTATGAAGGTCTTATTTGTTTGAAAAACATTTGCCAATAAGTGTTATCAGTTAACGATAATGGTACATTTGATGAATAAACTGCTTTAGCAAAAGCAGAATCTATTTTTTCAGATTCATTTTTCGACATCGAATCAAAGAATGATCTTAAAACAGATCTATTTGACTGCGGTTCAGAACAGCTTGAGGTGGCAGCAGGAATAATATCTGAGGTTTGAAATGAAGGGATAGGACTACTTCTTGCCGATTCTGAATGGCCTTGATTAATCAATAAGCTTTCCGGACCAATCAACATTTCCTGAGATCCCACAATCACTGGAGGTTCATCCTCTTCTTCACAATTCGAATATACTGGCATGGAGATTACTACCGGTTTCCTTCTACATACGTCCAAGTGTTTAGACATTTTTGTTGCATTAGGCACCAAATACGTTTTGTTACAGTATTTGCATTTTGACGATCTCTTGTCACCATTCTGATATTCTATGAAATGTGTCCACACAGTTGATAACGGTCGAACCATGATCTGAAAGAGAAATAATTTGATTAGTTATGATTGGAATAGTCACATGAATTTATAAAAAAGTTAAAAGAATAGAAATCAAAAAATCACTTTTTATGAAATGTTATAGCATATATAGAATAACTTTTAAAAATTATTATTTCTTATATTTGGGATTTGTTTGCAAGGTTCCTTGATTAAAACCTTTTCTTGAATTTTAATCCCAGGGCTAGTGATCGTGCACTTTTAGTACACAGTGACACCAATTTTAATGAGTGTGAACCAAAACTATTCTCATCTGAAGTCCCGCGGTCTTGAAATTTCGTACGATGTCAGTTTATTGTGTGCTGCTGATTCCAATTGCAGTGTACCTTGACACTTTTTTTTCCAGTGAAAATCCACATATCTCTGAAAAAGGTCTCATCCGTGTTCATTAAACAGACAACATAAAATTGATGATTTCATTTAGCATTGTTGAAAATGAGATTTCTTTTTCATGCTAGTGGCACTGTATAATTCAATTATGTATGATCAATAGAAAGTTATTTTTTCTATGCTTTAGTCAAATTCAAACTTGATACAATGCACAAAATTTACAGGTATTCTTAGTTATATACTAAGAAGTCGAATGACATTTCTCTATTTTCTTTAAAGACTAAGAAAATCCTTTAGAAAATTATGCCAAAGTTTGAGATTTAAGCAGATTTTAAAAGCATAACTATTGAGAAACAATTTATTATAAGGTGTAATACATTTATAATAAAATGAAAAAGGTTATTAAATTCTAAAGCTATTGAAAATATAAAAATGACTTACTGTGCCAAGAAAATTCGTACTTTAAGCACTACTATTATTTTTTTCAAGAACAGCCTTAAATATATTTAATTCAAAATATTGTAGAATAATAAAACAGTGTATTAACATATTTTTTAACGCTGATTCTATTTTAAACTGCATATAAATTTAAACTTTAGGTACTTCTCTATTATCCCGTCGACCACTTTTCATTACAAAAAACTATCGCCAAACTGTAACGCCAAATAAACGGGAGAACATTGCCGTTGGAATATCAGAATAAATAAATAAATAAATAAAATATAAGAATTTAAGGACACAATTGTTATTTTAATTTATGAAATAACTAATAAATAAGTAAAACATAATGAAAAATACCCGCAAATGTAGAATTAAAAACCACTTGATGACATAACAAACACTTATTATGCTTCTGACATCAAGTAAATTGGACCGCATTTTTGGCATTTAATCTTACAGTTTGGCGATAGCTTTTTGTTATAAAAAGTGGTCGATGGGATAATAGAGAAGTACCAAACTTTATTATTAGGTTGTTTAAGTTTGTAATAAAATAAGTGTAAATATTGGCTACATAAAAAAAGTATTTTTCCTGTTACATATTTGTGTTGTGTATTTAAAGGAACAGTGTAACATTAATTAAATAAAATTCATAATATATAAACTGGAGGTGAGTTTGGGCTTTTTTTTTTCAGAACCTGCTCAAACCAAAAGAAATTTTGTGTCGCAAGAGTTCGAGTCCAATTTTGAAAGTATGCAGTAGAAAACTCTTAACAACATTTAAAAATTGTTAAAGATTAATTTTCTCATTTTATTTTTAAATATCATTGTACAACTTATGACAGAAAGATGCGAGTTCAATTTTCCAATCATTCTGGAAAAGGGCTTCAAACAGAAAGCGAGGATAGACAAGTCATGTTATCCCATGGCTTCTTCATGTTACTAACACTGACCATGCAAAAGCTTCATTATCAGAATGTTTCTCTTTATGTGTCAGCAACAAGAATTCAGTTCCTTCTTACAGTGATTTTTAAAAGATTTGTAACACTTTAAGAAACAAACTACATTCTTGTTTCCAAAATAACAGAAATTTTCCCATTTTTCAATTTTTGAATAAATAAAATTTTTAAAATGAGCTCGAGCCCAAAGACTAATAATATAAAAATAGAGCCCATCTCAAATACAGCTCTGATTTAACAAACTTTTACCTTAATAATGCTATTGACAAAATTATGAAACAAAAATGGGTGATTTTTACGCACACTTCAGATAATTAAAAAATTTATCTGACTAAGGGCTATTTCATGAGCTATCTTAAGCTAATCATGAGCATTGGTTTTGGGAGAAGAGTAAGTATTATGAAGTGCTTGTTAACTTTGTATGCAAAAAATTATAATAAAGTATCACTGTAATAGTAGCAGTGAAGAATATTCTTTATAATTTGGATTCCTTTTAATGGAAATAACTTACTATCTTGAGTAGCAGAATATTAATTTGCTATGCCCAAATATAAAGTACTTTTTTTTTTGCGAAAGAAATTTTCTAAAATAAAAAATAATCAATTTAAAAAGTACATTAAAGTAGTGATTGGCTCCTGTTTCACTTAAAATGCATATGAATTGCATTACAATTATCTACAGAATAAATTCTGCTATTAATAATTTAGATTTATTAAGTCATTTTTTTAGTATATTGGCTCAAAGATGTCTGAAATATTACAACAAATGCATCAAGCTGTTAAAGTTTTTAAGTATACAAATAATAAGAAAATCAATTTTAATTAGTGTTTAATCTTATTTATATTTAAAATTTGAAAAATAAATTACTTATAGCCAATATGTACTTAAAAATATGGAATTCAGCCTTAAGTTCGGCCGAATAATTCGTATTCCATAATCGGCAAAATCATTTCGTTCTTCGTTATATCCCTACAATAAATAGATTTTATACTTTATAATAAAAATTATACCTAATAAAGCTAAAACTTATTACTTACGTGAATTTAATGAATCTGTGTAGAAACAAATGATGATATCCTGTTCAACTAAATTATAAGTTATAAGGTAAAAACCAACGTGTTGAACACTTCCTTGCCTCGCTAGATCGCTCAGTTGCAGAGTAAAGAAGAGTTGAGTTGCTGCTGAAAGTTACAGTTAAGAGTACAAAAATTGAAATCATTAAAAAAAATTAAATAATAAATTAAATTTTTTTATTTCTAAAACTTTCTGAAAACTCCCGGAAATTTTCAAAATTTCCTTCCCAAAAAACCCGGTTTATTCCCGGGAATAAACCCGGTTTTTTCCAGCCTTTGCAACTCTACTCGCAGCCCTAGATACTTGATATTTAGCATAAAAGTACTTTTTAGTATAAAAAGAAAGCCAAAATTAGAATTTCCGGAAATTTCCAATAAATCTAACTATATTCATTTTTTCGTTGTTTTTTTTTTTTTAGTTTTTTTTTTTTAAGTCTTTTTTATCATTTACGGATTTTTTAAATTTTTCCTTACTTTGTATACTGAACCCTACCTTTTTGCCAAATGTCAAGCTTCTAGGACTACAAAATCGAATTATTTTCAAACTTTCGACTTGTTATAAATTTATTGATTTTTCGATTTTAATTCTAAGTTACCTGATTGTCATGCCAGTATAGTAATTCTTTGATCCGTCTACTTAGGATAATTTAGGTTGAATTTAGAGATAAATCAAGTGAATCTTAGAGTCACCATGATTTTATTTAGAAAGGACTATCAAGTCATAACCAGCCAGTAATGTCGGGAGGGTAGGGGGAGCTGTGAAATTTTTTGTGGGGCTAACATCATTTAACAATCCATATTTCATATGCAAAGTAAATAGAGTATATCCTGTGAAAGAAAACAAACCTGTCTATAAAGAAATCGCCTATAACGTAGCCAGTCTATAGCAGAACTTTTCTATAACGAAATTCGTAAACGAAAGAAAATAAAACCATAATCCGGGGGAAATAACATAAAACAATTACTAGCTAATAGGACAATTATCTTAAAACTAATGTTTCTAGCAGTACAAGATCAAATTGTTTTCGAATTTTCGATTTTTTAAAGATATTTCGATTTTTCGATTTTATTTTCGAATTTAACGAATTTTTTAATTGTTCCTTTTATTGAATAGTAAATACTACCTTTACACCAAGTTTTAAGTTTCTAAGACTACAAGATAAAATTATTTTCATTTTTATATTTTTTTCGAATTTTTTTTAAATAATTTTCTGGATTTTTTAATTTTTTCTTATTTTATATCCTTTATTACAAATTTCAAGTTTCTAGCGCTACAAAATCGAATTATTTTGAAATTTCCGATCTTTTTCGAGTTTTTTATTCTATTTTCGAATTTCTTGTGTTTTAATTTTTCCTTTTTCTGTATCCTAAACAATAAGTTTACGCCGAATTTTAAGTTCTAAAGCTACAAAATCGAATTTTTTTTGAATTTTTCGAATTTTTTTTTCGAATTTTACAGATTTTTTCTTTTTTCTTTTTTTGTATCCTAAATACTACCTTTATTCCAAATTTTAAGTTTCTAGCTCTACAAAATCGAATTATTTTCAAATTTTCGTTTTTTTTTCGATTTTTGATTTTATTTTCGATTTTTGTTGTGTTTTTAATTTTTTCTTTTTCTGAATCCTAAACACTACCTTTACACCAAATTTTCAGTTTCTAAGACTAAGACATCATATTATTTTCAATTTCTCACTTTTTCTTTTTCTTTTTCTTTCTTTATTTTTTTTTTAATTTTTAATTTTTGAAGTTTTCGATTTTTTTTCGAAATATCCATATTTTTTAATGTTTCCTTATTTAGTATCTTAAATATTACCTTTATTCTAAATTTCAAGTTTCTAGCGCTATAAAATCGAATTATTTTCAAATTTTCTTTATTTTTCGATTTTTTTTAATTTTTCAATTTTATTTTCGAATTTTATTGCGTTTTTATTTTAACTTATTCTGAATCCTAAACACTATCTTTACCGCGAATTTTAAGTTTCTAAGGCTAAAAAAGATCAAATTATTTTAATTTTTTCAATTTTTTTCGAATTTTTGAATTTTTTTTTCGAATTTTCCGGATTTTTTAATTTTTTCTTATTTTGCATCCTAAATACAACCTTTATTCCGAATTCCAAGTTTCTAGCGCAACAGAATCGGATTATTTGAAAATTTTCGATTTTTTCGAGTTTTCGATTTTATTTTCGATTTTATTTTCGATTTTATTTTTGGTGTTTTTGATGTTTTCTTTTTCTGAATTCTAAACACTACCTTCACACCTAATTTTAAGTTTTTAAGACCTCAAGATCGTGTTATTTTCAATTTTCAATTTTGTTTGAATTTGTTGAGTTTTCGAATGTTTTTTTTTTTTTTTTTTTTTTTTTTTTTGAATTTTCCGTATTTTATAATTTTTCCTTTCTTTGTATCCGAAACACTAGCTTTATTCCAAATTTTAAGTTTCTATGGCTGCGGGATCTACCCAATCTTTTTGATGACGCGTGAGTGAGTGAGTGTGTGAGTGACAAAAAATCGAAACTTTGAGTTCATATATCGTCTGCACTAATTTATGGGTATTTTTCGAATTATCCATATTTTTAATTTTTTCTTATTTAGTATCTTAAATATTACCTTTATTTCAAATTTCAAGTGTCTAGCGCTATGAAATTGAAATATTTTCAAAATTTCCTTATTTTTCAAATTTTCCGATTTTTTTCGATTTTTTGATTTTATTTTCGAATCTTATTGCGTTTTTTACTTTAACTTATTCTGAATCCTAAACACTATCTTTACCGCGAATTTTAAGTTTCTAAGGCTAAAAGATCAAATTATTTTAATTTTTTCAATTTTTTTCGAATTTTTGAATTCTTTTTTCGAATTTTCCGGATTTTTTAATTTTTCCTTATTTTGCATCCTAAATACTACCTTTATTCCGAATTGCAAGTTTCTATCCCAACAAAATCGGATTATTTGAAAATTTTCGATTTTTTCAATGTTGCTTTCGATTTTTTTGGTGTTTTTGATGTTTTCTTTTTCTGGATACTAAACACTACCTTCACACCAAATCTTAAGCTTCTAAAACTACAAGATCGTATTATTTTCAATTTTCAATTTTGATGGAATTTGTTGAATTTTCGAAGGTATTTTTTTCGAATTTTCCGGATTTTATAATTTTTCCTTTCTTTGTATCCTAAACACTACCTTTTTTCCAAATGTCAAGTTTCTAGGGCTACGGGATCTACCTAATCTTTTTGATGACGCGTGAACGAGTGAGTGAGTGAGTGAGTGACAAAAAATCGAATGTTTGAGCTCATATATCGTCTGAACTAGAAAAGACAGAAAGTTGTAATTTTAAATTTTGGTCCTGTGTGCCAAATACTCTAAAAAAACGAAGTTACTCCTGCGTGGAGATATTGGGGGGGGGGGGGGGGGGTCAAAAGTGCCCTGAGTTGCTTCCAGAAAAGTATGCTTCGGCCGCGCTTTCTCGACTTGGCGGAGGCACTGCCGTGCCTCCAGATCATGTAATTAAATATGCTTTTCAGATATACAAACACATGCTGTTACAATTATCTGAAAAGCAGTTCTTGAATATTAGGTAGCTTTCATTACAAAAAGTAAACAGCTACCTATTGCAGCCGTTCGGAGGAAAGCAATTCCAGAAAATTTTGGTATATTTTCACCGATCACGACTCCCCCCCCCCCCCCACCCCAAAATCATTCTCCGTTCAAATGTTGATATATATATATCTGATCTATGTCATGCGATAGCACTCGTATTTATAAACCGTTTTGCACGAAACTAAGCGTGTGTATTAAGCTCACCAATATCTCGACAGAGTTCATTTACCAGCTTCCGCCATCTTGTTTCAAAATCGATGCCACTAAAAGATTTAAAATTAAAAAATATATAAAAAAAAATTTGAAATTCAATTTTTTTTTTTTCTTTTTGCTTAAGTATTAGGCCTTGATACAAGGATTCCGGAGCATTTTTACTTTCTTCTATCTTTACAAGAAGAAAGTATTGGATTCATGAACATTTTCGACTTCCGGTTTTCGACGGATTTATACGTTTTAGAAGGTCCTTAATACGATTTGACTGCTTTTAGAAAATGTCTGTCTGTGATTCTGTCTGTATGTGACAAAAATTTTGTGGTCGCTCTATCTCAAGAACTAATGCCCGAAATTTAATAAAACTCTATATTCAGTTAGTCCCTGATATAAATTGGTGCTGATTAGTTTTTGGTGAAAATCTCCCTGTAGGTGGCGCTGCTATGCTGCATTTTTCGCGATATCCGCAATAGCTATATATCAAAAACTAATGCACTTATTTTCATAAAACCTCAGATTCTGTTAGACCTTGACATGAATAGAAGCTGATTACGTTTTGATGTAGCTATCCCAACTGGTGGCGCTGCTATACCCCTTTTTTCATGATTTTTTCGATAGCTATACCTTCAGAACTAATGCAAGGAATTTCATCAAACTTCAGATTCTGTTAGACCTTGACATAAATAGAAGCTGCTTACGTTTTGGTGTAAATAGCCCAACAGATGGCGCTGCTGTGCTACTTTTCTTATTATTACCACGATAACTATATCTTAAAAATTAATGCAGGAATTTTCACCAAACTTCAGACTCAGTTAGACGTTGATGTAAGTTGTTGTTGATTAGGTTTTGGTCTAAATTTCCCAACAGGTGGCGCTGCTATGCTGTATTTCGCAAGATTTACACGATATTAGCAATAGTCATATCTTGATAACTAATGCACGTAATTTAATAAAATTTGAGTTTCAGTTAGACCTCGATACTAATTGGTGCTGATTCTTTTTAGTGTATGCAAAACCTATGTGAGATAGAAGAAAGTTTTGGGATTGGCACATCCGACTAGTTTGTTTTGTCTCTATTTTAAAAAAATGGCTGAGATATTGCAGTTTGAAATTCTAGGGTGGCTGACATTTTGAAACAAGACAGCAGATTAAAACAAATCAGGAATTAATTTATGAGTTTTAATGAACGTTATTTTTCGCAAATTATTAACGAATCTTCTGTCATCGGATTCTTTGCATTTTAACTTGCTGCTTTCGAGTAATATTAGCTAAAATTGAAAGTAAGATATAGCAAAGCTACCTTTTCCTCCCCGTACAGGCCGGAAGGACTTTTTTAATTTCATTTTAAAAATAGCTACCTCTTGTTATCATTTTATTATTAAATTTAATGGTGCTGCCATCTATGTTCTTATTGATAAAATGATTGATAAATGATAACGATAATTATAAATTAAGGACTTAGATTTATTAATTAACGGATAAAGTGTTTTGAAAGGAATATTAAACGAAACCCTTTGTGCGATCTTCGATCACACTTACCCACTAGTTCTATATTTGTGGCACGCTTTTGATTACGGACGATTGATATATCAGATGACCACCTTTTTTGTGTTTATATTGTTCAGAAAATCGATTTTAAATATGACAGTACTTTACTTTCTGAAATAAATTTTTCTTCTGTGTTGATCTCAGACCTTTTCTCGAGTTCTGAGAATTTCTACAACTCCAATACGGTGGGGGTGGGGACATGACGAAATTTCAAAATGTTATTCATTCATTTTGTTATTCTATAAGAAAGTAACGAGTTTTTAGTGGAAACAAATGTTTTGGCAGCAGGAGGGGTAGGGCAACTGCAATACTTCTCAATTCGCCTAAATCTTAGTGACGTCCATGTCTGGAAGAATATATATATAAATAACAGTGTTTTGTTTATGAAAAGTACATATCTTAGTTGTTAAAAAATACTTTTTGTTACATCACATAGAATTGTACCGATGTTGTTAAAGTTTTGTGCGTTAGAAAATGACAAAGTTGTTAAAAGGAAGGGCACAAAAATAAACATTTGAATCATTCCTTAAAAGCACCCATTGAAAGCCTGATTAATGCATGGGCCAACAAGGCCGTGGCTCTGGGTCCCTTGGATCCGTTTTGCACCAAATTCAGTATGCACAAAACTAGTTTTTTAAGCGAATTTTTGATCATCTACAGATTAAATTTAATATTTTGTATTTTTAAAGTAGGATAAGGCTAAAAACACAAAAGATACGTTTATCTAAATATGTACATATATGTATTCTAAGCATTGTTGAATTCAGACATGTTTCTCATAGAGCAGCTCCGGGGGGATGTGCTAAGGCACCAAAAATGTTGGGACAGTTTAGGAAGGGAGGGGGCGTGCGTGTGTGTGTGTCACGTGAACACTAAGTCTGGGCCCCGCTTTGGATCAGGGCCCGGCCAAGCCAAAGCAGGGCCAGTGGCGCAGGGTAGGTTTTGAGCGCATGGCACGAGTCAATTCAAAATATTATGCCAGATCGATTTTGGGAGCATTTTAGAACAAATGGGTAGGTGTGATCGAAGATCGCTCAAAGGGTTTCGTTTAATATTCCTTTCAAAACACTTTATCCTTTCTTTAATAAATCCAAATAAATTTCATTTAGAAATATATATATATATATATATATATATATATATTCCATTATCAATTATATTCTTCCCGCTATTATATTCTATCATAATAATATCTGTCATGCGGACTAAATGCGATATTTAAAAAACTAATTTCAAAATTAAACATGTTGTACATCTTCAAAAGGTTAAAATATGCGAATATTTACATTATCGGATTTTATCATGATTCAATATGTTTCTCAAACTCATATATTTACTATTCTCTATTACTCATATTGATACTCGCTTTGTATTATTCTCAAACATTTGAAAAATTCGTTAAACTTCCAGTAGGACGTCAGATTTTCTTTTTAATTCTCTAATGACGTGATATTAATCTGCTTTGTGTACATACACATACTCATACTCCTTATATTATTGAGAAATCTTCTAAAATTTCCGTTTTATTACCACTATGAAGTCAATCATTTTTATTTCATATTAATATTTTTTTTCAATTGGTGAAACTTTTTATTTCATTTTCATTTTTCACGTGGAAATTGTTCAAAAGAAAATTAATTATTGTAGAAAGAATTTCATTGTCGATTTTTAATTTTTGGCAACTACTTTAACGAAAAATGTTTAAATTTAATAGGAAAAGGCTGTTAGAATTTTGGTTTTTTATCTCTATTTATTAAAATAATACGATTTTTTTTTTTCAAATTTTAATATTTTGAGCTTCATAGCTGCTATTCAGTTAGATATACACAAAGTTTCAACTCTGTAAGTTACATAGTTTCTGAGAATGGTTCTGTGACGGACAGACAACGGAGCGGGAGTAATAGGGTTTCGTGAGATGAACCCTAAAAATTATGAGGCGAAAGGTGCATGTGTCTTAGTTGCGACTCGAGGTTTTTTTTTATATCGTTAATTTTTTTCTGTAATGATACTTTGGGGCGCTGGGCCTGGACCAGTCCCTGACTATCGCACCCGGGGCACTTGCCATGGGCACGAAATTTCCGAGGGGCACGAAAAATTTCATAATTTCATCTAAATTTCCATAAAAAAAAAAAAAAAATCATAACTGTGCTATGTTTTTATTTCTGAAAAATTAAGCATAACAAATGTAACATAGTTGTTTTGGGAATACACTTTTCTAAGTTTTTCTCATTTTCAAAAACCTCTAACAATTAAATAATTATTTTTACAAATTTGCTGTTATATCTGGCTGTTATATCTGGCAGTTATATCCCAAAATATCTGGGAATAACTGTTATTTGTATGTCAACTTACGATAACTTTCTACTATTGCAATGTCTTATAGTGTCATTTGGAATTAAATGCAAATTTAATTTGTAATTTAATATTAATTTAAATAACTAAGCAGACAAAGTTGATATCAATACTGTATTTTTCAAGCTCATTTACTGGAGTAGTTAAATTTTCTAATCTTTAATATTTTGCATTTGGTTTAATATTTACTTATAAAAATTAATAATAATCCCCATTTGTTGCATTAATGTTAAATATGGAAGTAAAATTTTGTATTTCTACAATTTCTAGCTTTCACAGTCAGGACGTTTTTGCCCTCTAAAAACATTCAAATTGATGAAGTTATTTATTAACATTAAAAATTAAATGGTATGTCTTCTAAAAAAATATATTTATTATTATTTTTCTGCAGTTTCAGAAGAAAACAAAAAGTTCATAATTATGATGTTTAAAATAGAAGTTGTTTTAATACTTTTAGGACTTTTGTTTGCACTCAGTATCAGCTATCAGCTTGGTTTTATCATTTGATGTCAATAATATCATTAATAAGTAGACTTCTTACCACTATTTTCTAGTAATTGATGTACTGTATTTATCAAGTCATTCAATTTTACCACATTGCACATTTTTTTTCAAAAAAAGAAAAAAAAAAACCTAACTGAAAAAATGTGATATTTGAGACGAAATGACAAAAATATATCTAAATCTATGGTTAAAACCACATTTCAATAAATAATATTTTTTTCCCGCTTGGAACCGTTTTTTAATTTTCCAAAAAACTTAATGTTTTTGGGTTGACACTTTACGAATAAGTGTCTAATATATATAAAAAAAACTAGTATCAGTAAATCAACCAATCTAAGGGTGCACGAAAAATTGACAGTGCCCCAGAAAGTTGCTAGCCGGGCCCTGTAACTAGAGGTCTGTACGGACCAAAATTTCCAGGCCCGGGCCCGGCCCGACCCATACAAAAATTAAAAGTTCGGCCCGGCCCGATTTAAAGTTAAAAGTTCGGTCCAAGCTCGCCCGGCCCGGTATAAAAGCTAAAAGTTCGGTCCGGCCCGGAAAAAAAGTTAAAATCTCGGCCCCGAGTGAATTTCTACAAAACATCGATTTTTACGTCGATTTGGTTAAAATTTGTCTCGTAGGAGGAGATCTAACCAAAAATTCCTATCTTAGCCTTTTTTTTCATGTTTATAATCTTCATTTTTATAGAGGTGCCGCAACCTGGAATATTTAATTTTTTAAATAAATCTTTATTTGTTGTATGTATGTGTTTAAGTTATCAAAAAATCAGAAAAATGCTATACAGTAAAATCTTCTAAGATGGAATTGCATAGGGAAGAAAAAAAAAATGAGTTATGGACAGTTTGCCTTCTTAGCAGGTGTAAATGTATTATATATTCTTTTCTTACGTATTAGTACATTCATTTTTCATGGATCAACACATTTTTCAGTTTAAGACAGGATTCCGTCATAAGCAGGTTCTTTTTCACACGTTTTACTATATTTTAATTTAGCCATATTTTAATAAGTGTATAAATCTACTGTTCTTTAAAAAGAATAAATTTTAATGTTTAATTGTAGAATAATGGCGATTTAAAAATGTATTCATGTTTTGCAAAGATTTTTGTGCCAGGTATTATTTTACTGACCTTCGAATGGACCAGGCTACGCCGAGACAATGATTTTCATACGGGTCAAAACCAGGACTGAAAATTTTGGGGCGTGAAGACTAGGAAGAATGAAACCAGTCCCGGCTCTGTATGGAAAAAATAATTTAAGGCACGGCTTTATCCTTCAGGAAAAAAGTAAGGCCCGGCCCGGCCCGAGTGTCGTGAAAGAAAATAGGCCCGAGCTCGGCCCGTGCAGATCGCTACCTGTAACCCTCCTTCCCTACGCTACGCCACGGCGGACTCTGGGTCTGGGTTCTACTACAGGACCCAAGTCCATGTTTAAAAAATAATTGTCGTTTACAAAAATCATGTTTGTGCTCCAGAATTTCATTCACAAATACAGGCGATTCGATTCCAATATAAACAAAACTTTTATTATTTCCCGCTAGATGGCAGAAGTTGTCCATCATTTAGAGAGAAAAGTTAAGATGGAAAGAGGGAAAATTATGCTAAAGTACTACCCTTTCCTGTTTTTATTTATCTATTTATTTTTAATAAAAGAAAAAAAAAAAAAAAAAAAAAAAAGCTGAAGATTTTTAACGATTAATTTATAAATAATTTTTTGATATTAACTCTATTTATTTAATACCTATTCATATGTTTCCGAAATCCTCAATAAAAACTCCTTTAAACATTGAAAATATTCGTCATAAATTTATTCTTGTATTATTTTCTTAACGGAGAAAGTAGACAGTAGAAAAAGCAGAAATCGACTTAAAATTATATATATATATATATATATATATTTCATATATATATATATTTATATATATTTATATTTATCATATATATATATTTATATAAATTTATTGCATAATATATATATATATATATATATATATAAATATATATATATATATATATATATATTATGCAATAAATTTTACAGTTCTAAAGCAGCTGTCTGCATTCTGTAAGTGTATAAAATTACTTTTAAAAAAGTTATAAACGTTTTTATATTCTTAAAAGTGCTCTTGCACTGTAAAAATGGGATGGTAAGGAACAAGGGTATAAATCCCTATTCAAGCATACACACTTACATATTAAACAAGAAAGAAAAAAATCATGCGTCAAGCATAGATTTTGAAACACTTTCCAACACTTCCAGAATACTTTAGCAAAACTTTGCCGATTAATAAAGTGAAAGTTGAACTCTAAATAAACAAGGTCAAGGTCAAACCGGGAGGGGAGGCCTACCTTTCGGCTTAAGCTCAACTAGCCCCGCCCAGACTCTAAGTAAATAATTTGAAAAATGCATAACAAATTTGAAAACCCAATTTAAGCAATTACCATCAATAGTCGAAGAAATAGCCGAATTATTTTCTGCATCCCTGTATAGGATCTATAGATTTCTATAATAATACTAAAACATTGCATGTTAAAATTTAGTTCAATTAGGAAACACCTAGCACAGTTTTAAAAATTCCCATTCATCAATTTTCGTCAATAAACGAAAATGTATTCGAGATCTTTTGTGCTGCCCAGTATATGATCTACAGAATTTATACACACCCAGTAATATGTAAAAAATTAGTTAAATTTAAAATCGCGTACTACAACAGAAAACGTGCTTCCAGCAATTATTATTCATAGACAGTACTGTAACCGAATTATTTTGTGTGTCCCTGTAAATAACCTCGATGGATGCTATGTCCACCCTGTTCTATAGTAAGTCTCTTGTAGTACACCTCAGTGATGTATATCAATTTCAATCTGTTGGAAATAGTGTAACATCATTAAAATACACCGCAAACGATTTTCCCCACAGACCGTATTGTAATTCAATTTTTTTGAGTGTCCCTGTAAATGAACTACATACTACATGCTACACACTTAATTTTCAATACCAAACATGTGTTTGTCAACCTCAATAACATATATCAATTACATGGCAATCCGAGAGTATTTACGTGAGTTAGAGCACGGACAGATTGGCAGAAGGCAGACAGACAAACAAAATTCATAAACACTTTTCAACTATGTTGGAAAGTGTTATAAAAAGAAAAATACAAAACACATAAGTAATTTTTAACAAGAAATAAGAATGACTTCAAAGGATTTTTTCTAACCTTCGTGTTTCTGTGGCAATCCTGTACTGTTATCCACATTGGGGTCCTGCACGGTCGGGTTATACCTACCCGAATTCGAAAATTGAGCGGGTCGGGGCAAGAAAGTGCCAAACTACATTTTTGGTGAAATAAATCTAACACTGTAATCTGTTGCTTAATAGTGTAAATTATAATATCCAACATATAATTTGTTTCTAATGTCACTTGGTGGCAGCCTATGTGACAGGTTTCGTTTTTGTCCCAGATGTTTATGCCCCCAATGAAGATAGCTAATTTAGAAAGCCCGTAATAGTAATATCATTAAAGTAATCCCATATAGTTATTCTGAATATCTCAAATGTTACTAAGACATTGGCGAAAAAGCTTGAGGTTATATATCTTGATTTGAGTATTGGATGAAATTTTCAAATTGAAATATCTCAGAAGTTCAAAAATGTGGCTTGGCACTCTCTTGCCCCGACCCCCTCAATTCTATTTTATGTCAATTCGAAAACTGACCTGAACCAGACGCACTTCAACCCCATATTTTAATGTAATTATGAGAAAATACTCTGTAATAAATATCTCTAATATCTATTTTATCTTATATGTTCAAAAATAAACAACACGCACACACTGTAAAAAAAAAATTGCTGTAAAATTACGGGAGGAGACCGGCAGCAGAGATTCCAGTCATACCCGTAAAAAAAAAAAAAATTAAAAAAAATCCATGCTCATTATTTTGTGCATCCCGTAATTTTACGGGGCAAAGTAATATAGCATTATAATGCACAGGATATAATGCACTTTAAAACACGATAACACGTTGCTTAGTGTTCCGTAGCACGTAGCCACGTTAGACAATCATAAGAGAATCGCTGTTTTGGCGGGTTAAAATTTTCGAAACACGAGTAAAATGAAGGGTTACACCCTAGCGGAGGACAATGTATGGGGTCGTACGGTATTTTTGCTAAGATATGGGCTAGAACTGTAAGAATATGTGGATTGCTCTTAATTTTCTAAGTATCTAAGGGATAAGGCCGCTTATTTAGTGGATCAGAGCGTTTTTCATCAAATAAGGCTGTTGCCCGTGAAAATTGAAGGGCAAACGTTCATAAATTTACAGTTTTTTCTGAGAGTGCACACATACTCATTTATATTCTACTATTCACTATATATTTATATAGTTTTTTTTTCGTCTTGAACAATATTGTGGACACTCTTTTGTAAAAACGAATTATTAAACCCGACCCGCGAGAGTTGAAACCTAACCCGAAACCAACCCAATCCCGAAACAGTTAGAGTCAGCAATCAACTCGACCCGGAACGTAAAAAAATATTGCCAACTGGACCCGACCAAAACTGCAGGTCGGATCAGGTTTGGGTAAAATCGGGTTACCCAACCTGATAAAGGACTATAATCCACATTCATATTAAATATTGTTGTCGATATAGCTTATTTTGATTTTTGACGCGCAGTTAGACGATGATATACTAAAATTTTTGAGGTGTCCATGCAAAAACGATACGACTATTTTTTTTTAAACAAGAACGAAAAATCATGCGTTAAGCATAGCTTATGAAACACTTTCCAACACATCCAGAAAACTGTAAAGAATCTTCACCGTTAAATTAAGGTGAAAGAGGATATGTTAAGTAATATACAGTATAGGAAACATTTAACATATTTAAAAGAACAATTTTATAGCAATTATCTTTCATAAGTCAAAAATGTAGTAGAATTATTTTGTGCAGCCTTGTATATGATCCATAGATCCCCACTTATATGGATATTTGGATATCCATATAAGTTAATCCCATTCTTATTTGGATATATACTGCATAACATGAAAAATTTAGTTAATTTAGAAAATTCACACTTAGCAATTTTCGCCAATCGCTGGAAATGCACTCGAACGCTTTTGTACAATCCTGTATATTATCTAAAGACTTTTGTACAAACCCTATATTAAGCTAAAATTTAATTCAGGTAAAAACGCATAAGGCAACTTAAAACAAACTTCCAGAAATTACCAACCATAAATGACAATGTACCTTGTTCTTTGCATAGCCCTGTACATGAATTTATTTATTTTCCACAAACTTCAGTAAGTCTATTAACAGCAGGAAAATGCGCAACACAAACAAGTGGGTATAAGTGTGATCGAAGATCGCTCAAAGGGTTTCGTTTAATATTCCTTTCAAAACACTTTATCCTTTCTTTAATAAATCCAAATAAATTTCATTTAGCAACAACAACAACAAAATAAAGTCATGTTTTTTATAAAGTAAAAATTTACCTTCCTATTTTTTCGTTTTTTTGAATATTTAAACCAGCCCGATAGCGGGCGAAACCCGTTATTATATTCTGTCATAATAATATCCGTCATACGGACTAAATGCAATATTAAAAAAAATAATTTCAAAGTTAAACAAATTGTACACCTTCAAAATGTTAAAATATGCGAATATTTCCATAATCGGATTTTTATCACGATTCAATATGTTTCTCAAACTCATATATTTACTATTTTCTATTACTCATATTGATACTCGTTTTGTATTATTCTCAAACATTTGAAAATTCGTTAAACTTCCAATAGGACGTCAGATTTTCTTTTTAATTCTCTAATGACGTGATATTAATCTGCTTTGTGTACATACACATACTAATACTCCTTGTATTATTGAGAAATCTTAGACATTTTCCGTTTTATTACCACTATGACGTCAATCAATTTTATTTCATATTTATCTTCTTTTCAATGGGTGAAACTTTTTATTTCATTTTCATTTTTCACGTGGAAATCGTCTGATAGAAAATTAATTATTGTAGAAAGAATTTCATTGTGGATTTTAAATTTTTGGCATCTGCTATAACGAACAATGTTTGAATTTAATAGGAAAAGGCTGTTAGAATTTTGGTTTTTTATCTCTATTTATTAAAATAATACGAATTTTTCAAATTTTAATATTTTGAGCTCTTCACAGCTGGTATTCATCTATACACAAAGTTTCAACTCTATAAGTTATATAGTTTTTGAGAATGGCTCTGTGACGGACAGACAACGGAGCGGGAGTAATAGGGTTTCGTGAGATGAATGAAACCCTAATAAAAACTACCCTAAGCAATCTACTCCCATGGTCTGTAATACTTAAGAATTTCATTGCGTAGCCCTGTATATGATCAACATAATATATACACACCACGTACTAAGGAAGAATTTAGTTAAACTTAAAAACGCACTTATCACACATAAACTGTAATTATCGCACGTATACTGACTGTAAAGATATCTTTTTGTGTCCCTGTAAATGAATGATAAATGCAATGCACTACATACTTTTAAGTAAGCATTTATAGAGCACCTCAGAAATGCATATAAATTTCATAAGGTTTGAAATAGTGAAATATCATTAAATTACACTATGCAAACGATTTTACCCCGTAGAACAATGTGTAACAGAATTCTTTTGTTTGACCCTGAAAATGAATACTAAATGATTTGCACCACATATTCTACAAAAAGCATGTTTTAGTGCGCTTCATAATTGTATATCAATTTTATTATGTTTGAAATAGCGCAGCATCATTAAAATGCACCTGAAACGATTATTTAACCACTAAGCCACCCAGGTCGACATCTTAGCCCGGCAATTTCTCACATTTATCCATGTTTGAAACAGTCATCGGCCTGCAGTTTTGTGCCTTCAGATGACAATAATCCGATGTATAACTATTCATCGGTCCGTAATTAAATATTATATATATTAAAGCATAAACACTACGTCTCATTACTTTATTTTACACTATAAGAATACACATTTTATCAGACAATTAAATACACTAACCCAACATTGAGTGAAAAATTGACCTGGGCCAGTAAAGATTTACTCCAATAAAGAACCAAGTAAAGTGTCAAAAATTCTAATTTTTAAAAAATATTATTAGTTTATAATTAAACTAGGGGGCCTACCCCTTGCGAGCTACGCTCGCCAACCCCCGCTCAGACTTCGAGGCCTCTAAAAACATGACAGCGTGCTTTATTTAAAAAATATTGGTAAATCTGTAATTGGGTTGCCATGCTTTTAACGTTTTAATGGGGCATTTTTTGATTATCATCGCCTCATACACAGCTGTTGCGACAACTGACGACTGTTTTCAGGATTGATAAGTAAAATCAATTACAACTTGAAAACCAGCTTGTATAAAATGGTTAGGTTTAAATTGCGGCTACCTCTCTGACTTTTAAAACAACGATCTGTATTCTATTCTTCCTTTGCGTTTAAGGATGAGAAAAATTCCATTTGCTTGTGAATAACATTAAGAACCACGGTATTGAAAAGTACCATATTATAGACATTTTCAGTAACAGGTTTTAATTTTCTCTCTATTTTTGTGCACCATCATGCATATTTTCATGTTATTTTAAATATGTAAATTATTTATTTTAATTAATATGTATATACAAATTTTCTAATAATTATTTATCATACAAAATTAATTAAATATTTTGTACATGCATGCCTGCATTTATTCGGCATCAATTGATGAGATATTTAAACAAATTTGCTATCCGCGATAATTTTACACCATGTTATGTCACTTGAATATTGTCCATAAGAAATTCGGGTACTTTTCCAGTATAGGATCCTTTGCTTTTAGGTTTGGCGTAATTCGAGCTTCAAAAAGGGATAGATTCGTTAATATACATAGATTTGTTGCCAAAAGTTATGAAAACAAATCCAATGAACTTTTGGTGCTTTTCTATTATAGGGGTCTTGACGCTTTTTTAAAAAGCTTGGCGGAAAAAACCAAGCAGGATAGAAAACCAAGCAGGATATTTTATTCTTCTTCCGTTCAGTTGGGCAATTATTATGTTATATATTCGTTTCAAATATCCGAATTAGTGATTTTATAAATTCGTTTAATTAAATTTTACAAAAAAATAACAAAATGATATCAATAAATAATAATTACTATTAATTCCTTTTGCGTTTACATAAATGACGTCATTTGGACGAATTTATTCAAAATATTTTCAGTTTATAAATTAAATTAAATGCTGACAGACAATTGAATCCTGACGATAGAAATGGGATTTTTTTTTCAAATTTTCCTGAAAAACATAATTTAATCACAATCTTGTCTTCATTATCGATTGAAATAAAAGATAAATTCAATTTCAATTTGAAAATGACGAATAAAAAGAAACTAATAATCCCTATCGGGATCCTTTTCAATGTTTTTCCCTTTTTTGTCACAAAAAAACTGAGTAATTAGTTGCCATCATTACAGAAATGTCATTAAAATTAAAAAAAAATTAATATCTCGAAAACTAATTCCAATTTCAAAATTCTGTTACCAGTTTTGACATCCGCGGATTTTTATGGACAATTGGTATTAATTTCATCATCAAGCGTTTAATATTTCATTAAAAAATAGCCCTGAAACATAATAAGTCGTTTAATCAGTCGTTTCATAAAATCGTTTCATAAATTCGTTTCATAAAATCGTTTCACAAATTCGTTTCATTAGGATTTTATATATATAGGGTAGATATGATTCTTTAAGAACATTTAAAATAAATGCCATGCAAAAATTCACTTTAGAAGAGGAGGTATGTCTAAAACAATCTGAGCTCAACATTATCAACAGTAATATTGTTCAGTATCTTATCAACAGTATCAATAGTTATATTGTTTAGTATCTTATCAACAGTATCAACAGTAATATTGTTTAAATACATGTGTAGTCTCTATAAATAGTGCACCATTATGAAAAAAAATCGACTTTAAAATTTTAATTTCTATCTTTTAAAAATATATATAAAGGAAAAAGTATTGTAACAGAGGTTACATTTAATAAATATATATATTTTTTTATCTTCTATAATTTTTTATAAATTAATAGTTTGGCTGTTTATATGAACATTAGTTACTTATTTTTATAAAATCGGAAATAAAATTTTATTTTTAAAACAACATTTAAGACTTAGGGTCAGATACCCTTTGAACTCACAAAATGCATGAAAAAGGGACCTCTGTAATAATTACAATAACTTCGTAGCTAATTGACTTTGAATTATAAAAATTAAAACGCATATTAATAAAGGCTTATTTTATCAATTGAAATTCTCAAAAAATGTATACACTCATATGAAACTTTTTAATTTATTTTAAAATATAATACAATTTTACGAAAGAATTATACTTGTATATGCAGGTATTTAGGGTAGATGAAGGTGTACGCTAAATGCTTACCGAAACTAGTTTGCGATAGAATAAAAAGTTCTAGAAGTAAAAACGTGTTTTAACTGCTTGTATTGTATTGCGCCAATTATCATCTTAATTGTTACTTTCCAACATAGTTGAAAAGTGTTTATGAATTCGGTTTCTATGTCTGATAATGCTCTAACTCTCTTAAATATCCTCAAATTGCCATGCAATTTTTATATGTTATTGAGGTTTACTATAGAATGTTTGGTATTGAAAATGAAATGGGTAGCATTTATATTTTGTTTACAGACAAACAGAAAAGAATTCCGTTACATTATGGTCTATGGGAAAAAATCGTTTGCGGTACATTTTACTGACGTTATGATGTTGCAGTAATGAGATTGATATGCATGACTGAGATGGACTACAACATGCTTTCTCAGGAGTATAGACAAAGTAGCATTTATAGTTCGTTTACAGGGACGCACAAAATAATTCCATTGCATGATGATGGAGAAATTGCTTGCGGTGTATTTTAATGATATTATGATACTTTAAACACAATGAAATCACTGAAATGCACTACAACATGTTTTTATTTATTTATTATTATTATTATTATTTTTTTTTATAGATTATTGAATACAAAGCATTTATCGTTCATTTACAGAGTCATGCAAAAGAATTCGGTTACAGTGCTGACTAAGATCGATAATTGCTGGAAGTGTGTTTTTCGACGACAGGCAGCAGGTGAATATGACGTCAGCCTAATAATATTATAAGACATAGGCTCAAAACGAATGATTTAATGTCTTTGTATCTTTGCATATAGGTGTATAATCCATAAAAGTTTTAGACTATTTTTTATTTATTTTATTCAAATATGTTTATAAAAAGTTTAAAATTTCGTTACCTTCATAGAGAAACAATAGACATTTTCCTATAAAATTTGGCTATTTTTTTTTATAGTTTACAAAAATTCAAAACTTGGAATAATAATTTTTCCACAGTAATTAATTTAGAATTGAAATATTTATACGTGAAATAATGAAAAAGAAATATAAATTTTCAAGAATTGAAAATCGGGTGATTATGACATCATATTTGAAACGAAAAATTTAAATATTTTTTACTGATAAATGAAACATGATTATAAGTTTTACGTACAGAATATGTTTTTTGGCAAAAATTTCGGCATGATTAACAGGGGGAAAAAATTAAACAAGAATAACTATGTGCCCTTTAGTCAACACTATTTTTGACATTTAAAACTATTATGTCTAGTTAAAACTAATTTTGACTGAGGAACTTGGTTAAAACTAGTTTTAACTAGCCAAATCGGGTTTTGATTTCTGATTTTTCTCAGTAACAGTTTCCCAGAAAAAGTGCTCAACTTAGAAAGTTCCACTCTATTATTATTATTATTATTATTATTATTATTATTATTATTTGTCTATTAAAGCTAAGGCAGGATCTGCTACAATATTGGGTTCTTGCAGATTGCAGTTGTAAACAAACCAGAGGGTATTACGCTGTAGCCAGGGGTATACGCTATAGCTTTATTGAGGAAACAGAGAGTATACACTAGAAAGTATATGCTATAGTTTTATTTAAGAACCAGTGAGTATACGGAACATATTAATAAAATCCAGAATGTATACAGCGTATATCTCCGTATACCCTCCCCAACACTCCTGCTCTCTTGTAATTAAATGAAGATATTAACTCGTTTCACAGTTTCCTGTATTGAAAATGCCCTTTTAGTGCTTTCCCACCACAAAAGAAAAAAATTATCCTATGTTTAACATAATATATAAATCGGCTGAAGATAATTTGGAATTTAAGAATGAATGCGATGTCATTTTTGTCTTATCGAACACTTATCATTATTTTTCTTATATTTATTAGCCATTTTTTTCCCCTCTGCAAACAAAATAATACCGTGCATCATTACATCTGTTTGGAAACAATCGCAAATGACATTAAAATCCTTAAATGAGAATAAAAAGTAGCTGGCTATATCCTCTGTGGGTTGTTTTGTTTTTTAAACGCTTCCTCAACCTCTAATCTGAATTTGATCCCGGAGTTCGCAGATAAGGTTGGATTTCTTCCCCAATTTGTAATTCTAATGCTCTCCAATCACACCCCTACCATTGTTCTAATCTGCCAGCAGTGGCTCACAGCAGAAGGAGTCCATCGCTTGACAACATCACGCCTTATCTGGTGTGAAAAAGGTCATCTTGCGTGAGAGCCTGGGTGGCGATCAGGCGCGAAGTGTCATCAATAAAAAGATGGCGTGAGACAAGACAAAAATTCAGTCGGCCGAAAAGACGCCTGGTGTCACTGTCACCATAACAGCATACCAAGAGGATAAATATGCTCTCTGGTCCGATCGTGATTAAAATAATGATTGCTCCAGGTATAGGATTATTAAAAGGTGAGAAGAAAGCTGGGACGCTGTGATTGCCTTTAATGAATGGTTACTCGAACTGCTTGCTTTCATGTTTGTATCACATTGTCATTCCTTTTGGGTGATAAATATTCTGAATATGTACATTTGGGGCTGTTTGTATTCCCCGAATGTCCCGATAAATATATAAAATGGGCAGTAATGAGAATATATTTTCAGTTATTGCCCCCCTTCGTTTGTTGAGGACTGAGGAGAAGAAACTGCCCAATCCTGCAAAGTTATTGTGTTTATACCAATCAAATATGTCATTAATTATGGAATAAGGCGTTGCGACAGCTGTTGATAAGCAGTATAAATTTATGTTGAGTAGATATCGATCAAATTCTTCATCGTATGGATATTTTTTTTTTTTTTTTTTTTTTTTTTTTTTTGCTGGAAAAAATTATCACCACAAGTCTTTTTTTTTTTTCTCTCTTTAATGATTAAAAGATTTTTATGAAGTTATTTTATTTTAGTTAAGTTTATAGATTATTTAATATACAGAGATTATTTTGAAATCACTGATTAAAGAAAAGTTAGTAATCTATGATTATCATTATCAAAGCTTATGCCTTTGTGGCCGCGATTCTTTAATTATAGAGCTTCACCTGCTTTAAAATTCATATTTACAAGAAAATATAAGAATTAGAATTAGACTTTTATCAGAAGCAAAACAGTAACAAAACACTTTTGAGATAAATAGAATCTGGGCAGTAAGAAACGAAATGGAAATAAGAAAAATCCATTGTTAAAAAGTAAATTTAACCTTATTCATTTTTAAATTAAATTTTCAATAATAACTGCGATTTTTTTTCTTTTTTACTGTTTTAACTGTTTTTAATGATAATTTTTTGCGTGTATAAGAAGCATTAAAAAATATTTAATGTATTTTACATTTTCATTTTTATATTTTTTTATCGATTAACTTAATAGGAATTTTTTAAAGATTTCCATTGATCTCACAACGTACTTTACGTGTATTACAAACTAGAATTAGGTAAAACATTTTACTCTTAAGATACGAGACTGAATTAAAAAAAAAAAAAAATCAACACTAACTGAATAAACAAACAAGAAAGAAAAATCATGCGTCAAGCATAGATTATGAAATACTTTCCGACACTACCGGGATTCTGGAATAAAACTTCGCCATTTAATAATGTGAAAGAAGATATCTTAAATAAACAATTTAGAAAACTCATATGACACATTTGAAAATCCTAAGTTTGCAATTACCGTCTATATAAGGGTGGTTTGATAAGTTCTCGGCCTGACAGCGAAAGCACAAGATTTTTTACATAATTTCATATTATTTTTCAATGTAGTCCCCTTGCAACTCAATACATTTTACGTACACTCTTGTGTGCGAATTCTTTAGTGCAGCCCTGTACGAGGGTGGTTCGAAAAGTTCCCGGCCTGTAAAAGAAAATACAAGATTTTTGACACTATTTCATTTTATTTTTCAACTTGCAACACATTTCAGAAGCCCCTTGAGAAATGTTCATTCTTTGGTGTTTTTGGTCGACATTCAACAAGCGCGGCACGCATCGAGCGGAAAGCTTTTTCATACCCAAAACATCGTGTAAAATGTGGTGGACACAGTCTACCGAGATGTTTGCAATGTCAGCAAGTTCGCGTATCTTCAATCGGCGATCATTGAATACACTGTAAAAAAAAATTCGGAAAAGTTTCCGGTAGGAATAGGATTTCCAGTTGCCCGTATAGTACAGGAAACTTTTCCGAACCAACACGGAAAAAAAAACGAAAAAAAACGAAAGTTTTTTCTTTCCGTCAGGAAACTTTTCCTGTTTGATTCAGAAACTAATCTTTAGACACAGAATAAATTCCTGGGTCTTACGGAAATCTTTACATTCACATAAAGAAACGTTTTGGTAGAACGGTAGAATAGACAAAGTATTCCGTTTTAAAAAGGAAAACTTTCCATTCACACTAAGAAATGTCTTGGTAGAACGGTAGAATAGACAGAAAGTATTCCGTTTTAAAAAGGAAACTTTTCCGAATCAGTCAGTAAACTAATCATGAAAAAATTAAAAATTCCTGTGTAGAATAGAAACTTTTTCTTTGCTTTACGGAATTTTTTTTCATTATGATCGGAAAATTTTCTGCATTGTAAAGAAACTTTTATTTTAAAGAGTAGGAACATTAACAGATGAAAATATTGCTTTTGGACACTGTTTTGATATCCTTTTATCTCAATTAAATATTATTAAGAACTTCTTTGAATACATGCACACATTTTAAGTATTTGTTATCATAAAATGCATTACATGTAATGCATTTTATGATAACAAAATACTTAAAATGTATGTATGTATTCAAAAAAGTTCTTAATAATAATTAATTGAGATAAAAGGAAATCAAAACAGTGTCCAAAAGCAATATTTTCATCTCTTATTGGTCCTACTCTTTATAACAAAAGTTTCTTTACAATACAGAATCAGCTTGAAATGTTATTTATTTGTTACAAGTATACTGATACGTTTAGCTCATGGGTATTTACATTTTTTTTAAATAAGTATTTTATACAAGGAATGCTAGGGAAGTATCTTTATAAACAAGAAGTAATTCTCGTAAAAGAAATGTGTATAAATAAATAAAAAGTACACAATGAAATGGATTTTATATTCATAAAATACATAATATACTTTTATTTTCTTTAGAATATGTGTATATGTTTCCTAGGGAAAAAAAAAATTAATATATTTTAAGCGATATAAAAGAAAATCCAAATAGTGCCCAAAACAAACTTTTTCATCTGTTGTCTGTATAGCAAAGTGGACTGTACAGAGATGCCAGCTTATTAGTGCCAGAATATACATAGGTGTAGCCAGTGGTGAAGTGTGTGTGGGAGATGATTTCCCCAGGCACTAAATATTTAGGGGATGCCAAAAAACTGTTAAATAAGATATTAAAAACGGAACAAAATATTTTCAATTTGGACTGGATATTTAAAACCCACACTTATGTCATTGGGTGTAGCACAAGTATATGACATGTTGCATGTGTATGAAGTGTATGCAACTAACATTGAAGTTTTATTGATGCTGGAAAGACTTTCTATTGCTGTATATCCAAAACAAAGAACATACAAAACATTTTTTAATCACAATAGTGACCGCCCCTCCTTAAAAAACGAGAACTTCTTTTAATTTACGCCTTAAAAAAAAACAATCTTATGGGGTCGTCTTCGTTCTTAAGTTGCACAAAACTCCGAACTTTTCAATATGTACATCTAACTTTGACATTATATTTGCCTCTTTCGGTAACTTTTTCTCAAGGATACCAAAAGGGAAGTCACTTGGTCAAAATGTTTAAGAATTATGAAGTTTAAAGTTTGGAACTCCTAATGTTAAACAGCTTGTGGAGTTTTTTTTATACAATTCAATACTTGACGTAATAATTTTATATTCATATATTTTATTTGAAGCTTTTCGAAATCTATTTCGATTAAAAAATTATAGATTATGGTTTATTTTATGGTTTAATTTATAAAAAAATGTATTTTTAAATTAATTAAAAAAATTAATTTTAATAGAAATAGATTTCTAAAAACTTCAAATATGCAAATCAAAAATCACAGCTGATTCCGCTAAGTAGTTTTTAAGTTATGCTTAAAACACTACCCACATTACAGTCTGATTTGCAACGATTACAGATTAGGAGTTACAAACTTTAAATTTTCATAATTTCAAAACTACTTGACTGAGTGAATTCCAGTTTGTTATCATAGGGCAACATTTACTGAAAAAAACAAACATGATGCCCCAATTAGATGTATCTATTGAATTTGCTACAATTTCGGCATGACTATGACCCTCTAAGCTTATTTTTTCTTTAATTAAATTTTAGAAGACAGTTTCCAGAAGAATAACTTTATTTTTTACTGTGACAGTTTGGAGATTAAATGTTTTTTGTCCCCAAATACATATGATATTTCAAATTTGTCACTTTTTATACCCAATTTGTGTCACAGAGACACTTTCCAATTAGGAACATTGCTGCACCTAACTATTATAACCCAATTTGGGTGCTTTTCTGCTATTACACACACACACACACAAAAAAAAAAAATCCAGAAACTATTTTATAAATTTTGAAAATTTATATAGAGCAGCATTGAAACTTTAATTTTTTATCTTTTATGTGGAAGGTAATTTTTTTCTCCTTTCTAAAACGCCATAAAATAATAATAATAATAAAGTAAATCTAAAAACTTTTGAAGTCATATAAATTATAAGAATATACAGAATTCAGCTAACCCTAATAAATACGTTGATGATAAACAATTTTCAGAAGCCATACAATTTGAAAATGTACAAGACTTTGAACTTGAAGCTCAACTGAAAATTACATAACAAAAAGGCTCAGTAAATGAAAATCATTTTTTGTTAAAATTTAAATCAGCTATTTTTTAAAAAATTCAAAATACAATTTTAAAATTACGCGTTTTAAAGTAAAATAACCTTTACTAAATCATTAAAATTAATAATTAGAAAAGCTCATTTAAATTTATTTGAATTTAAAAATATATAGAGAAACTCATTCACTTGTTTAATTTGAAATATTTTAATCATATAAACAGTTAAAAATATAGTTAAAAAATGGAGCAACAGAAAATGATATAATTTGAAAATGTGAATTCTCTTTTACTTTTGAAAACATGAAATAAATTAAACAAATTGTCTTGTGTTATATATCACTTATTTACACTAACTGCAATTTAACAATATACTTTTTATTGACCTATTCTGTATAAAATATATACCATCTTAAATTACCCCTTTGATAAAATAAAAAGCATATAAACTCTTCATTACTAAAAGCTAAATCTTTTTGTTTTGACCAAATTTCTCGATTAAAAATCTTAAAATATAAAAGATAATGTAAGAATTTTATTCAGAAAAAAAAAAATGAAATTTTAAACATCCTACTCTAGATCTGGATTATATACAGTATTCCTTTAAACATACCTATTCCAGATTATATACACTACTCTGGAATACAGAATACATATACTATTCATTTAATGAAGTTGGAGCATATATTAAAAATACTTATGATTATCTGGGTATAAATTTCAATGGATCTGAAAAAATTATTCTTTGTTATTAAAATGTTTGAAAAGAAATGCCAATTTTCCAGCTTTATGAGTTCTTTATAAGCGATTACAGAGTTTGCAATGAATTAAAGTTTGATTTTTTTTTTGATTTAAAATAAAAGAAACTTTTATATCAGGTGTTTGATTTTTTTTAAAGATTTTAAAACTTTAGTTGTTTATTAGTTTACATTTATAAGTAATTAAAATTAAAATTATATTAAAAAATATATAAAAACATTTCAGAGTATTACTAACCATGTAATCTTTATTTTCCGAATCTTTCCATAAATAAAGTACATTGGAATATCAAACCATTTGTTATTTACATGTGCACAATGAAGTCATGAGATATCAACATAAATAACAATAAATATACTTTTGATTGACCTATATTTATTTATTCTAACGTTTTACAAATCCTCACAGAAACTCTCCATGTTTTTGTATTAAAAAATTCACATAAGATTTGTACATATTTTTTTAACAAATAAATTTATGCTTTAATCTTTTAACATTTCTCAGCTGAGATTCTCTATTTTTAAAATAGAATTTTTATTTTTAAGTGTGATATTTGATTTAAATAAAATTCAAAAAGCAAGGATTTTGAGTTCTGCCTCTCCCAGTCCTTAAATTTACAATGTATTGTTGTCAAAAATAATATTTATAATGAAATATCTTAACCTAAATTTGAAAAAAAAAGTGTATTTAAATAAATCAGTTGATTTAAATCAGGATTGAAATCAAGTTGATTTAAATCAATGAACTCTGATTAAAAATTGTTAGACTATACAAGTGTTATTTAGCAATTATTTAATTTAAATTGAGATTATAGTGCTGAAATATAATTTCAATTATATTGATCTAAATATTTTAAGATTTCTGAACTTTCTGTATTATAACTGATTAGATAACGTTGAAGAAATTGGCAATGAAACTATGCTTAGATTTCAAAAGATACCAAAATTTACCAATTGCTGTAAAAAAAGTAATTAAAAAAAATTCTTTCCAAAATCATGTACTTGCATACAATATTTTAACAAAAGATTATATTGAAGTAAAAGTTATAACACCAATCTGGCGAATCAGCTAAATAAACTTATCAAAAGCCAATTTGATAACTTAAAACCTGCATTATATTTTGAAGAAATAAAATAAGGACTTGTGAATAATACTTATAAACTCTTTAGAAATTAAAAAAGCAAAAATATGGAATATATAAGCACTTACTTACAGTGGAAGTCCAGTTGTCAGTTAATATATATATATATTTTAAATATAAATTAAAATAAAAATACTTTAAAAAAAAAAATCTTAAAAATTAAAGAAATTTAAAAAAATGTACAATACCAGTATTGGACATCTGTTTCCTGCTGGTGAAAGCTATATTTTGATAATTGTATAAAGGAATTTATCACCTCTTACCACCTCTTACCACCTGGTTACCATGGGATTTCACAATTAGCATTAAAGGGGAAAAAATGATGACACAGAAATATAGTAGAAAAACGTGATAATTTTACAAAATGTAACAAATAGAGATTTAGCAGACTATCAAATATTCGGCTGAGTACTAACTTTTTAAAAAGTATATTGATTACAAATTTTTTTTATCATGATTAATAACAAAGAAATAAATGTTTGTGAGTCTTTTATTCCTCAATGGCAGATCACTTAATAGCAGAATATTAAAAATTGCAAATAATTCAGAAAAAATATCTATAAAATAAGAGTGCATTCAATAAAAAATCGGTCTTAGTAAATATGTATGTGCTATTTTTTTTTACTTAAACTTATTAAAATAAATCAAGCGCATTTAATTTACGCAAACATTAAATTGCACGTATTGACAAAATACAATTTTTTTAAAAATATATAAATTACTCGATTTTTTCTGGCTAACAACAAAAGACAGAAAAAATAAAACAAACATTTATACTGAAAAATAAAATTTATTTTCAACAAAACTATAAATCAAAATGTTTTAATAAAACAAATTACAGCACTGTATTTATGCTATGATTGCTATTGGCTTTTATTCCTTTAGAATTGATGCAGTTAGTAAAAAAGCCTGCCTAGATTCCGGCCTGATAACAGTCTTAATTGAACACCCAGTAGGATGCTACAGCAACGAAATTGACTCAGTTGAACATTTCTCCGAAAAAAGTGTCACACCATCAACATACGAAAACACCTTGACGTCCTTTCTATCATCCTCATTCTCTATTAGGCAAGGATGATCTGTTCTAGCTGTAAGGCGACATTGATCACTGCAGTATTATCCTGTAATAATAACAGTAATAATATTAATTTTTTTGTTATTGTACTAATTGCTAGTGACCATGTATATTTAAAAAGATAAAAAACAGCACAAGAGCAAAGAATGATTAAGGGGACACTTCGTCTTCAGCGATAAGTATTTTTAAGAACAAAATATTTGAAAATTTTCCTTTGAATAAAGAATTCAAAATTCATAAAATTTTTAAAAAATTTAAAATTTAAGGAAAATTTTAAAAATGTACTCTACCAGCATTGGACATCTGTTTCCTGCTGGTGAAAGCTATATTTTGATAATTGTATAACGGAATTTATCATTTCTTTAAAATTTACATAGGTTACTATGGGATTTCACAATCAGCATTAAAAGAAAAAAAAATGGTGCCACAGGAATATAGTAGAAAAACATAACAATAATTTTACGATATGTAACAAATAGTGATTTAGCAGATTATCAAATATTCGGCTGGATACTAACTTTTTAAAAAGTATATTAATTAAAAAAAATTATATACATTAAATTGGAAATAAAATAATAAAAAGAAAAGTGCTCAGTCAAACTGATGGCATTGAGCTCACAGGCTATTCACACTATTTGCATATTATACTCTTATTTCAAAGAAAAAGGGGAGGGGAGGTCATTAGCTCCCCTACTTACGTCCTTTATACTTAACCAATAAACGTCCAAATCTAATCAGGGAAGCGCCTTATCAAAATAAACCGGTATACAACATTTGAAGCAAATTGGATAATTCGGCATGAAAAAACTATTTATCTAAATTAAAATGGACAATTAGTCCCCGTTCCCCATTTATACTTAACCAACAGCCCCCCCCCACAAAAAAAAAAAAAAAAAAAAAAAAAAAAAAAAAAAAAACGAATCAGGGAAGCATCTTATCAGAATAAACCTATATAAAAAATTTGAAGCAAATCGGTTAATTCTGCATGAAAAACACATTTATCTAAATTAAGGGGAGGGAATTCGTCCCCATTCCCTCCTTTATACTTAACAAATGAACCCCCAAAACTAATGCGGGAAACGTCTTATCACAATAAATCAATATACAAAATTTGAAGCAAACTAGATAATTTTGCATAAAAAACCCATTTATCTAACTTAAGGTGGATTAGCCCCTCATTCCACCCTTTATTCTTAACCAATAGACCCCCAAAATTAATCAGGGAAGTGCCTTATCACAATGAAAATATATACCAAATTTGAAGAAAATCGGATAATTCGGCACGAAAAACCCATTTATCTAAATTAGGGGGAGCATTAACCCCTTTTCTACTTAACCAAAGAACCCCCAAAGCTAATCAGGGAAGCGCCTAATCAGAATGAACTTATATACCAAATTTGAAGCAAATCGGATAATTCTGCATGAAAAACCCATTTATCTAAATTAAGGAGGGGGGGGATTAGCCTCCAGTTCCCCCCCTTTATACTTAACCGATGAACGAAGAAAATTCCAATAATTCTGCATGAAAAAACCATTTATCTAAGTTAGGGGGGATTAGCCCCATTCCCCCTTCATACTTAACCAATGAACCCCCAAAATTAATCAGGGAAGCGCCTTATCAGAATGAACCTATATTCAAAATTTGAAGCAAATTGGATAATTCTGCATGAAAAACACATTTATCTAAATTAAAGGGGGGATCAGCCCCCGTTCCACCCCTTTTATACTTAGCAATTGGACCCCCAAAACTAATCAGGGAAGCGCCTTATCACAATGAACCTATATGCAAAATTTGAAGCAAATTGTATAATTCAGCATGAAAAATCAATTTATCCAAATTACGGGGGATTGGACCACGTTCCCCCCTTTATATTTAACCAATGAACCCCCAAAACTGATCCGGGGAAGCGCGTTATCACAATGAACCTATATATAAAAATTGAAACAAATCTGATAATTCTGAATGAAAAAGTCATTTATCTAAAGTAAGGGGGGGGGGGATTAATCACCGTCCCCCTCTTTATACTTAACCAATGAACAACCAAAACTAATGAAGGAAGCGCCTTATCACAATGAAGCTAACACATGGGCTGATAAGTTCCTGGTCTAATAAAGAAAACACAACTTTTTAACAAAACTTTATGACTTTATAACTTTAATAAATAACATAACTTTAATAATAAATAATAATAATTTAATAAATAAATAAATAATAATAATAATTTAATAAATAAATAAATAAATAATAATAATTTAATAAATAAATAATAATAATAGTTTAATAATAAATAACAATTTTATAACGAAAAAGCTCCAAACAGTGTTCTAAATCATTGACTCATTGTTGTTTTTGGTCAAAAGTCAACACGCGCGGCAGCCACTTTGACAACAGCTTTTTCATAGACAAATGCTCATTCAAAATAAAACCTACACGTTTCTTGGATATCTTCAGAGTCTGAGCTATCGCCTGCAACTTCACTTTATGGTTCCCCAAAACGATTTTTTCGACTATTTTTATGTTTTCCGGAGTAACCACCTCTTTTGCGTGGTGCATCACTGGTGTCCGTACGACCACGTTTAAATTCAGCAAACCCGTCAATAATGTTTGATTTACCTGGTGCAGCGTCCGGATAATGCTTATCAAGCCAAGCTTTTGTTTGAACAGTGTTTTTTCCCCATCAAAATACAATTCTTGAAATTCTTGTTTATTCATTTTTTTTGTTTATCAACAAAGTTGTTCAAATAAAACCACTCTAACGTTTTATCCACACGGCGAATCATCATGATATCTTTTCTGCTACCTTTTAAAGGTTAGTATTTACTAAAAAAAAGCATCGGTTCGGCAATTGCAACGCCATCTGTGTGCCAGACCGGGAACTTATCAGCCCATGTGTTATATACAAAATTTAAAGGAAATTGGGTAATTTTGCATGAAAAACCCATTTATTTAATTTAAGGGGATTAGCCCTTGTCCCGCCTATATATTTAACCATTGAACCCCCAAAACTGATCAGGGAAGCGTCTTATCAGAAACAATCTATATACAAAATTTTAAGCAAATCTGATAATTCTGCATGAAAAACCCATTTATGTAAATTAAGGGGGGGGGAAATTAATCACCGTTCCTCTCTTTATACTTTACCATTGAACTCCCAAAACTAATCAGGGAAACGACTTATCACAATGAACTTATGTACAAAATATGAAGCAAATTGGGTAATTTTGCATGTAAAACCCACTTATTTAATTTAGGTGGACTAGCCCCTGTTCCCCCTTTATATTTAACCATTGAACCCCCAAAACTGATCAGGGAAGCGCCTTATCAGAAACAACCTAATACAAAATTTTAAGCAAATCGGATAATTCTGCATGAAAAACCCATTACATAAATTAAGGGGGATTAGTCCCATTTCGCTCCCTTTATACTTTACCATTGAACCCTCTAAACTAATCAAGGAAGCACCTTATCAGAATGAACCTTTTATAAAAAAATTGAAACAATTGGATAATTCTGCTTTAAAAAATCATTTTTCTCAATTGAGAGAGAGGGGGGGGGGAATTAGTCCCTGTTCTCCCCTTTATACTTCACCAATGTACCTACATACAAAATTTGAAGCAAGTTAGATAATGCTGCATGAAAAACCCATTTATCTAAATTAAGGGTAGGATTGGCCCCCGTTCCCCTCGTTTATACTTTACCATTGAACTCCCAAAACTAATCAGGGAAGCGACTTATCACAATGAACTTATGTACAAAATACGAAGCAAATTAGGTAATTTTGCATGAAAAAACCATTTCTTTATTTTAGAGAGGGGGGGGGGGATTAGCTCCTGTTCCCCTTTATATTTAACCATTGAACCCCCAAAACTGATCCGGGGAAGCGCCTTATCACAATGAACCTATATACAAAATTTGAAGCAAATCGGATAATTCTGCATAAAAAACTTATTTATCTAAATTAAGGGGGAGGAATAATCACCGTTCCCCTCTTTATACTTAACCAATGAACCCCCAAAAATAATAAAGGAAGCGCTTTATCATAATGTAGCTCTATAAAAAATATGAAGAAAATTGGGAAATTTTGCATAAAAAACCCATTTATTTAATTTAGGGGGAGATTAGCCCCTGTTCCTCTTTTATATTTAACCATTGAACCCCCAAAACTGATCAGGGAAGCGCCTTATCGGAATGAACCTATATACAAAATTTGAAACAAATCGGATATTTCTGCATGAAAAACACATTATCTAAATTAAGGGGGGGGATTAGCCCCCAGTTCCCTCCTGTAAACTTAACAAATGAACCCCCAAAACTGATCAGGGAAGCGCCTTATCAGAATGAACCTATATAGAATATTTGAAACAAATCGGATAATTCTGCAAGAAAAACCCATTTACCTAAATTAAGGGGGTGGGGGGATTAATGACCGTTGCCCTCTTTATACTTAACCAATGAACCCCCAAAACTAATGAAGGAAACGCCTTATCACAATGAAGCTATATACAAAATTTGAAGCAAATTGTGTAATTCTGCATGAAAACCCCATTTATTTAATTTAGGGAGGGGATTCGCCCCTGTTCCCCCTTTATATTTAACCATTGAACCCCCAAAGCTGATCAGAGAAGCGCCTTATTGGAATGAACCTATATACAAAATTTGAAACAAATCGGATATTTCTGCATGAAAAACACATTATCTAAATTAAGGGGGGGGATTAGCCCCCAGTTCCCTCCTGTAAACTTAATAAATGAACCCCCAAAACTGATTAGCGAAGCGCCTCATCAGAATGAACCTATATAGAATATTTGAAACAAATCGGATAATTCTGCATGAAAAACCCATTATCTAAATTAAGGGGGGATTAGCCCCCCAGTTCCGCCCTGTATACTTAACCAATGAACCCCCAAAGATAATCAGAGAAGCGCCTTATCAGAATGAACCTATATACAATATTTGAAACAAATCGGATAATTCTGCATGAAAAACCCATTTACCTAAATTAAGGGGGTGGGGGGGATTAATGACCGTTGCCCTCTTTATACTTAACCAATGAACCCCCAAAACTAATGAAGGAAACGCCTTATCACAATGAAGCTATATGCAAAATTTGAAGCAAATTGTGTAATTCTGCATGAAAACCCCATTTATTTAATTTAGGGAGGGGATTCGCCCCTGTTCCCCCTATATATTTAACCATTGAACCCCCAAAGCTGATCAGAGAAGCGCCTTATTGGAATGAACCTATATACAAAATTTGAAACAAATCGGATATTTCTGCATGAAAAACACATTATCTAAAAATTAAGGGGGGGGGGATTAGCCCCCAGTTCCCTCATGTAAACTTAACAAATGAACCCCCAAAACTGATCAGGGAAGCGCCTTATCAGAATGAACCTATGTATAAAATTTGAAACAAAACTGATAATTCTGCATGAAAAACCCATTTATATAAATTAACCGGGGATCAGCCCCCGTTCCCCCTCCCCCTTTTATACTTAGCAATTTAACCCCCAAAACTAATCAAGGAATCGGATTATCAGAATGAACATATACATAAAATTTGAAAATTTAAAATCGGATAATTCTGCATGAAAAACCTATTTATGTAAATTAAGCGGGGGGGTTCCGGCTTTGATAACCTGTGAGCTAAAAAAAATTCTATTACAATGATATTTCGGGTTCTGTGAACTCCAAAAATAGCAGAATTTTCAGAACATTTATGATTTATATGTTGACAATATGACTCATTTGAACATTTTTTATTTCTTGAAATTTGCACAGTATTAACACGTGCATTTAAATACATGACAAGATTTAGTTAAAGGAAAGCACAAATATGAAATAAAATCAAATTAGATATTTTTTTTTTTGTTAGAAACCCACATACAAGATAATTTTTATATAAATTAGGATGAAAAACAATACAGAAATGTAACAAAAGCTATTACAGGTTTTCTTTTTCTTTCTTTTTTAGCACTTTCCAACCTAGTTGAAAAGTGCTTATGACTTCGGTTTGTCTGGCCGTCTGGCCGTCTGCCGTCTGGCCGTCTGGCCGTCTGGCCGTCTGCCGTCTGCCGTCTGTCCGTGCTCTAACTCCCGTAAATATGCTCGGATTGCTCTGCAATTTTTATATGTTATTATCGTTATCTATAGCATGTTCCCTATTTCAACGGAAGTGTGTAGCACTTATAGTTTTTTTACAGGGACACTCAAAAGAATTCCGTTACATTGCGGTCTATGGGGAAAAATCATTTGCTGTTTATTTAAATAATGTTTCACTATTTTAAACGCATTGAAATTTATATATATCACTAAGGTGCATTAGAAGAAGCTTAATATGGAACAGGGTGTGCATAGCACTTATAGTTACTTTACAGGGACAGTAAAAATAATTCCGTTACATTACGTCTATGGAGAAAAATCGTCTGCGGTTTATTTAAATAATGTTTCACTATTTTAAACGCATTGAAATTTATATAGATCACTAAGGTGCATTACAAGAGACTTACTACGGAATATTGTGTGTATAGCAGTCATCGTTCATTTACAGGGACACGCAAAAGAATTATCTACTGTCTGTTAACAATAATTCCTGGAAGTGCGTTTTAAGTTACTGAACGCGATTTTAATGTTAACTTGCTTTTTGTCTATTACGTGGTGTGTATAAATTCTGTAGATCCTATACAGGGCAGCACAAAAGTTCGCGAACACATTTCTGTTTATTGACAAACTCCAGACGGAGAATTTTAAAATGTGCTACACGTTTCCTAACTGAACTAAAATTTAGCATCCTATGTAGTATATATACAATTCTATATATCCTATACAGGGCTGAATAAAAGTATTCGGATATTTTTCCGAATATTGTATATGTTGGAAATTCCTGAAATTATGTTTTTAAATATGTTATGCGTTTTCCAAATTGTTTACTTAGAAGTTATCTTTTAGCTTATTAAACGGTATGATTTGTAAAATTATTTTGGAAGCGTTGGAAAGTGCTACATAATCTATGCTTGACGCATGATTTTTCGTTCTTGTTTTAATTTTTAAATGAAGATTTGAAGCTTTATATTTTTAAAATAAATCCTCCCCCCCCCCCCCCCCCCCACCTCTACTGACAAAAATTCCCTGTTTGCTTTTTTTATTCTATTTATTTTAAATTATTAGAAAAGATTAAAAGTCATTTTTTATTTTCAAAATAATGTGAGAAAAATAAAATTTAATAAATTAAATTTGAATATATAGGGTGGGGCAGTTGAAAGCTTCTGTATGCAAGCTTTTACAGCATGAATATAGGTAAAATCAACCTCAAGGTATTAAGCATATTCTACTTTACGTTTTTCACAACTAAAATATTGTCTGATATTAAAAGACTACTGAAATTTATTTTACCATATACCATTATAAATTTCGTTATAGCACCCTGACATACATTTCTCAATTTTTTAATCAACATTATAGAATTTAATGGACATTCCTTTTTAATTGAATTTTAATACACTACAAATAATAAAATGTTAAATTGATTCTATAATAATGTAGTACCTGAAAAAAAAAAGACAATATATGATTCTGATATGGCATCGAACACAGAAAAATCTCATGAATTTATTTTAAGATCATAGGTATTTATTGATATCTTCAGTGTTGAATTCAGGCATTTTTCTCCGAGAGGGATTTCTGTGGCTCCTGGGGGCATATTATAGAGTTCCGAGGGAGGGGGGGGGGGGAATTGCACTTTTTGACCATTAAATCATAAAATCCGAAATCTTCAGAAGGGGTGGACATTTCAATGCTCCGGGAGAGAGGAATGTCCCTCCCCCCCTCCCCCGGCTATCTCCTGAATTCAACACTGGATGCCTTACAGAATTAAACAAATAAACAAGTACCTGAATTTAGAATAAGTTAAAAACTATTTAAAAAGCAGTCTACAAAAATTGAGTTTTTATTAAGATAATATCTAAGTTAGAAATTTCTGGCACATCAAAATATTTTTTTGATTGGGGATATTTTTCTCATAAAAAATAAACTGAGCGAGAAATAAGATAATATGCATTTTATTTCAGGCTACGCATAGCTCCTTAAACATGTTATTCGGTTTGATAATCATGCACTGTAAATATATGGACATATCAAATTCCAAATATTAAAAATCACATAAATTTTAGTACTTACCATTGCGAAGTTAGAACTACGTAGAACAATTGTCCAATATTTAACAACATGGCGTAGGTCTTCTTCATCGAAAATCTCGATTCTGTTCTGTTATCAATCACGTGACGCCACGCCTTTCATACGTCAGCAGAGAGCGAGACTGCGCAGTAAGTCCGGTCAATGCTATTTTCCTAATTTCGGAAACTAATACGATATAAAAAGATTATTTTTATGACTGTAGGAAAACTTTCTGTTGTGATTCGGAAAAAATATTTTATCGGTTGTTTTCCGTATCGTAAAGGAAATTTATCTTTTACGAAACGGAAAAGGGTTGGACATTTTTTACAGTGTACGGCATTGTGAATTTTTGAGACGATTTCGTCGGTCGCAGCGGTTTTTGGGCGTCCTGAGCGTTTATCGTCGTGAATTGATTTCCTACCATGTTTAAATTCAGCAGCCCATTTTTTTTTTATCGTCGAATATCAAGGACAAGAATCCTTTAAGATAGACTGTAACTCTTTTAGGTAGCTTTCAATACAAAAAAGTATAAAGCTACCTATTGCAGCCGTTCGGAGGAAAGCAGTTCCGGAAAATTTCGATACATTTTCACCGATCATGACCCCCATACCCCAAAACCACCCTCCGTTCAAATGTTGATTTATATATATATATATATCTCCATATATATATATATATATATATATATATATATATATATATATATATATATGACCTATGTCATACGATAACGCTCGTATTTATAAATCAATTTTGATGAAACTAATTGTGTGTATTAAGCTCAATGTCTCGACTGAGTTCGTTGGCCAGCTTGGTCCGCCATTTTGTTTCAAGATGGCGGCCATTTAAAAATTTAAAACTAAAATAAATATACAAAAAAGTTAAAAATTCAAATTTATTTTTTAATTCAGTGTTAGGCCTTGAAACGAGGATTCTAGAGCATTTTTTGTTTTACTTCTATCTTAAAAAACGGCTGAGATAGAGCAGTTTGAAATTCTAGGGTGGCTGACATTTTGAAACAAGACAGCACATTACAAAAATTTTCATTGTTGTAATAATTTTCCCAATCAAACGCATAAAACTATATATTCATATCCGTTAGCGCCAAATTCTCGCCAAACTTGGCGACATTTGGGGAAATATATCTCGCCAAATTTGGCGACCAAAATAAGTTTTCATAAATGAAGCCAATTTGGCTATTGCTCAATAATTTGGCGAATTTCTTATTCAAATTCAGTATTAACGAATCTTTTGTAAACGTTTTATTTGCATTTTAAGTTGCTGTTTTCGTGTAACATTAGCTAAAATTTTAAAACTAAGATATAGGAAAGCTACCTTTTCCTCCCGGTACAGGCCGGAAGGACTTTTTGTATGTTCGTGGGGTTAAATATTTTTTAACAAAGTATTTTAAGACAGCTCGAACTTCAATTTTTTCCATTTTTCGAAAATGTCAAAAGTTGTTTACTTTACTTTATCGCCCAGCAATAACCAATAAACTCACGTGTCTGAAACTCGGCGGCATGTCATCTAAAGGATCATACTTTATAAACAACATTGCCATTTGGTCATGCTTGTTCCATTTCTGTGCCAGGCCGAGTACTTATCAAACTGCCCTCGTAGTTGGTAAAGTGCTCGAATTCTTTTGTGCAGCACTGCCTGCATAAAATTTATAGATTAGTATATATAATAACATTCTGAGCTAAAATTTAGTTTAGTGAGAATACGCATAACATTATTGAAAATTCACCTTCAGCAATTTATGCCTATAGATGGAAAAGTACTCATTTTTTTTTTTTTAATGTACAACTCTGTATGTTATCTACATATTTTTATACACACTACATATTAAGCAAAATTTTGATTCGACTAAAAAACGCATGACATAGAAACGCACTTCCAGAAATTACTATCCATAAACGGCTATGTAGCCAGTTCTTTCCATAGCCCTGTATAAGAATTTATTTATAGTCTACAAACATACTTTAGTGTACTCGATATAATTCAGCTGGAAAATGCATTCCAGAATTTAAAAAAAAAAAAAAACATTTTAAGCGATTCATGTCCATCAGTAAGGCTTTCGAATTGCTTTGTGTAGCCCTGAATATGATTTATAGAATTTGTACACACCATGTAATATTCAAAAATTTAGTTAAACTTAAAAACACAAATGAAAGTTGAAAACTCACTTCCAACAATTATTGCTCATTAGACAGTACTGCAAACGAATTATTTTGTGTGTCCTTGTAAATGAGCGATAAATGCTTCGCACTCTTATATATTCTTACGGTAAGCATCTTGTAATGCACATCAATAACGTAAATAAGTTTCATTATGTTTGAAATAATGTAACATCTTCAAAATATACGTTTCAAATGATTTCCACCGTATAAATTATTGTGTAATTGAATTATTTTGTGAGACCCTGTAAATGAAGGAATAGATGCTTTGCACTCGATATTCCTCCCTATTCTAGTAGAAAGTATGTTTTACTGCATCTCATAAATGCATATCAATTTCATTATGTTTCAAATAGTGTAACGTGATTAAAATACACTGCAATCGATTTTTCACTATACAGACCATAATGTAATGGAGATATTTTGAGTGTACCTGTAAAAAAAAAGTTAATTCGTTTTCTATAGGGAACATGTAATAGTAAATCTCAATAGCATACATTAATTACACAGAAATCGAAGTATATTTACGAGAATTAGAGCGCGAACAGACAGACAAACCAGAATCATACACACTTTTCGACTATGTTGGTTGTACACTGTTTAATAAAATTTCTGGTTTCATTTAATTTGAAATTTTTTTTTTTTTTTTTTTAACCATAATATTACAATTGCCAATCTTTCAGATTTTTTAAAAAATCAAATGAAACCAGAAATTTTATAGGATAATAATAATAATAAAAAAATCACGGGGCCATTTTTCGTTAAACATTTTTCTGGTTCAAATTATGTTTATTTGGCTTGAAATAAACCAAGAAGGTTGGTAATTACGTAATATCAATTAATAATCTTTCAACGGTCACAGCATCAAAATCAGCTATTTTTCACGGGGAGCCCATTGAGATATATGATTAGCATCGCATTGGATTATAGCATATCAAAATTTCAGCCAGTTCCAACGAGGCTAACATTTCCATATATTTTGTGTGTAGTCCTTTTAGCAGGTTTTACCGAGGTCTGCTTTCTATCTTTGTGATGATTGTACGAATGCTTGGAATGAAAAAGAGAACTCTAAATTGCTTATTTTACCAATTGATTTTTTGAAGCATTTCCGCAGTGTTAAGGTGTAGATATTTCATTTCATTTTTTTTTTAGCTCACAGGCTATCAAAGTCTGAGAGATAATGTGCCCGCCCGTTCTGTATGTACGTATGTATGTACGTAACGCGATAACTTTTGGTAGAAATATCCGATTTGCGTCAAATTTTGTATATAGGTTCATTCTGATAAGGCGCTTCCCTGATTAGTTTTGACGGTTCATTGGTTAAGTATAAAGGGTGAGGGCGGGGGGCTAATCCCCCTTAATTAAGATAAATGGGTTTTTCATGCTGAATTATCCGATTTGCTTGAAATTATGTATATAGGTTCATTGCGATAAGGCGCGTCCCTGATTAGTTTTGGGTGTTCATTGGTTAATTATAAGGGGGGATGATCCCCCTTAATTTATTGTCGATTTCATTATTTTTCGAGGGGCATTATTCTTTGAAATAAGAGTATAATATACAATTAGTGTGAATAGCCTGTGAGCTCAAAGCCAGCGGTTTAACTGTGCACTTTTCTTTTTATTTATTTAATCTCTCGGTAGTGTTTTATTTTTAACACTTTCCTGGTAGTTGAAAAGTGTTTATGATTTCAGATTGTCTGTCTGCCGCCCGCCGTCTGTCATGCTCTAACTCTCGTAAATATTATTCGGATAGCCATGTAATTGATATATGTCATTGAAGTTTACTATATAACATGTTTGCTATTGAAAATTAAGTATGTAGCATTTATAGTTCATTTACAGGACACTCAAAATAATTCCGTTACATTACGGTCTATGAAGAAAAATGATTTACTGCAAACATGATGAAATTGATAGGAATTTCTCAGGTGCACTAAACGAAGCTTTTTGTAGAATATGGAGTGCAAAGCATTTATAAATCATTTAACACAAAATAATCACACAAAAGAATTCAGTCACAAAAAGAATTCAGTTATATAATGGTCAACGGGGAAAAACTGTTTATTGCAGCGTATTTTAATTATGTTACTCCATTTCAAACTTTATGAAATTGATATGTATGTGTAATGTATATATTACTGAGATTCAATACAAGATGCTTGCTGAGAATATCATCTGCAATAGTATTTATCGTTCATTTACAGGGATACAAACTATTTTCGTTACAGTGCTACCTATTAGCGATAACTGCTGGAAGAGAGTTTTCTGTTACGGTGTGTGTTTTTGAGTTTAATTAAATTTTTGCATTTTATGTGGTGCGTATAAAGTCAATAGATTGTATACAGGGCTGCACAGAAGAATTGGTAAGAATTAAGGTGTATAGGCATGAATTGCTTAAAAGTGATTTTAATTGAGCTACGTATTTTTTAGCTGAACTATATTCAGTATATACTAAACATTTTTGTTAAAAAATAAATAAATTAATATACAGGGTTACATAAAGAGATGGATATACTGTAATATAAGGGGGGGGGGATAATCTATGGATGGTAATTTCTGGAAGTGTTTCTTTAGTAGAGCTATGCATTTATTTGCGTGAATTAAATTTTAGCTTAATATGAGGCATGTATAAAAATCTGTACAAGACTACAAAAAAATTTGAGTACATTTCTAATCCAATGGCAGAAATTGCTGAAGGTTAATTTTTGACTGTGTTATGCTTTTTCTAACTAAACTAAATTTTAGTATACTATTTAGAATACATATAAGTTTGTATATCATATACAGGGCTTTACAAAAGAATTCGAGTGCCTGTCTGGCTATATGGAGGGTAATTGCGTAAATCTGGTTTTAAATGTGTTATGCGATTTCTAAATTGTTTACTTAGGTATCTTCTTTACCTTATTAAACAGTGAAATTTTGTTGAAGCATTCCGGAAATGTTAGAAAAGGTTTCATAATCTATGCTAGATGAATATATATATATATATATATATATATATATATATTTTGTAATATGGCTGCATTATGGGATTTATTTAATTAATATAAGGGAATAGTCGTTTATGAAAAACTGATGTTTAAAGTGTATTTTATCAATGTTCAAATTTCTTCGAAGTAAAGAAATTTTCATGTTTTAACTCTAACTAAATTAAAAAAATTAAACACAGAAAATAAATAAAATAAACAAGAAAATAAATATTATAAAATGTCAGAAAATTGATTTTTTTTTGTTTTTATTGCTAGAAAAAAATAATTTTTCCATCATAGTGGATTACTGTAATCGATTGATCATTTTAGGAAACATGATCTTTGAGAGAGTGTTTCTATTTTTCACTTATTAAAGAAAAAAGGCGTTTATTAAACTTTTTAAAATATTTTTTTTCAGTGATATTTTTTCTTCCGAGCTTGATTTTTCCGTGAGTTACGTGAAAGAAGTGGTTATACATCATAAAAAAAAATCTGGAGTGACTCCACTCTTACTTTCCGAACACTTTATATAGAATACTTTGCATTCTGATATATACCAGATAATCCAAAAGTAACGGAAAAAATATGTAAAGCAACATAAACAATTTATTCTACAAAAATATCTCAACTATAGAGTTAATCTTCCGTAATCGATTTCACAGAAAAAGTTGGCATCAAACATGAGCAATCCTGGGCAACAATTAGTTGTGTTGCTCTGATCGCTCAAGGTGCTTAGTGTATGGGAATTACAACCCTTTTCACCAAAAAGGAACCGTTTTCGTATATTTGCATAATTATTTCGTTTGATTTTTTTCAAATATTGATATTCTTTCTTTCTTCTTCAACAAAAATAATACATACATTTCCATACGCTTTTATATAGTAAAATTTTTTTTTCTAATGTTTGAAAAAAAGTTTAGATATCAAACCTGTCGGCCGATTTTTAGAAAATGTATACAATTCTTATGACAGTGGCCTGCAATTCCCAAATGGGAGCTCAATATAAAGTATAGTTTGGCACTATCATGTTCACCCACACACATACATAGCGACATTATCGAAAAATTATCAAAAACAAGCTCGGGGATCTAAAAACGTGAGGGGATTCTAATATACGAGGGCTATTTTTAAAGTAAGGTCCGTTACCAAATATCTATTTAAATCTCGCACGCTTGCAGCAAAGCGCATGCGCGCAGACTCCCGGCATCCTTTGCACTACAGTAGACGTCAGTTGTGCACCTACGGTGTCAGTGCGTTACTTCAGAGTGAGCGATAAACATGTTCAAGTCTCAAGTCGATTGATCATCCCGTGAAATACGGTCAGTAATACGGTTTTTCACAGCCAGAAACATGACAGCAGCGGACATTCATCGCCAGATCAATGAGGTGTATAGCCCCAATGCAATGAGTGCCCACACACCTGCTGCTCAAACATAATCTTTCATCGAATCTTTTGGGTGGAAGCAATTTGACCATCCTCCATACAGTCCTGACCTTGCGCCGAGTGACTATCACTTCTTCTGATACCTGAAATAGTTTCCCGGTGGCCAGCGATTCAACACTCACAAAGAAATATAAACGTTGGTTAAAGTATGACTTTCCTCACAGGCGGTGGCATTATACGAGGAAGGACTACAAAAACTCGTGGGGCGTTAGGACAAATGTTTTATTTCAGCAGACACGGAGACTGTGTAAAAAAAGTAGAAAAAAGTATGAAGAATCTTGTAAAAAATAACATTTTCTAAATATACTTTTTTTTTTCTATTTTAAAACGGACTTTACTTTAAAAATAACCCTCGTACATGCATACAATACACAAAATATTGGAATAGGTTTAAAAATAGCAAAAGCAGATTCAGGGAACCTCAAAAGTAAAAATAATCCATAATCCGGGTTTTCATCATGATTTACAATACTTTCCCTGTACTGTATCGATATACAGAAAGTAAAAAAGTTTCATAGAATTTTTCGTTTGATATGGATATAATCTTTGTACGATCAAATCCTTATCATTTCTTGCATGGCCATTATTTTTGCACGTAACTAATCATTTCTAAGAAGTCACTGGGAAGTATACTTCCCACTTAATTTTAATCTCCAAATGCCAAATTTCTACTAGAATTTTTGAATAACATTTTACTTTTATAACTATGTGATGAAAAGCTTTATAATTACTTTCAGTTGTTTAATTACTCTCAGCTTTTTAGTTACTTTCAATTTGTTCTTAAATTCTGGTGACATTCAATCCTTTTAGTATTCTAAAAACAGAATTACTTTGTCTTAGAAAGGGTTAAAAAGAACGTTTGAAAATGTGTTATGAAATATCAGAAACTTCTTTTCCGCATTGGATTTGTTACTGCGGCAAAAGTTGTTTTACAGGCACAGCAAATGACTGCCGTGAACGAAGTCTAGGTCTAGGTGATAGGACAATGTTAGCTGCTAAGTTTATCGTCAAAAGTCCTGTTTCCTCGAAGGATCAAATAAACCACTAATCCACTATATGCGTAAAACTAATATTTCTATAATAAGAGCAAGGAATGCAATTTCTTGGCATCGTGTCCTTTACGTTATAATTATTTTCCAGGTTTCATAATTATTTTTTTACTTTTATTTATCTTTTGTTTATGTATATTTGTTAATATTTATTTTTACATTTATTTTATTTTTTATATTTATTTATGTTATATATATTACATTATTTATTTGTTTATTTATTATTATATATTTTTGTAATTTTATTTTTATTCAGCATTTTTTTTGTATCATATTAAAAGTTGTACCAATTCATTTTTTTTTTTCAAACGGTAACACTCACTTTTGAGTCTCTATTGAAGTTTAATGTATATGAAATCGGCTCAGATAAATATATACTTTATGTAGTTAACAGTGGTCAAAATTTGAGGATGCCTACGTTAAGTCCACTTGACAAACTTAAATTTATATTTAAACTAACTATGAGACATTAGACAGACTTGAATACATTTAAAAACAATTAAATTAAAACATATACATAAAAACATTTAAAATAAAAATCCAAATCATACAAAATATACGTTTCGCTCTGTCATCGCATAGCCTCCTTCAGTACTGACATCAACCACAACAACAAAACATTGAACACAAATGGATTCAGTTGAAGTTGAAGTTTTTGTTTTAGGAACAAGAAATATTCATTAGGAATTGAACCTGATTCGTTCAAGGTATATGGGTATAGCTTATTAAATCAATATTTAAACTAACTATGAGACATTAAACAGTCTTAAATACATTTAAAATAATTAAATTAAAATATATACACAAAAAATTTAAAATTAAAATCTAAAACATAGTCCGTCTAATGTCTCATAGTTAGTTTAAATACTGATTTAATTCAGACGTTAAAATATACGTATATCTTAAGCATTAAATGTATATCGTCTGAAAAACAACAACAACAACAACATTCGATTGAATTATTCATTTCTTTATCAACAAACTGTCAAATGACCCAAACATAATGTAGGCGCGTTGAAGGCTCAAAGAAAGTTTTTGAAATTTCAGAGAATTATATTAATTTAATAAAAAGTCCGTTTTTTTCCAGAATCTTAAAAAGATATTAGCAAATGCCTTTCTTTCTTTATTTTCTAAGCGGCCCTGAAATCATTTTATTTGAAATGATTACATTTTTTCTAAAGGAAATAAAACACCCAAAGGCACCTCAGCTCTATGTGTGTTACCAGGTGCAAACCAGAAAAATAGATTAGATCTGCTTTTGTTAAAAATTTAAGTGAACATATTTAAGGAAAAAAAAAATCAGATAGTATCGGATCATCTCAACTTTACTTCCTCTCGTGTTCCAGCTCTTTCATCCATTCCGTCTTATGTCGTGCCTTTGCTATACAAAACAACAATTTAATATGGACCTGCTCCCTCGGAATCCTTTTTTATTAATGTTAGTCTGAATGCATATATATAATAATTTTTATCTTGATCATTTGGAGGCCAGCCATTCGTATCCGGTTGCTGAACTATTCCTTCTTTCACCTTGTGGTGGTGATCGAACCCTGGCCACTCGTTCGAATTCGAACATCTGCCGGCCAATCATGTTGGAGAGGCCACAAAAAGCGTATAATTTGTCTCGTCGACGATTTGAAGAATCATTCTACTAGGAACCTCCTTCTAATAACAAAAAAAGCCATCATTTACAATAATTTTGACATGTGGAGTTTTTGTTCTTTTTTTTTACTGTTTCGATTTGCCGATTCTTTTTGAGGCTGAGGGGAAATCAGTATGATAAAATTTTGCCTGCTGATTCCACGGGATAGCTTTCGTTGTTCTAAGCGTAGTTCGTGTTAGAGGAAATTTTGACAGGTTGTTTTGACAAATTGCTTTGACAAGTTAATTAGGGACACGCACTGATGTTAGTAGAACATTATCTATTGAAATCAATCATTAAAATGATCTTTAGCTAAGTTCACTTTAATTACTTTAGATTAAGATTAAAAGGTACATTTAAGTAATTTGCTTGAAGGTTACAGTACTAAAATTTCATATTAAGCCAATGCTAAATTTGTTATACTCATACTAATTCACCTGTCATATGGATTTCAGAAATTATAGAACAAGAAATATTTTAATTTCTTTTTTGAAAACATTTACTATAGAGATGAATATAAATAAGACCAATGCGCCTACGAAGCTTTAGGGAAATTTTTGAGAAAAAAAAATAGAACAGATATATATATATATATATATTCTCTGTCCTTAAGCATTTTCTCTATAATGAGACCAGAGCTCAAGAATCTTTCTGAGGTCAATATAAAAAGTTTTTCTTTTAGTATCGTCAAAGACATTTATAAGAACGGGACTCCGATTCACAGCAACTACTCTTACGTTCATTCTAAATAAAGGGAACAATTGATTATATTTACAATTTTAATGGAATTCTATTTTTTTTCACGGATAAAACAAACGACTGAACCTAGATTAAATTATTAATAAAACACTATTCGAGAAAAGTCTGTCATAAAAACTTTAAAACAAGTCGTTTGATTGTTTGTGGTAGGTTTAATTTTAATATTTTCTAATAGTGTCGAAAAAATGATTGTCTTTATTGTTAAGTCTCTTCCAAAATTGGACCAGAATAGGGATCCTTTAAATCGATTTTCAACTATGGGGGATATACATTATACAATTCATTGGTATATATTTTCTTCATATTCAATGGTTGGAGTATCATAGTTGAGATTCATTCCAACAGAGTGAAAAATGCCAGGACCAGGAGTCAAACCTGGGCACTTTGGCTTGCTATGCCAACGCCCTCCTTACTGAGCAATTCCAACGATAACCTAGTTGGAATTTATTCACTCTTATTTGTTGGACACTCCATTTGCGAACTGGAGCAATAATTTTATTCATCCGAGCTATAACTATAGCATTTTACAGGATGAATCTGAAATAACATGGAAACTCCTTTATACCATGTAGGTCATAATGAACAGAGGAAAGTTTTTTCAACTAGGCAAATCATATTCAATGGTTAGAATATCATAGTTGAGATTTATTCCAACAGAGTGGAAAATGCCGGTACCAGGACTCGGACCTGGGTACTTTTTGGCTTTTATATTTTCTTCTTCTATATGTCCATGCCAGGATTGCCAGTTTCGTCCTCCTTTTTTATTCAGAAATTCGGAATTCATATTAGAAATTCCAAATAGTAATTTTTAATCTATCTAATGACAGACATTTTGTGATTACATAAAGTAAAAATTCTCCTTTTGGAATTTCTGGTATGAATTCGAAATTTCTGAATAAAAAAGGAGGTCAAACTGGCAACTCTGGTCCACGCATAACTCTTGAATAGATGGTCCGATTTTCATACTTTTCTTTTGTTGGAAAGATTTCAGTCAGCAGATGGTCACGCTTAAATATCAATAGTATCTAAAAATTATATGTTTGCCAGTTTTTCTGTTTTCATGTTTTTGTTTGAGTTTATAGCTTTTCGTAAAAATGGACCGATCGTCACGAAATTTTAATATGATGGTAAGATGCTTTCTGTTTTTAAAATAGTTGTCGCATCGTGTATAGTTTTTTCTACAGGGGCACTTCAAAAATGTTAATATACCATCGTCTACTGTGCGTCAAGATAAGCGATATTGACAACAACATTTAAATGAATGTGGATTACAGTTATGCATCAGTGTTGGAAAACCCGATTTTACTCGAACCGGACCCGACCCATGGTTTGTGGTGGGTCGAGTTGACAATAAATTTATTTGTTGCTGGTTGGGTTGACTGTAATTGTTTCGGGTTCGGGTCAGTTTCGGATTGAGTTTTGACTCTTGTAATTCGGGTTTGGTAAACCGTTATTTCAAAAGAATGTCTACAATATTGTTTAAGATGAAAAAACTATTTATTTGTATGTAAATGAGTATATATATATATATATATATATATATATATATATATATGTAATAATAATAAAAAACTTTCGCCATTTTTCCTTCATTAATTTATTCCAAATTCTTACAATTCTATTGTTCCCTCTCTTTTAAAATATCTCTTAAATCTAATTTATATTTTATTCCATAGCTTATTCAAAATATTCTTTTAATTATCATTCTAAAAATCTTAATCTGTTAAAAGCTACACGTATTTGTAAAAACCTTATTCTATTAAATGCAACACTGCTTCTAAAAAGCACCTGTTTAATTTCTTCTTATTTTGAGACATTGAATTTTTATTCTTTTGGAACATTTTGTAATACCATTTTTTATTTCTATTTAATTTTATCATTCGGCATCCCATAATTCCTCGCGTCTTCCCACTCAAGGCTTTTTACCTTTTTAATATACTGCGTCTAAAGAAAGAGTTTTGACAATACGTCAGGTACACACCCTCTTGGCCTCATTTTTTTCAACCATTAGCGAGCAAGCTCCGCCTTTTCTACCCCCTTGTTTCAAACCGTACATTGCTGTCGTTGGGGTAGCAATTACGCGCTTCTGTAACCTTGAGCAAACTCTTTTAATATTTATACGGTTGCACTGGCTTTGGAGAGAGACTTTTACACGAATTATTATTGTCAACTAGATTCTGTCGCTGGGATTGTCCAAATTGGTCGTCGGTAGTTGTTCTTCAATAGATCTAAATGTGTTTCAAGTATTAATGAAATGAATTTATGTGGAGTTGATCTTATATGTTGTCGAATAAAACTATTACTCGTCAATCATGTCTTCCTCAATGCTTTCGGTGAAAATTTTCTGGAAATGATTGCCTCTACTCAGCTCGATTACGATTGCACCTACACTACATTTTTCAAATGTGGCTTGTACTCAGAGACTTGTCTTCACCATTTAAGTAAATCTAAGTAATACCGTCTACAAATGTCATGAAATGGTTTTCGTTGACTTCGACTGTGTCCACATCTGTCTTCTTATCCGGTAAATTTTATGGGGTTCGGGGGCTGAGACGTCGTCCTGAGTGACTGATAGAACGAACGTTTCATATATCAAATTGAAGGTAATTTAATGTAGAATTTAATAATAAAAACAATATTACAATATCTGTATTACAAAAAAAGTTATGCTCATTTTAGTAGAACAAACAAACACAAATCGTTTTGAATAGGGATGTGTTTTGTAATAAAAGCGTACTAGCCAATCACAAACACTGTTCTGAGGACCAATCAAATGTCTGTAACTATAGTTTAGGTTATTTGGATGGTAAAAGAGTTATTGTTGTGGAAATATTTTGCGGAATGATGCATACTAGTACAATTAAATAGAGTATTGCTGTTTTTGAATATTTAAAGTCCTTTTTTTAATTAAACTAATTTTCAACAATGTCTTCAACAAGAAGAACTAATTGGACATCTACAAAAAGAAGCCGAATTGTCATATTGAGAGAAAATGGCCTCTCTTATGCTGAAATTGCAAGACAAGTTGGTGGTTCAGTGACTTGTTCTGGTGTACGAAAGTTCTGTTTTTATGAAAAAACGAAATCAGTGGAAAATAAGGCCAAATCAGGCCGAAAAAAATGCACAAGTGCTACTGCCGATAGAAAAATTAAACGGCTATGCCTTCAAGATAGAAAAATTTCATCAGATGCCATTAGATGTGAAATGAATACAGCGGGTATTGCAGTAAGTTCAAGAACAATAAGAAGAAGTTTATCAGGATTTGGACTACAAGCTAGAATTCCAAGGAAAAAACCATATTTAAATCAAAAGCAACGCGAAAACGAGTTAAGTGGGCAAAAGAACACATTAAATGGTCTGAAAATCAATGGAAGTAAGTAATCTGGAGCGATGAGAGTAAAATATCGCTCTTTGGTAGTGATGGTAGAAAATATGTGAGACGTAGAGTAGGAGAAGCACTTCATCCTGATTGCATTGAAGCAACTACAAAAAACCCAACAAATGTCATGATTTGGGCATGTATGTCTGCAGATGGTGTGGGCCGAATTTAAGTGATTGATGGCATCCTGAATGCCAAAAAATACATCGAAACTGTCTTGGAACCAAAATTGATACCTTCCATCAGGGATCTCTTCCCCAACAACGCACCATTTATTTTTCAGCAGGATTCAGCTCCATGCCACACAGCAAAAGTATGCAAAGCATGGTTTCAAAATAAAGGCATAGATATATTACCATGGCCAGGAAAAAGCCCTGATCTCAATCCAATTGAAAATTTGTGGCGACGTTTGAAAATTCTTGTACGAAAAAAACGTCCATTCAATAAAAGACAACTTATTGAAGCTATAATTGATTCTTGGTACCATGTGATTACGAAAGATGAACTCCAAACACTCGTTCACTCGATGAAAAGACGCTGTGAAGCTGTCTTAAAAAATAAGGGTTATCCTACTAAGTATTGATTGTGCAAGTATCACTTTAAAAAAATGCAAATCTAAGATAGATCTTACTATTAGTTGCATAACTTTTTTTGTAATACAGATATTGTAATACTGTTTTTATTATTAAATTCTACATTACATTGCCTTCAATTTGATATATAAACGTTTGTATTTAAGTGAAAATTAATATATTCTACGAGCACACAAATTTGAAAAAGATGAAACTTTCAAAAAATGTCCACACTTTTGGCCACCATTGTATATATAACATTTGTCCTGAATGCAGACTCGATTCTCGGATCACTTTTATTATGAAGGGTGCATTTTCTGTATAATATCAATAATAGGCATGGTTTTGGTAGATTTCGAGTGATCGCGAAGTACAGCCCACTTTTACTAAAATCACTGCAGCCTCCATTAAAAACTTTCCTTACCATTCGAGGTCAAAAACCCAGTTTCATACGGGTTCCTATTTCTCTATATGCCAACCAACACTCACAAGTTAATATGCAGAGTTGATAATATTTTTTACCAGCATGACGCCGATGGTATTCACAGTCATAGATGTGCCACTTAAAAAATAAATAAATAAATAAAGCCAGAACCGTAAATTACCAGGGTTTCTAAGCAGATTTGCAGTCAGATATTCATTTGAGGAAAACTATTTATTTTCTAGTGAACAAAAATCCACGGTGGTTATTCTCCACACTTTTTAAAGAGGCAATCATAGCATTGTTATGAACTACAGCATAATGCTGCTTGAAATTGCACCCAATTACTTATCCAGTCAGCACTTTTCACTATAAAAGATTATTTCATAAGAACTATTCCATACTGTAAGAAATTCAACTTCCTGGTGACGCGATTATTTTAACAATTTCAGAACACACAAAAATCTCTCTCCGGAGCCCAAACACAAAATAATAAGTACTGCGCAAGGTTATTTTTACTGCAATGCGCAAATGTTCTTGGCCAGTGAGACGGATTATATTTCCTAGCAGTGTAGAAAAAATAGACGTACAAAGGCATTCCCGATAAATGCGCGAATTTTTTAGAATACGGAAAGAAAAATAAATGGCAATAGTATGATATTAGCAAAACAAATAATTGCATTAGAATTCATATCGCCATTTACAAAAATGAAAAGACTGAAATTAACAGACGGGCTTCGAAAGAAAAAAAACAAATATTAATACGTGAATTATTCTTTTGAAGTAGGATCTTTAAAAGAAAAAAATAAAGTAGTAATGTACGCAATTAGATGAATTTGGAAGTAAGGTAAAATGAATGACTGAAATATTTTTAAGACAGGGAAGAATTAAATAAACTAGGGTTGTAAATTATGTTAAATGGGGAACATTTTTAGAAGACTTTGAGATAGGACGAAATTTAACTAGACGAAGTTAACACTAGAGGAAACTCACTAGAGAGAATTCGTGCCTTTCGAGGGCCGCGAATCTCTACGCGACTTTCAACGTATATTTTTTAAAGATCACATTTAAAAGTATCCATTACTAGTACAGTGTCCACCACTGGTATTGTTACCTAAATGCTAATTTACAAATTGTGGATTTTGATTCAGGTTTTTTAGATGAAGTTAAGTTATAGCTCAAAATATCCGTACGGAAGATTCTCTTCCCTGATGTGTGTTCTGAGGACATTTTGAAGCGGGATAGTCTATAGACACATATGTTTTGATATATATGTTATTTTTCTTTCGAAGCCCGTCTGTTAATTTCAGTCTTTTCATTTTTGTAAATGGCGATTTGAATACATGTAATATATCTAATACAATTATTTGTTTTGCTAATCTCATACTATTGCCATTTATTTTTCTTTCCGTATTCTAAAAAATTCGCGCATTTATCGGGAATGCCTTTGTACGTCTATTTTTTCTACACTGCTAGGAAATATAATCCGTCTTTTTACGCTTTCTCACTAGCCAAGAACATTTGCGCATTGCAGTAAAAATAACCTTGCGCAGTACTTATTATTTTGTGTTTGGGCTCCGGAGATAGATTTTTGTGCGTTCTGAAATTGTTAAAATAATCGCGTCTTAAAATAATCGCTCTTTTCTTTAACAGGATTCCTCTTGTGTTCGCTGTTCGCTTGTCTATGGATATAATTTTTAGTGTGGTTGCGCGTTGTCGTAGGACTTATCATCGTCATATAAGGGTTTCCACATCTTCTGATGAGAAATGTATGTTTTCAATTAACAGACACAATATAGGTAACACTACTTCAAGTATACGAGCAATGATAACAATTGTAATAACAAAAATAAAGTCAATAGCTGTCATTATTGAACAGCGAAGGCATCATATGAAAGGTTTCTATCTGTGATCGGGTACATTAGATTTGTATCTTTTTAAATTTTGAGGACAGATAAGTACGAATTGGTATCATCAGCATAATAATTGAAAAGCAGTGGAAAGTCCCTAAATGATGTTTATAGATGATCCAAATATGTCTTGATTCAGGTAATAACTGTGTTATGAATTTGGATATAATGCGGAGCATGAAATCTGCCCATTATTACTGAACATACATCACCAGTAGTGACAGTGTTATATGGTGTGGGATATATTTCATTTGGTTATCGCACTGATCTGCATATCTGTACAAGAATTACAGTGAGGATTAAAAGTGTTGGAATCATGTCACAGGCTCCTATCATGAAATCGAATGCTATAGTAATATTGGCTGGAGGTTCTTTTAAGTCGTAATAGACGACAATAGAGATAGAGGAATGTCTTGAGTATAAATAGTTGAGGTTGAATGCTCGCTTAGAATGAACAGAGTCTTCGGCTGACCACAGACATTCTCTCTATTGAAGCCCTTTCCTAGAGAAAATATTCGAAAAACTATTAGCCGTACTGATACTGCTCGTGTTCCACCTACAACTGCAAATTTGCGTAAGAAAATCGTCAATGAATGAAACATCGTTGAGCGTTTATAAACGCTTATAAGAGAGAATAACTCGTAATCTTGTGACCTACTTAAGACATTGATTTATTAATTGAGCGATATCAAGTTCAAATTTTGATTCTGGCTTGAATGATTGTTTCAGTGATTGAGAACCCGTTTTGAGTTGTAATCCCGGTTCTGTTTAGCCATCAAGAGAGAAAAAAAAAAGAGATGTTATCGACTGACTTAAGAACATTCTTTTGCAGAATAAACATAATAATTTTTTTGACTAAATAAAAAAATAAAAATAAAATAAAATAAAAGAAATAAAAAAGTTTCTTTTAACTTTTTTTTTTTTTTTTTTTTTTTTTTTTTTTGGCTGTTTGAAGTAATTTTAAAATAACCATTATAAAGTAAATATGATTGTGCCAATCTTACAAAATAAAAATGGTTATGGAATACAATTTCTGAAGCCGGCATTCCGAACAACATGTTTAATAAAAGGGATTTTGTAGAAAACTATAGTATATTTGTAGAACTATTTTTTTAATGCTCACCTGGCTGCTATATATAAGCTTAAGTATTTTAAAAGATACAGATTTATTTGATTAACCTATTTATTCAGACATCAAAACATTTTTAAAATAGTATGTAGACATCATTTAAAGCATAAAATCTTTTCATAAACTGCAGTAGTCAGCTCTTAAAACAGTCCTTTATGTTGTTAAAAGCTTGTAGAAATCATAAATACATTTTCGTCAGCTTCATTTTGGGGTATCATCAGTTAATGTTGTATAGCTTCATCGCTAACTGCTTCATTAAAGTTTTTCCCGATTTTTTTCTCTGAGTTTAACAGGTAGCGCCATCTGTTATCGATCGTGGAGTGCAACATGTCGTTACAGATATCTGAATTTGCCGTAACAATCTCAATAGCTTACCTTTGAATTGAGTAATTTAGATTATTGTAATGTGCTAACTTTTCGACGTCATTAAAATCCATTTTGAATGGGGATTTATTGTTCAGTCTTGCTACTGCTGTATACTGGATTTATTTTAATTTATGTATCTTTATGTGCTTTTATTCTATCTTCTATTTTTCGTTTTATTGGCTACAATTCCTATCTATATATTAGATTTTTTCCCCTTCGTTATTACTGAAATATATTTTATATATTGCTGATGTCTGTAAAGTATTCGTTTTTTTAAACGTCTGTTCTGATTAATTTGAACATAGAGGGATTTGGAGTAATGGGTATATTCATTCCAAGTTTCATAAATTATTTTTTTATCTTGAGGGAAACTCTACTCATAAACGGGATTGAGTTCAGAAATTTTATATCATTTTGGGGAGCGCTGAAAACTACCCCCCATGAAATGTTCCCCCATACGTAATTTTGATGTCACAGCAGATGGGGGTAGATTTCCAGTCCTAGAGAGTTTTACTTTCGACGAAAATTGGAAAACTTCCCCCTTTTGGTTTGGGGAAACTTTTCATGGGGGAAGTTTTCCAATTTTCGACGAAAGTAAAACTCTCTAGGACTGGAAATCTGCCCCTATCTGTAGTGACGTCAAAATGACGTATGGGGACACTTTTCATGGGGGAAGTTTTCAAGATCAAAGTGAAAAGAAAATTCCCTGGCACTGGAAAACTTCCCCCTTCTGGTTTGGGGGAACTTTTCAAATTTACGACGAAAGTAAAATTCTCTAGGACTGGAAATCTGCCTCAATCTGCTGTGACGTCAAAATGACGTATGAGGGAACTTTTCATGGGGACACAAATCAGGCGCCTCTCTTTTTGTGCTGGTTATACCGTGTTATATCTTGACATTGCTTTATCAATTAACTTTTTTAGTGTTTTAGTAGCGTATTCTACTTTATTGGCGATTTCTTTAATTTTGTTTTATCCTATATTTTAGAAGTTCTTCTGATGAACATACTTTCTGTGGATACATAGATATTTGTTGCTGTAATTTTACATGAAAAAGAGGTTTTAAAAGTGTTTATCTGTTAATCTAACTCTAATTAATAACTGGAAAAACGCCAATGAAGCAATTAGCGATGAAGATATACAACATTAATTGATGATTATGAAAGGGCTTTATGCTTCTTATTATTGCTTACATATAAACTGTATTTTTAAAGGTTTTATTAATTCAGATTTCTCTGCCACATTTAAATCTCGCAAATGGTTATTGTAGACTTCAACTGAACTAATTTATTTCCAGTGAATATATTTTCATTATCAGAACTAATGATAATGAAAACGCAATATTTTAATGATATTTGTCGATGAATGTTTATGAATTCAATTTGTCCGCTTACTTATGTATATATTTTTTGACTTGTTACATTAAATTTCGTAAAATTTCTTGGATCAAAAGAATATTGTAACGTTAAAGACGTCAAAACTTTATTATCTCAAACATTCTTTTAAAAACCGTTATAGTTTTTGTCTATTGCAAAATTTAACTCTGTTATTCAAAAGTACTCAAAAAGACCAATTCAAAATGGTTACTCGTTGAGGTACTATTTGCCTAATTATTCACAGCATGGGATTAATATAAAAACAAACAAACAAAAAGTTATTGCTAACAACTTGAACTGAAAATATGTAAGAACCCATTTAACCCTTTATCTACCGAATTATGAATCAACAAATTGTTCAATCTCAATAATTATCTTCCTTGATGTCTGAAGGCATATTAGACAATTTATATTATAATAATATGAAATTTAGATAAGGTTTTTCATTAAAACTGATTTAATAATGCGGTAGTAATAGTTCTTTTTGTGAAATATTTACAAGAATAATTAGATTAATTAACAGAGAATGCTTTTAAGGAAATATCACAATTCTTTATCAGAACAATGTAAATAAATGTATTGTGATCCTATCATTAAATAGAAAGGTTTTTATAGTTGCAAAATGTTCATATAACAAGTTTTAAAAAGAGAAGATCTACACTTATGTAAAAGGTTGAGAAAAATACCACTTTATAAAATATTTAGCTTTCACTGTTTTGCTGTGCTTTCTAAATGTGATCCAGAAAAGTATTTTGTATAAAAACAAAACCTTATTATCATTATTAGACAGATTAAAGAAATTTTATACAAAGTTTTCTCTGGTGGTACTTAAAAGTACCGTCAGTAGATAAAGGGTTAATTAAAACCGTCTTTGGTCGCGCTATGAGCATTTCTCTTACGCTAAGCTTAAAAAGCGTGCATTTAATTTAGAAAAGACCTTCAAATCTCCTTGTTATTTTTAAATGTAAATTATATTGTATTTCACCTAAAGAAAGATTTTATAACTATTTTCATTACGGCGCACTGCTTATATACCATCGGAGAGAGTACTATCAGATAAACGCTCATACATGACCAATGGCGTCGTTCAAAAATGCGCGAGCAAAGACCGGTTAAACCCTGGATCACTATGCTGTTAGGATTGACGTTGTTACTAACTAAATCTTCGTAAATTTGACATCATACATTTTTTTAAAATTAACTTTTAAAATATAGTTTATTTTATAATTTCAACAACTGATCTATACACTGATCTTTTATCAAAACAATTTATTAGCCACGAGCAAGGAAGGAGGTAGAATGCGTACGTTAGTTGGCATAAAATAATTGTTATCCCTACATCGCATCCATAGCTGCCAGCTTTTTGATCACCATTTTTTCTCTAATGCAACATATACTTTATTTAATCGCAGATTTTCAGCGATTTAAAGATCATACCTTAGCGTTCATTAGCTTTAAAAAGGGTGAAGATTACTTTAGAGAAAAAGTGGTGGACAACCAGCCTGACAGCTATGATCGCATCATAAAAATTACGAGAGGTTGGTGGTCTAGGGTTACATTTTATTTTCGATTAGAATATGTTTTATTGTATTTTAAACCGGGAGAAGGCGCGCACAGCCAGGGTATGAATAGTTTTTTCTTTGTCACCAATAAATACAAATAATAAACTTATTTAGTAAGAGCCAATTTTCACAAATTCTGCTATGAAATAAGGAGAAGATTACTTTTCAAAAAATAGTGGTGACAATTGTAAAAACCGTACGCACTCTGGGTACGTCATACCCGGCTCGACTGATCCCGGGGTAAACTAGTCGTTGGGGGCCATCATAATATTTACCCATCATGGAAATGCATAACATAAAATATGAAAATAAAATGTGTGTAAACTATTTATAAAATGCATTGCAATTCGAATAAAATCGTGCCTTGATGATGTCATAAACTTTAAATGCTCTATTACTGAATTGCGTAAGAGAAACATCCTTATAACTCTAAAATTGATAATCATATTAATTAATGGTACTGCGTTGGATAAAGCGTCTCATTTCCAATTAAAATATATCTTTGAATTGAAATTTGAATGAAATACAGGATCATGAAAAATCAAAGAGTGTGGAAAATATAATTACAAATATCTCTACAAATTCGACTTCATTCTTTATGCAAAATTTATGTTTTTTTATTGTCTTTTATATTTACTTCTTAAAATAAACAATTTCGAAGATTTTTTATACACCTTTTATCAGAACGAATATTTCGAGAGTCCGAAAAAAATAGTTCCGGATAATCGAGGTTACTGAAATTCAATAAGCATCTTCCCTTTATTAAGTTTTTTTTCTTATTATATATTATTATATATTTTTATATACCTTTTATCAGAACGAATTTTTCGAGAGTCCGAAAAAATTAGTTCCGGATAATCGAGGTTACTGAAATTCCATAAGCATCTTACCATTATTACGTACCAAGTACATACCAAATTTCAAGTCTCTATCTCAATTTGTTCGGGAGATAGAGCGTTTACAGGCACACACACACAGACAGACGGACGGCAATTTTTTTTCTAAAAGTATGTTTTTCAGAATCTCCAGTGTCTGAAACGTATAAATCCGTCAAATTTTTATTTTTCGTTTTACAAAACGATTACAAGACTTACCCTATAATACGTATGATGGGTAAGTTAAGAGTATTAATATGGGTTTCTACTGGGAAACTTCTCTATAGCGAAACATAGCACGCTAATTAAACATCTGAAGTGTATGTATTGAATGTAATCGCACAATAGTTTCCAATTTGCTATTCTCTGACTGGTGTTTTGAACTCGCAAACAACACCAATTAGCTTAAGACCCAGCCCCTCTCTCTGCATTGGTTGTTACAGCTCCTCAAAATAAACTTCAGACGGTAGCCACTGTCTCTCGTCTTGTAATTACACAAAGAATTTCTTCTCTGTTTCATTACAGTGCTAAAAACATTAATTATCAAAGGTTCCTCCAGAGGGAAAAAAAAAAAGACTCCCCCCTCTTTTTATCTAAAATGAATCATTTATATCTGACCTATTACAATCCGTCCGTACAGTCCAATTATTATTCCGACCGTAATGACGGGGTACCACAGTAAAAAAGATTCTTAATTTTTTGATGAATTGGATCAATTTCCAGAAGCGTCTTTATAACAAACCGCCAAGGTTACAGCGAGGAGGGTATTATCTCTCTGCTCTTTTGATTAATCAAAAGCACCCAAGCTTGAATCTCTTACCCTCTCGCTTATTTCTCCAGTAAATTATAATTTAGGCGTGAAAAAGTTAATTTGAGATGGATGGCAATGACCTATGCGACACATATTCAAAAGAATGAGAATCCTAATTACTTTCGTTAATTGTTAAAATTATTGGTTCATCGATGATAGATTAATAAGCATACCGATATTAATTTATGGTATTTCTGTAATTTTTGTTTACCTTAAAATTTAATATTGTTTAATTTATTACATAAGTACTACAATATTGTATGAGAATTGATAATAAAAAAAATTAGAATGCGTTTCATAGTAAATCACTTCTAATATTGAAATATTCTCAACTAAGTAGTTAAAAATTTAAAGAAAAAATATAGAGCTTTTTTTCTTCTTCTGTCTATTAGAAGCGGGTATATATATATGCACAGCCAGTTAGTTGTATAAGTGTTTAAAATGTTAATAAATCAAGATTTTTTAATAAAATATTTAATGTTGTAATATCATAAATGACATTATGATATTACAACATGTACATTAGGGTGGGTCAAAAAAACCAAAATTTATATAATCGAAGCATAACAGTGCGGGAAAGTTGCCATTGGTAATAATGAATAAATTCTCAAAATATTGCACCAAATGGTTAATATCGTTTATCGCCACAATGGGGGGAGGGGCAAGTTTAAAAAAATCGCAAAAAATGTTTTTTTCAAAATAATAATAATAATAATAATTATCCAACCATAGCAATACAATATTTAATAGATTGCAACAGCTACATCAAGATGTTAGTAATCTATATTAATAAAAGAAAGTTTCGCTCTGTGTGTGTGTCCGTGTGTGTGTTCGTGTGTGTGTCTGTTGGCGATGGCTAGCAAAATCTAGCCCACCTAGAAGTCTGGAAATTTAGGTGTGGATAGTCCAAGGTCTGGCCATGTGCACCTGAGCCTCAGAATTTTAATATTTTGATAATTAGCCTAGATATTAATTAGATTCTCAATAACCATCGCTTCTAAAATGTCATCTTTTAAATCAAAATGGCGAAAGAAACTAACTGGCGCGTTGGATTTGCAAGCGGAAATGAACAAATTCGAAATTATTTTATTAATTAGCGAATTCTAAGAAAACTAATTGAGATATCAATTTGAAAATTTCTGAGCAAATGTAAAAAATATTCTGTATCTGACTATGTGATTTTTGAAAAATTCGGTTGGTAATTTTTTTTTAATTTATGCAAAAAACTGCCAAAAATCTGCAGGCGCCAGTGAAAACGATCCGAGAAAGTTTCAGACAGGGATCTGCCTTCATTAAAAACTGAACTACAAAGAGATCTGTTTCTCGGGCCGATCCCTCCATTTAGTTTGTGAAAATGAAAGTAAATAATTGTCAATTTTTACTAATGAACAAAAATTTAGGCAACTAATTAAGATATAGATTTGAAATTGAGGTCGGGAAGGGGTGTCATCTGCCGGCTATTTTAGCGTAGCGTCTTCGTTACGTTCTAATTATCAGAAAAATGTAATTCTTTTTTTAATGATCGCGTTAATGTAGGTGACGCTGGTTCTCTTGAACAAATTATTCATTATATTTGTGGGTATGAGGAGGGAGGGGGCTAACGCCTTTCTCAGAGATTGTAATTATCTCTGGCCCGGGCAACGCCGGGCGAGTTAGCTAGTGTTTCAATAAATAAAATTTCATTATGGTGAAATCATTTCTACAAGTTGTAAATTTCCAACTGGACGAAAAATGTCCGGGCCAGGATTCGAACCTGGGATTGCTTGGCTGAAGCCGCCACGCTCTACCACTGAGCTATCCCGGTCGAATCTGGAGGGCATAATTCATCCAGTTAACCTTATTGATCAAAGTGGTAGAGCGTGGCGGCTTCAGCCAAGCGATCCCAGGTTCGAATCCTGGCCCGGACATTTTTCGTCCAGTTGGAAATTTACAACTTGTACGATTACTTTGTCAATTTGAAATAATTGTGTTAAAAAAAATAATCCAGTGAAATAATTTCTATTACGGCCGCAGGGGTGGCAAAAAAAAAAAAAGACAAAAAACAGCAAACATTTCAATTTTCCGTTTTTTTTTGCAATTTTTATTATATGTCTACAATGGGGAAATTGCACGTTTTTCAATTTAACTTGCATCTGATAGAGTGTAAAAATACGAACATTTTGATACCATTTTTACATATATTTGAAACTTGTATAATTCATTAAATTAACTTTTAAAACGCAGTTTTTGCCGTGGCGGGAAAAAGCCACGTCACGTGACGAAAGCTGTTCTGACGTCACTACACATGTAAACAAACCCTCGCTGTATTTCTCCCTGTTATTTCCTATGGGGACGGCTTGCTTTACGCTGGACTATTTCTTTTTTTTTCTTAAAAATGATTAGTATAACAAATTGCTAGGACTTATTTCATTAGGGAGGGTGGAGTCAACTTATAAAAGGGTTTTTGTATTTATATTTTATACTTAAATTATGAATTTTGCTTGGTTTCACTATATGTTTTATCGCTTTAATTGTTAAATAAACTGTTTTGAATATTTGAAAAACAGCTAAAGTTATTAGAAAGAGCGAAATGTGCTAAGATAGCTTTAAGACAGGCTTACAGAATTTTTATATAAATATACACGAGAAAAGTTTAATAATTTTTCAAAAAATGTTTCCAGGGACCTATCCAGATTTTTCTCACAGGGTTCTTTTTGTGTGAAATTGTGAAAAGTATTTCATATTTGTGAAAAAACTAATTATAATTTTGTGAATTTGAAATAACTGTTATTAAGTTTCTAAATAACTGTTATTAAGTATATAAAGTTTCTTGTTTATGAATTTTTGACAAGATCCTTTATATATATGTAAAAGCTACATAAATAGATTCTTTAACGGATTCAGTTGTTTTGTGTCAGGTCAGATTTTTCTTTTAAATAATTAAATTTGTAAAAGGTTTAGTTTGGAGATGAAAAAAAATTGTGAAAGGTCTATTTTTAAGACAAAAAATTTTGTGTAGGGTCTTGTTTTAAGGTGGAATGTATTGTGAAGGTTCCTGTTTTAATATGAAAAATTTTGTGAAGGGCCCTTTAAAGGACTCAATTTTTTCCTAAACAGATATCTGGCCTACACTACACGCACAGGCAAAACAATCAAGTAATTATTTTAAATACTGTCAGTTTTGTGACATTTTCAGAATGTGGGATTGAAGGTTTTATGCTTTTTAGAACTTTGCAGATTAGAGATGATGTTTAGTTTAAAAATTATCTGTTTTATTTTTGTTATAAATTAACAATATTTCTACGGAAATTAAAAACGCCAAAAGATAAATATTATGCAGAAATATAATAATTCTAAATATATTCGAAGAAATGTTATGTATATTTAAATTTTATTGCTGTTATTAACATTTTAAACATTAAAAGAATGGTAGTATGTTTGAATTTTCGTTCATGATCTATAAATGTTTTTCTTTATTCTTTGGTTCTATGTTAAATTTTTGTTGCTAAATTAATATATAATCCATACCTTCCAAATAATTAAAAAGATTAATCATGCAAATTCATGCCTTACCTGTGAATTGAATTTAAAAACCATTGTGATGTTATAGCATAATATCTCTCAACAAAATGTCCTGCCCTTATGATACTAATGCATTGTTCAAACAAAGAATAAACCTTGTATGATAATATATCTTGATTTCTTTATATGTCACTATAAAAAGTTTACGTGTAATGAGATGGCTGTTTTCAAAAGTGAAAAGAGTGGGCTTCAACAACATATTCAAATTCTCAGCACATCTCACTCTGTTTTAAAAAAGCTTTGTGCAGTATAATGCTTATTTTCAAAATTAAGATACTGCTTTCTTTAACAAGATTTTCAAATATTGTCATTATTTTTATTTTTTACGAAAGTTAGAACACTGAGGAAAATAAAGATATAAAATTTTTAGAACCTGATAAATCTAAAAATAGGACATTCTGAGAAATTATATTTCAAACAAACAAAAAGTACTGCATCCATTCAAAAATTAAACGTAAGCAAATAATAATAAAACGATAATTAAATTATTTTTACACTTTTCTATATTAATTGAATTATGATTATACGTTAAGAAATCAATTTAGCAATCCTAAAAAGATAGTTTAAATAATGTTTTTTTTTCTTTCCTCTTTCCATACCTTAAAACAGAAAAAAGCAAAGATTATACATTTATTTTAATAAGTTTATTAGCTCTCATTTTCTACCAAGCGTAAAAAAAAAATTTCCCATTAAGCTTCGGTGTCCACGCCAAATTATAGTATTATATTGGACATTTTTTGAAAAATCACGAATTCCAATCATAAAAGGAGGCGTGATTATGAAAATAAACATTGGATGCTTATAAAAGATGTATATTTAAAAAATATATTTAATTTAATACTTATTTTTAAGTAAGTACATAAAAAGAGAAAATAAAAGACAATAGTGATAAATTTACTCACGTATGTTGCAGTAATTTTTTTTTTCTGAAGAGTGAAAACACAATTATTATTGTCAGTATTTAATTAAAATTTTTATTCAATAAATCAGTGTAATAAAAGTATCTTATTTCAATTAAAGAAGTTCTTATTTCATTTAAATAAATCAGAGTAAGTGAACAATATACGTGCCTTTTAGCTTTAGCTTCCTGTATTTTTACCCACATGAAATGCAGTTTTTCTCTCCTAAAAGCAAATTCGAATTAAAAAAATAAAAAAACTATTTCCGAAAGACATAATTTTGTATTTTTCGAATCCCACCAACTTCAACACTTTTCTAAATGAAAATTAATGCAAATGTATAAATTAATAGTGCATTATATTTAGATATGATAAAATAATCTTTTGTCTTTAATTTTTGTTTTTGTGCAAACGAGTCTTTAAAAGATGTTTATAGTACATAGAAAGCAATATAAAACAGCCTGCGAGCACACGGCTCTAAGCAGAATTCCCCGTTTCATGTGTAGTGACGTCAAACCAATCCCGTCGCGTTTTCCGATCACGTGGTTTTGTTTTGCTTTTAGCGGAGTTTAAAACTCCAATAACTACATAGTTTTAATTATTTTTGCGATTCCGAGTTAAGTTTTGAGGTAGGTAAAGTTGTCTTCATCAATTAAACATAAAAGAATGCATAATCTAAAGTGAGTGCAACTTCCCCATTAAATAAATTTACATTATATCTAGTAATAACTTATAAATGTCTAGTAATTTTGATCATGGGCGTTGCGAATCAAGAGCGAGAAGCGCCCCCCCCCCTCACTACCCTAAATGTGAGAGAAAGGTGCTTTTTGTAGGTATTTTGGGAATTTTCTGGTAAATTTTAGTGATTTTTTTGTAGAAGGGGACTATACATAAATTCCCATCATTTTCCACTTTTGGGGCCACCACTACAAAAAAAAAAAAAAATCCCGAAAATATCTCGGAAAGTCCCCAAAATCCTTTCAGAAAGCCTCTTTCTCTCAAATTTAGGAGGAGGGGGGGGGGGGCGGGAACCGCTTGCCCTTGGTTGGCTACGCCCATGATCAAAATTACTATGCAATTATAAGTTATTAATAGATATAATGTAAATTTATATAATTCTAGACATATAATAAAAATGGGGAAAATTGGAAAAAAAAAAAAAAAAAAAAAAATCGAAAATTGAAATTTTTGCCGTTTTTACAAAATTTTGGCCGCCCCTGCGGCGGTAATAGAAATGATTTCACGATAATGAAATTTTTCTGGGACATTATTATCATCTTGATGTAGCTGTTTCATTCTATTAGAAATTGTATTGCTATGGTTGGACATTTTTTTAATATACATATAAACCATGTTTTTTGCAATATTTCGGAACTTTGGCCCTCCCTACGGTGGTAAAAGATATTAAGCAATTGGTGTAATATCTTGCGAATTTATTCCTTATTACCAATGGCAACTTTCCCACACTATTATGTTTCGATTATATAAATTTTGGTTTTTTCGACCCACCCTAATGTACATACACTGCAAAAAACAAATTGCTGATTTTACGATATACTGGCATCTCAGCTGCCAGTATTATATCATAAAATTAACAGTAATAAACAGTAAAATAAGCAGTAATACATTACCACGCATATCGTAAAATCAACAATTTTTTTTTTGTAGTTTATATCACAATCTATGTATATCAATATTAGATAAATCAACTGATTAAAATTTTAAAATTTCCGTCGGACTGCCTATAAATGATTTTTCTGAAGAAGAAAAGTATCTTAGAAAAAATGAAGTCGTAATACTGAAAGCACGTGAGAATGTTATGCAGAAAAGTCATCTGTATATAAAGGTATACTGATGATTTTTTAACGCTAAGTGAAAATTTGTATAATGTCCAGATGCTACAAACATAGTAGCATCTTTGATAGTTATCAGATTGTTGAGAAGACACAATCAGATTCAGACTCAATAAGATTCAATTTAAACATCTATGAACTAAAAGAGAACTCGCGTAACAGTTATCGAAAGATATGTGACAGTCTTTATTAAGGTATATCATATATTTTTTCTATGCATGAATTAAACAAGAAAGAAAAAAAATTCATACACTACGCATTGAATATTTGTGTTACCTAATGCAGTAGATTTCCGATCATAATGATCATGCATTAATGACATAATTAATGATTTTGAATAATATCATTCACAAATACATTAAAAATGATTACCTACAGTTGTGCTTCCACATTCTTCTAAATTAAAATTTAAGTCTGTATCAATCGTGATAAAAACGTTGATTTTAATTTGGCACAATTCAAAACTGTAGTTAATTTCTTTTATCGTTGGTGAATGATATTATTATGATAACTAGCATATGACCTCGTCAAAGTGTTATCTTAAGTTTACAACGTTAAGTCAGATTATTGACACATTATTTCATTTAAACAGATGATATAAATTGTACTGTAATTGTTACTGTAATTGGTATAATTGGTGCCACGCTTGGCGCAGTTGTATTCGACCTGGCCCGGATAATACGTAAGTACCAAATTATCAATTGGGACTTAAAAAGGCCTAAAGAGGGTGCTAATTGCAGCTGTTGGTACAGGAAAAGGCTATAATGTCCCCCTTTTTTAATCGGTTATAAAAATGGTTATAATAATGGAAAACTGGCTATTATGCTTGTATTAAGTAATTGGTGTTGAAATTTTGGAAAGCGCGCCAATCAAAAAATCGCCAAACAATGGTGCATGAGTGTAACACATCTGTTCCCAGGAAAATTGTCCTTTTAACTAATGCTAAAATGCCATTGGAATCATTATTTAATGTAAATGTGTTTGAAAGTGTTAGATATTCAAATTCGGATAATTTTCACCTTGCCATATAAACACAGAACATTAATCTCACATGAAATCTGAAATTGTGCAAAAAAATAATCATTATGAAAAAATTAAAAAAACATGTAATGCAATGGGCTTGCACGGGATTTTCCTGAAGCGAGAAGTTTTATCTTTTCTCCACCAGATAGCGTATTCGAGCACTTGAATCGGCAATTAACTCCATTTTTCACGTATTTTTTTTTAATGAAACGTTCCAAGAGTCGTTCATTTTTCTCTAGATTTGAAATTTGTGGTTTTGAATGGTAACAGTATTTGTTTGTTTATATATTTTAATCCATTGTTTATAATAGCTGGCTATCCGTTATTTTTAATTTAGACCTTAAAATATTATAATTGGATAGTTTTTGAAGGTTTTAGAGAAAATAACGAAGAATATATATGATACAAAGCCGATTATGTCTATATTTCCATAAGTTGAACAATCGGCATACTTACGCCTAACATGGCCGCGATACGTTTGCCTTTACTCTAGGTTGCGTAAGACCCGGAATCTTCATCTCACTTGCGTATTATATAAACAGATGATAATGATTAATATATTAGACGATAATCTATTCTATTCCTCATAACTGATAACAAGATATTAAGGAAACTGCGGATTTTAAAATAAGCAAAAATCGACCGAAATACAAATTTTAGATTTTCGGTTAAAATTAAAAAAAAAACTATCAATGTACTTACCAGAAGGTGTGTTTTCATACTTCTTAAAGGTAAGTAATGAAAATGACATCTAATATTGTACTAGATAGTACCTGTCAAAACTTGACGGTAAACAGCTTAAATGTTCCACAGGAAAAAAGGTTCATAACATCATTAAAATGTCAGAAATTTTTAGACAATATTCGTCAGCAATGATTAAAAGAAATAAAAACCTCTCCTTTTGTAAGACAATAGAACTGAGCTAAATATAAATGAACAACGTAAAAATAATACAAATGAAATACATGTGAAAATGGCATACCAGCTGGTGTTTTAGAAACTCCGTAAAAGCTGCATGCCATTTTCACATGTATTTCATTTGTGCTATTTTTAAGTTGTTCATTTATTTGTAATCTAACGGCACAAAGTTCAATCCTCCCATTTTAAATAGAACCGAATATCCCAGAAAATTCAGTATCCATATCCAAATAAGAGCAACAGTAGAAGGAGAATGTATGTTAGACCCCAGCAGGCGCTGTGTGCGTGGTGGAGGTGGACACCGGAAGTGAGCCTGGCAGTGGAAGCGGAAGTGATCCTGGAAGCGGAAGTGCGTGTGGAAGATAAGAGAGGAAGTGAACCGGAAGTGGTGGAAGATAAGAGAGGAAGTGAATGTGATAAGGGGGAGGGCTTATTTTTAGGGGGGTCTTCTAGGTAGGGGAGGGTTTATTTTTAGGGGTGGGGGCTTAATTTTTGTGGGAAAATAAAGGGTTTTAATCAGATTCTTTCTTGTCAGGGAATTTTTTTTTTTTTAAATACGAAGTTTAGATTTAAGATATTTGAGAAATATAAACTACAACTTTGACTACTTTTTGAAATTTTCTTATTTTTAGTTTAAATATTTTTAATTTAAATTTAAATTAAAAATAAAATATTTTTAAATAAGAACATTTAAGAATTTTTAAAGTATTTTAATTTAAATTTATAAATTAAAAATATTTTACTAAGTTTAAAAAACATGGTGAATCGTTTGTCGAGTCTTGTAACCTTGTAAGTGTGTGTGCATATAAGTTTTTTTTTTTAATAACAGAAATATGTGAACTATTCTAACTTTTTCTTATATCGTTCGTTCAGATTTAATGCTTTACATTTTAAAATAATATGTAAAGACATGTAATTAGACGGTAAAACCTATGGTTGTATTTTCGTTTAACACTGATTTTAGCGATATTGAAGGTTCTTATCATGGGACTAAACGAGTTAGCTATAAGTAATATTATTTTTACAAAACTTGTATGTATATTAGGATATTTACAATATTTATTATTAGTGCTAAAATGTTACAAAATTTGGGGAATTTATCCTAAACTTCGATTTTTAGCTATAAGTAATATTATTTTTACAAAACTTGTATGTACAGGGTGTTTACAATATTTATTATCAGTGCTAAAATGTTACAAAATTTGGGGAATTTATCCTAAACTTCGATTTAAAATCGGGCTTTACCATATTTTTGAACGAAAGTGACTTAGTAAATGTGTTAGAAAAATAAGAATTTGATATAATTTATAAATAAATAATATTTTTATCAAAGTTTAAGTAAGTTGGGACATAACTTTTATATTAAAGTGATCGACATAAAGTACATTCAAGCTATGACAAAAGACCTGAGATAGTTGACATCAGGCAAGTCCAAACAGTTAAAGCAAGAGATGAGTCAGCAAAACAGGCGTGCAGCACAGAAACAAGTCTGGACAAGCGAGTGATAAGTGACCAAGAGAAGGCAAACGGCTTATAACAAGGTACAGGTAAACAACACCAACTGAATGCACGTGGGTTTTATTTTAACCTTGTTCTTATCGCAAACCGGAAACTACGTCACAAACCGGAAGACCAGTAGCGCCTCTAGCGGCGATTGCAGCGCCCCCTAGCAAAGCTAATGTAGAAAGATTAGTTAAGTGAAAGCAAGTACAAGACATTGACGTGCTTTTTTGGTAAGTATTTAATTCTATTTTGTTTCTGAAAGGTAATCGAGCTGTATAAAAATTAGCAAAGAATTTAAAATCGAACTCAAGTTAGTTTAAAAATGTATGTTTTTACTGCACATGTGCAGATAGTTGATATGCACCAGTTGGTTACAAGGATAAACAGTTAGATTATAGTCTCTCAATAATTAAAATTAAAAAGTTAATTTTGATTTACTTAAAGATTTTTAAACTTTTTGTAAACTTTAAAATTTTTAAAACTATATATTTTTTTTAACTTTAAAAACTTTTAGTAAACTTTATTTTTATTAAAAATAACTTATTCAACCCTCTGTTATTAAGTGAACCTAACATATCAAATTTATTCACTTTAAACATAAATCCTAAGTTTATCAATAAGTCAATTTAACCTTTCGAAAAATATAATTAATTAAAAAACTATGCATCGTGTTGTACCCATTTTGTAGTACTTTAAGCAGTAAACTCTTCAATTAAATTAAAAATTCAGATGATTTCCTTTATCGAATATCTTAAATCGTCTATAAATACTGAAATATCATGGCTTGCTCAGTTAAACCTACCCTAAATTATAAAACCGAAAAATAATTTTTGTTGTGGGTTCGAATTCAAGTTAAAACTTTTAATTATCTCTTAATTCTATTACCCACCGATAGAGGGCGATACAAAAAACTATTATTTCATTTTAAAAGGTTCACATCTAAATTCTACTTAAACTCTAAGTCATTTCAAATTTTAACTCGTGACTTTTAAAACATTTGATTGTTTTACACAATAATGTGATCGTTTGCTTTTTGAATGCTAATTAAGTTTATTGTTTTTAAGTGTATCATTAAGAAATAACTCGAATATTAAATCAATTTAACCTTAAAAAAGAAACACAATATATTCAATCAGTTGTTATCAGTGCCTTTGTGATGTAATTGCCGACGCATTCAGCTGTTAAGTGAAAGGATAATAATTCGATTCCATTCAAATACGACTTTTCATTTTATTTTTCTATGTTCTTTTTCTTATGTAGAGGGAAATTTCAAAAAGTAGTCAAAGTTGTAGTTTATATTTCCCAAATATCTTAAATCTAACTTCGTGCTTAAAAACCTACCCTAAACTACGATTTTATGACTTGATCAGTAAATATGTTATCAGTGACGTCATGTGTGGGAGAAAAACCCATCTATAATTCCTATGTCATTCCTATGTGTATGTTGTAACATCATGTCTTATCTTGTGAGTGATTAAAAGTAACACATTTTCAATCAATTCTCATGTAGTTTAAGTAACATATAATAAATACCTCGAGTTTATTTCACCAAAAATAAAATTTCCTTTAAAAGTAATGAAATTTTTCATGTTTTATATAATTTCAGTAAATTTATTCACACTTTGTCTAAGACATTCAAAATGTTTAATAGTTGCTTATTTATTTTTTAAATAAGTTTTATTTTAAAAATGGAAAAAATTTATAAAGTTTTATTTTTAGCATGTGTGTTAGGTTAATAAATTTCACTATTAAATTCCACTAAGTCGAATTTTTAAAGGTATACATCTATTCACTGCTTTGAAAATGACATGTTGATTTTTCAATTTCAAATGTTTAACAGACTTTTTTTTAAAAAAATGTGTCAGTCTAACAAATTTCACAAAGTCCAATGTTTAAGTTTCATTTTTAAAATGTGTCAATCCAACAAATTTCACTAACTCGAAATTTTAAAGTTTTTAAAATGTGTCCATCTAACAAATTTAGCTAACTCAAATTTTTAAAGTTTTTAAATGTTTAAGTTTTATTCTTAAAATGTGATAAATTTTCAAAGTTTTGAAATATCACAAGCTGGTGGCGATATAGGTCAAGTAAAGATGAGTTACTCATGCAAGCTGATAACAAGTTTAGGCAGGAAAATCGGTTTGCATTAGTCATTTTTATACTCTTCGTTATCATGTTAATCGGAAGTGATCTCATAGTTATGATAAGACAACCCACGTGATGTTAACAACAAAGTGATATTCGCAATAAAATTGAATTCTATTTCCTTAAAACAATTGTAATGGAAAGGATATCGAGACTATCTTGAAAAAATTTTAGGTAAGTCCAGTTTTTAATTATAACTCTCTTATCTCATGTTAAAATCTTTTTTTAAATTAACATTTTGTCTAAGTCATTCAAAATACACCACATCAGTTTTAACAGTGTAGGTTAAAGAAAACACTTTTTTCGCAATCAAACTATTTTATTCATCATTTAAAATAACACACATCAAATAAGATGTATACAATTCTAATTTCAAAATTTTTGTAATGACCAATAAAACACTCGTTCAGTGAAATCTTTTTTCGCAATCAAACTATTTTATTCATCATTTAAAATAACACACATCAAATAAGATGTATTACAATTCTAATTTCAAAATTTTTGTAATGACCAATAAAACACTCGTTCAGTGAAATCTTAAAATCAGTTAAACAACTTGAAAAAGGCATTCTCAACATATACATGCGCGTTTCGATCTGTTAATTCCACTTTACATATTTTGCATATCATTTTGTCTTTTAATTCACTATAAGTTCGAACTAATCTATAAGCTTCACTATCAGTTCGAATAACAAATCTTTTAAACAAGGTGATTTTGCAATGTTAGGTAAAACTTTATGAAAAGTAACACAATGTTGTAAAAAATCCGATTCACAATTAAATATTTCACAACATTTTGTACATGAATGTTGATTTCCTAAGTTGTGAGTTTTCTTATCTTTCAATAAGTCTGTCTTTCTTGAAAACAGTTAGTTGCAATCACTACACTTGAATTGTTTGGGCGATTCGGGAATCTTTTCGTGAATTTGTAAATCACTCTTTCGCGAAAAAACTTCACCACACACCTCACAGCGAAAACACTTTTCCTTTAAATTACTTTTCATAAAAAACACTAAGTTAACTTTTCGAGGAAATGTTTTGTTACACGACTTGCAGAAATAGGGTACCTTTTTAATTGCTTTAGGTGACATGATTTTATCACCTTCACAAGACTGCATGACACGTTCCATATCAACTTTAATACTTAGACGAAAATCACAACCTTTTACATTAATCACAAAGTATTGTTCGTAAAATAATATTCTCACGTAGCGGGCGCTTGTTTCAAACTACAAGCATTTTATTGGTTAAAAAAAGTCACATGCAAAAAGTTTTCGGTAAAGTTTATAAAACTTTGAAATGTATTAAAAAAGTGTAGCAATCGTAACGTATATTTCTTTACTAGCTGTTAGCCGTGACTTCGTTCACGTAACATTAAAAGAAAAATAAATGTACTAATCAAGCAAAATATTTCACTCCCGATAATTAAAAACGTAAATAATTAACTAACTCTTTATCATATTTCATAGAAGAAAATACGACATTTCTTTGTTATAGGGGCCTTGACATAAATCAGTTTAAAAAAGGTAAAATTTTGTGCCAAATAACCACGGAAAGGAAACTGCAACCAATGGAAAAAGGAGGGCCAAACAAAATCGTGTAAATCGACGAATTGGGTAAAAAGAAATGTCAATTTTACCTGATAAACCATTTTACTTTTGACGACTTTGAGAAACGTTTTAACAGCCATCATTTAAAAATAATTCATTGGAAATAGTATATGCTTTTTCTTTAAATTCAATTCTTGTGAATAGGGAGGGATAATTCTAAATGCAAGGAGCTTCAATTGCAATGCTTTTTGCAGCCCAAAATTTGATGCAAATGTAACACTTAAATTGCAAAGCTTTTTGCAACCCAAAATTATATGTAAACATTACTTTTGCAAGTAATTTTCATTGCAAATTAACATTTATTGCGGTTCAAATTAAAATTAATTTGGGTGCAAATTACATGTAAATGTTACGTTTGCATGTAATTTGGGGTTGCAAAAAGCTTTGCAATTGCAAGTGTTACGTTTGCATGTAACAGCAAATTTGTGTCCTTGGTTTAATCTATAGCTGAAACAAATCTTGATTTCTTGACAATATGCTGACAGGCGATTTTTGCTCTGCAGAATAAATTGATTCATAAAGTTTGAATATGTGGAAATATGTTTTTATTTTTCGGAAATTTTACTGGAATCAAGATTTTTTTTTCACCAACTATTCAAATTGTAAATAAAATAATTTTTTTCAGTTTTAATGAGAAAATGGCATTAAAATATATTAATCCGTTTTATTTCTCCTTTTTTATCCACGAAAATGGAGTAATTTAAGTACCATTTTTAGAGAAATTTCGTTAAAATTTACAAAAAAAATATTAATATCTCGGAATCTAATTCAAAATTTTAAATTCTCAGAGTTTATATGACATCCTCGAATCAATGATAACCGGTGTTAAGTAAATCGCGTTGCATTAAGAGGAGTAGTTGTGAAATACACACAGTCAGATTTTAACTTAATAGACTTGTGTTCAATTTTCTTTTCCTAATAATCTTACTGATGCTTGTAATATTAATCACAGAGTTCAGATAATAAATAGAGATGGAATGTTCATGTTTGGTGTGATGCTGAAAATGCAACCCTACAGTCGGCCCAAACAACTGGCGGCTTGCTTTGAAAATCTCTCCCCGTCCAATGAATCCAGTCATTGTTCCACGTGCAGCCTCTCTCCATCCAATGAATTCAGCCCTTGTGCCTAATGATTTGAGCGATAACCGGCTTCATATTGCAAGCCGATTTTACAGTTCATTACCTCTCTATTCTTTCACTGTACTCAGTGGTGATTATTAATGTATGAAATTGATACACGCTCCATTTGAAACATATTTAAAAAATCCTGTTTTATTATGACGTCACTTTGATTCCAGAGAAATCTCTTTTCAATGATGTAATTCTTGTTAATTTTCTTTTCCTGACAATAATGACGTGAATTTTAGCAGAAAACTCACATCTGTTTGTAACTGATATTCAAGCTTATTATTAATCAGTATCAAAAAATTATTTCAGTTATTCATCTTAAATATGACGTCCATAAGTATATACTTTTATTATACACTGATAGTCATGCTCTTTGTAATATTACGAATATTTGAAAATACATGTTATATTTATGACGTCATATTTGTTCGAGCCAAGAAGGATCCTTTTCATAGTTCCATGGTTCAAGCGAAATATTTTTCTTAATAATATAATTATTATTAATTCTTCTTACTAATTATAACGCAGTTTTTGACAGAAAAAGATCTTTTTAATGTAACCGATATTCATACTTCATGTATAATAACAAATACTTAATATTGTTGTTTCAAATATCACAGAAATTCATCTTCTTTTGAATTATTTTCATTTTTCACGTGAAAATCGCTCAATTGAAACTTAATTGTTGAGAAAAAATTATTTTTTCGTATTTTTATTTATTGGCAACGATAAAAGTCCTAGCAACGATAAAGTAAAATAGTTAAATTTTATCTAAAAATGTCCATTGATTCTCTATGAAAATAATCAAATTTTGAATTATTAAGAAAAGTATTTGAATAAAATAAACAAAACCCAGTCTATGTTCATTTCCGGGTTATAATCCACCTATATGCAAAGATACAGGGCGATTAATTTCTCCATTTTGACGCTGGCTTCAGTCTAACATTTGCACACAATCGGATTTATAATATTATTAGGATTCCATAAAGTTTACAATACTTTGAAATGTATTCTAAAAGTTTTAATCGTAACGTATTTTCCTAAATGAGTGAGTTCGTGTACAACATTTTCTAAGTTCGCTAATTAAATTTTTTTAAATAATGTGCACAATTTCCCTTACTTAATTTTTTAAAAATATTGTGTAAAAGTGAAATTTGAATGTTCTGCCAATACTATTTTCAAATTCGAAATTAAATTAATTATATCAGCAAAATTTATAATTGGACACTTAATATAAGTAAAGTAATGTTATCTTTTAAACAAATTTCCTGTTTAAACATATGCGTAACGAATCGCGTTTATCAAATCATTACGTGATATTATCTTATCTTGCATCCTATGAAAAGATTTATTCTGTAATACCATGTAAAATGGTCCTAATCACACGTCTTAAATAATTTTCTGTTTAAACATATGCATAACGAATCATGTTTATCAATTTATTATCTTATTTTGTCTTCTATATATGCAAAGATTTCCTCTGTGACCACATGTCAGCTAAAGGTTGTAGAAAATTCCAATGGTCTTAATCGCATGTCTTAAATAATTTACTGTAATGTTGTTATGTTAAAATGCAGCATAATAATAATAATGTGTGAGTAGTTTAAATTTCTTTAATAATAATAAAAAATATGTATTTTATTTAAAGTGACCTATAAAAAGTTAATTTAAAGTTAGTGTCATCTACCCAATGCTTAAAAAATTAAAATTCTGTTAGTTATTTTTTAAAAGTAAAAATCTTTCGACTGCTTTTAAATGTTAGTTGTATCAAGTAAAATAGGGTTAAAATTTGTTATAATCGTATAACTCTAAACAAAATACCTGCTCTCAAGTTAAATTATTGCTAAATTCTTGTTAAAAATTGTAGGGAAAAAAATCTTTAAAATTTTTTTGTGTGTTGTATATATCATATTGTATGTTTTTATATCTAATATTTTACATGTCAAATCACTTATTAACTGAATGTAACGATTATGTCTTGTGTGTTGTAACTGGTTAGTTAAATATAGGGTTGATTATCTACGTTAGGGATAAGTGTCTCTATGTAGGTCTTTCTAAGGGATCCTAACTCGTATTGACACAAAGTTCGAAAAAAAAAATTCCGAACAGTTAGGTCGGCGAGCGCAAGAAGTTTAAATTTCAACGTCTAGTAGCTTTAAAATCAGAACCTTGCACCTATAGGTGAGGTTCTTATGTGTGTATAAATTCTGAAATGTTTCTAAGACACTTTGGGAAATATGTTATTTAAACTTCCCTTAAAAAAGTTAACTATTGTAAGTTAATATATAACCGGATTTCGACGAAAACTCTGAATGGTTAGGTCGACGAACTCGAGAGAAGTTTAAACAAAATTCCGAACGGTTAGGTTGACGAGTGCGAAAGGTAAACGTCTACCAGCTTTTTTCGTGTTAGATTTTTATAAAGCAAAGTAATCACATTACTTTCATTTACATGGCTATCAAAATTTTCATTTTAAATCCTTAAAAATTTAGCCATTACATCTATTTTAATCTCATTTCAGTTAATACTTAAAGAATAATTTTTTATATGAAACTTTTATAAAGTCAAAAATAATGGGTTCGAAGAAAATTCCGAACAGTTAGGTCGACGAGCTCTAAAGATGTGAATGTCTACCTGCTTTTTAATGTTAAACTATAATAGTTAACAAATATAATCGAAACGTATGATTCCTTTTTCGATAAATAAACTTTTAGAAAAATGCTGTCAAAGTCGATCATCTCCTTTTATTTAACACAACCCTCAGTGGATTTTCATTTTAACTCTCTAAAAATTTAGCCTTCACATCTATTTTAATCTCATTCACATTTAAGTTAATGTTTAAAGAAGGGAAATAAATTCTTTTGCAGGTGAATTATAAGTAAATTTCATGTTAAACTCTGAACAGTTAGGTCGACGAGCGCGAAAGATAGCACATATATATTTCTTTTACAGGTATTATTTTTTATAGCAGGGTTCCTACCACTCAACTCTACTCGCACTGTTCGCATTCTGTTATTTTTAAAGCAGGCTTCCTACCCCTCAACTCTTCTAGCACTGTTGACATTCTGTTGCTTTAACATTTCCCACCAACCATAAGAAACTTTTATGAAAAAAAAAAATTGTTAATATTATTATTTTTCATAGCGGGTGGTTATGGTGGGTCCACAATAAAAAAAAAAAAAAATATTCCCTTTCAATCTCAGTTCGCCTATAGGTCGGTCCAATCCTTTCATCTCCCTTTATTTTCCTGCAAAAAAAAAAAAAAAAAAAAAGCCCCTCTAAAAATAAGCCCCTCTAAAAATAAGCCCTCACCTACCTAGAAGACCCCCTAAAAATAAGAAAAGTAGTCAAAGTTGTAGTTTATATTTCTCAAATATCTTAAATCTAAACTTCGTATTTAAAAAAAAAATTCCCTGTCAAGAAAGAATCTGATTAAAACCCTTTATTTTTCAACAAAAAAAAATTAAGCCCCCCTAAAAATAAGCCCTCCCCTACCTAGAAGACCCCCTAAAAATAAGAAAATTTCAAAAAGTAGTCAAAGATGTAGTTTATATTTCTCAAATATCTTAAATCTAAACTTCGTATTTAAAAAAAAAAAATTCCCTGACAAGAAAGAATCTGATTAAAACCCTTTATTTTCCCACAAAAAATAAGCCCCCACCCCTAAAAATAAGCCCTCCCCTACCTAGAAGACCCCCCTAAAAATAAGCCCTCCCCCTTATCACATTCACTTCCTCTCTTATCTTCCACCACTTCCGGTTCACTTCCTCTCTTATCTTCCACCACTTCCGGTTCACTTCCTCTCTTATCTTCCACACGCACTTCCGCTTCCACTGCCAGGCTCACTTCCGGTGTCCACCTCCACCACGCACACAGCGCTTGCTGGGGTCTAACATACATTCTCCTTCTACTAGCAACTCCAAGCTTTTTTTTTTTCCCTTACAAATTTTACAAATAAAGAAATTTTCGAAGTATAAATTTTATTAGTTTTACCAACTATAAACATTTAACTTCATTTCAATACTGATAGATGGCATCACAGTTTTTATATAAATATTTTTTATCCTTTCTGGGTTTTTTTTTTCTAAATTGTAATAAAAACATACAAAAAAAAAAAAAAAATGTAGATCTTTTCAATTTATTGAATCGATAATTACCTGCCAGTGCTTTTAATTTAAAATCTATATATTATATATATATTTGTCTTACGTGGCGCGAAAATAGGGCTGAATTTGTAACTTACGGTTTGGCAACAACTGTAGTTTCCAGAGCTCAGACCAATGAACAGACTAGATTGTGTTAGATTAGCTCCACCTCCAATATGGCGGATTGAAACCATAGAATGAAACTCAAACTAGCAATTATTAAAAATAAAATAACATGTACGTAATCCAAAGCGTCTGAGATGATTCCTCATTTTAATTATGAGCAATATCGTTAATTTCAAATGAATTCTCAACTCTTATTTAGAATTAATTTACGAATTTCACTCACTCAAAAGTCAGAGAAAAAAAAAATCAACTGTGTAGATTGCACCTGGCGCCATCTGTTGATGTATTGAGGAAGTAAAAAATAATTTCTACGTATTTTTTTTCCCTAATGAATTTAAGTCGTGCTGTACAAAAGATCCTTTTTTCATAGTATTTAAAAGATTTATATGCTCATTGGTAGCGCCAACTAAATACATTTTCAGTTGTGTTTTCAACGGAGAATTACTTTTTTACATAAATATAAATTGTCAGTTTCATATGTTCAAATGTTTTATGATAGAACTCATTCCGGCTAGAATTGCTGAAAAAAAGGGCCGAGCGAGCGAAGCGGTCTCAATGTGAATTGCTTCGCAATTCACGGTGGGTTGGGCCCCACCAGTGGCTGAGAGGTTGTGCTCTCGAAGCTGGTAGACGGGAGGTGCTGGGTTCGATCCCAATCGCGCCCGTCGCCCTAATCGTTCGGAGTTTTCGTGGTTTTCTTCGAGCCGTGGATTTATCCATGCGTAAATACGGATTAGGTTCCCTTAAAAAGACCCCCACGAAGGGCACTCCCCCCGGGCCTATATCCCTAGTGTAGATAATTGGCCGTCAATAATCAACCCAACCCAACCCAATCACGGGGGGTTGGCGAGCGCTAGCGAGTAGGGGGCTGAGCCCCCTAGTTTAAAATATAAAATCATTAAGTAAAAAATTGTTAGGGATGGTAAATTTTCTTTAATAATGAAGAAAAAAAGACAAATTCTATAACTTTTTCTCCTAAATAAATTATAATTTACATATTGAATTTTCAGAACGTTGATAACATCTGAGAAACACCTTATGCCAGGAGCGGAGTTCGGACCGTGTAGGACTCTATTTCGAACCCAAGCTCCTTTTAGAGAACCAGAATTACTCTTTCTGGCGTTTTAGACCACTCGTCTATCTTGTCTTTGCTCAATGTCCCTCTGAAATAAAACCAGTCACAAACTGGCTTCCCACTCTGTTTAGATATATAAAAACACCCTAAAATGCTCATTACGCATACTCAGATTAGCCGAAATCGGTCTGAAAAAAAAATCCACTTTGCGTTTTAAATATATAGACTTCTAATGCATTTTAAATGCAAATTTTTAGCCACCTGCACATCTTTAAAATGCTCTAATCGTTTCAATTTTTGTTCAAAATTCTTACTATCTCTTAAAGACAATCTTGATACATTCTACAACAAATCTGTGCATCGTTTTGGAATTTTGGTTTATTAAAATCTTCAAATTTGTAAAGAATTCTTTTTATCAAGTAAATTTTCAATAAAAATTTAAGTTCGTGCCAATTTTTATTATTATTTTTTAAATAACTTCCTGTTAAAAATACATAAAGTCCTTTTAAATCTACCCTATATATATAAAATCCTAATGAAACGAATTTGTGAAACGATTTTATGAAACGAATTTATGAAACGACTTTATGAAACGACTGATTAAACGACTGATTATGTTTCAGGACTATTTTTAATAAAATATTAAACGCGTGATGGTGAAATTAATACCAATTGTCCATAAAAATCCGCGGATGTCAAAACTGGTAATAGAATTTTGAAATTGGAATTAGTTTTCGAGATATTAATTTTTTTCTAATTTTAATGACATTTCTGTAATGATGGCAACTAATTACTCAGTTTTTTGTGACAAAAAAGGGAAAAAAATTGAAAAGGATCCCGATAGGGATTATTGATTTCTTTTTATTCGTCATTTTCAAATTGAAATTGAATTTATCTTTTATTTCAATCGATAATGAAGAAAATATTGTGATTAAATTATGTTTTTCAGGAAAATTTGAAAAAAAAAATCACATTTCTATCGTCAGGATTTAATCGTCTGTCAGCATTTAATTTAATTTATAAACTGAAAATATTTTGAATAAATTCGTCCAAATGACGTCATTTATGTAAACGCAAAAGAAAGGGGAGGGGAGGAATTAATAGTAATTATTATTTATTGATATCATTTTGTTATTTTTTTTATAAAATTTAATTAAACGAATTTATAAAATCACTAATTCGGAAATTTGAAACGAATATATAAAATAATAATTGTCCAACTGAACGCAAGGAGAATAAAATATCCTGCTTGGTTTTCTTTCAATTTTAAAGAGAATATGACATCAATTATGCTAAAATGACATTTACTATTTTCTCTCTTTCATTGGCAGCAAGGAAAAAAATGCTTCTTATATATTAGAGAAATACTATTAAAGTTTAAAACAAATGAATATTTCAGTAGCATTACTTTTTTAATAATGAATTATATGTTTACACGTAAATATCAAAGAGAAGAAAAAACTTTAAATAATTAAATTACTATACTCGAAACACCCTTAAGGTGTAAATTGCGTTATATATTAAAATGTTTTTCGTTACTTTTCCAATTTAGGGACCTTCGCGAGATAAAGAAAGTGACCTTGGCGATGAATTGAAATTCGGCAATATGTTTTCTAACAATCTATTCGCTTTTTGATATACACAGGCAATTATTTCGATATTTATACAATTTATTTAATATAAAGAAGCCATTTATCTATTTTTATATACAAAAAGAGGTAAATTGAAAGAAAATTATAAATAAATTATTTATATACATATACATACATGTATAAACAAGCATAAAAGTTCGGTTTTTTTCCAGTATATGGGGCCTTAACGAAACAGAGAAAATAGCCTTGGCGGAAAAGGAAATTTGGCAACATACTTTCTGTCAACCTATTCACTTTGTCATTTCGTATACAGAAGCATTTTTTCAATATTTATACAATTTGGTTAGCGAAAAATGGCATTTTTCCTATTTTATATATTAACAGAAGTAATTTGTATAGAAATAATAATAATATACGTATAATTAAAATACGCATGTAAACAAAAAAATCGTCGAATTTGTTTCCATGGCTGTTTATGTCATTTGGCACCAAATCTCACTTTCTGATGCGCGAATTGCGCCAATCTTTTTAAAAAAGCGTCAAGACCCCTATAATAGAAAAGCACCAAAAGTTCATTGGATTTGTTTTCATAACTTTGGGCAACAAATCTGAAGTTCGAATTACGCCAAATCTAAAAGCAAAGGATCCTATACTGGAAAAGTACCCGATTTTCTTATGGACAATATTCAAGTGACATAACATGGTGTAAAAGTATTGCGGATAGCAAATTTGTTTAAATATTTCATCAATTGATGCTGAATAAATGCAGGCATGCATGCACGAAATATTTAATTAATTTTGTATGATAAATAATTATTAGAAAATTCTTATATACACATTAATTTAAATAAATAATTTACATATTTAAAATAACATGAAATAACATGCAATGAACATGCATGAAATAACATGAAAATATGCATGATGGTGCACTAAAATAGAGAAAAAATTAAAACCTGTTACTGAAAATGTCTATAACATAGTACTTTTCAATACCGTGGTTCTTAAGCTTTTCACAAGCAGATGGAATTTTTCTTATCCTTAAATGCAAAGGAAGAATAGAATACAGATCGTTGTTATAAAAGTCCGAGAGGTAGCCACAATTTAAACCTAACCATTTTATACAAGCTGGTTTTCAAGGTGTAATTGAAAAAAACAGTCGTCAGTCCCGAAAACAGTCGTCAGTTATCGCAACAGCTGTGTATCAGGCCATGATAATCAAAAAATGACATATTAAAACGTTAAAAGCATGGCAACTCAATTACAGATGATTTACCAATATTTTTAAAACAAAGCACGCTGTCATGTTTTTAGAGGCCTGGAAGTCTGAGCGGGGGTTGGCAAACGTAGCTCGCAGGGGGCAGGCCCCCTAGTACTAAAATAAAAAATAAAATTAAGAAATAAATTTCAAAATTGCAACTCAGGGAGCATTTTAAAATATTAAAAAACATAATTATTAGCTTTAAAATTGTTTTATTTTTTCAGTAAATTAATTTTTTTTTCAAATATCGTTTTAATTAATTGTATACATAACACTTGTTTGAATATTTTTTTTCTTGGAATAGCAGAAGTAATAAAAAGAATGATTAAGTTCACTGTTCTTTTTTAATATTTTATAATTCCAGAAAATTAATGAATTTTCAATTTATTTTAGAACTTTATAATAGAAAATGATCATATACTTCCTGCATGGATTGTAGACACTTTTAATTTTATTACAGCTAACTTATTAATTTTTACTAATATTTAACTTTTTACGAAAAGTAAGCACTTTTGAAACACGTGTATATTTTTAGGTAGCTTTCAATACTAAAAAGTATAAAGCTACCTATTGCAGCCGTTCGGAGGAAAGCAGTTCCGGAAAATTTCGATATATTTTCACCGATCATGACCCCCAGACCCCAAAACCACCCTCCGTTGAAATGTTGATTTATATATATAGATATATCCATATATATATATATATATATATATATATATATATATATATATATCTGACCTATGTCATACGATAACGCTCGTATTTATAAATCGATTTTGATGAAACTAATTGTGTGTATTAAGGTCACTAATGTCTCGACCGAGTTCGTTAGCCAGCTTGGTCCGCCATTTTGTTTCAAGATGGCGGCCATTTAAAAATTTAAAACTAAAATAAATATACAAAAAAGTTAAAAATTCAAATTTATTTTTTAATTACGTGTTAGGCCTTAATACAAGGATTCCAGAGCATTTTTTGGTTTTCCTCTATCTTAAAAAATGGCTGAGATAGAGCAGTTTGAAATTCTAGGGTAGCTGACATTTTGAAATAAAACAGCACATTAACGCGATTACTCGCAAATTATTTTCTTTCATTGTTGTAATAATTTTACCAATCATACGCATAAAACTATATATTCATATCCGTTAGCGCCAAAATTGGCGACATTGGCGACAAAAGTGGCAAAAGTGGCGACATTTGACGAAATATCACCAAATTTGGCGACCAAAATAAGTCTTTATAAATGAAGCCAATTTGGCTATTGCTCAATAATTTGGCGAATTTCTTATTCAAATTCAGTATTAACGAATCTTTTGTAAACGTTTCTTTGCATTTTAACTTGCTGTTTTCGTGTAACATTAGCTAAAATTTTAAAATGAAGATATAGGAAAGCTACCTTTTCCTCCCGGTACAGGCCGGAAGGACTTTTTTTTCTTTTCAAAACACAATCAGAATTTAGAAAAGGCACCATTTTAATGTTATTTCTATTTTTAATTAATTTCTTGACATAACTTAGCACAACTTTATTGCTATATACTATTTAATTTAACATATTTTTAATTTGAATTTTAGAAGTGGTCTAATCTAACTATAATAGGTCATATGCTGTTTAAGAATGATTAGAGAGTGGAAACTTTGTTCGGAAACTCTCTTTCATCAGCACATTTTTAATCCTCTCAGGCTTTGTTCTCCCAGAAGAAAACGTACGTCCATGCCCTAAGCCCTGCGACCATTTAATATGCTCTGTTCTCAAATTAAAAGAGATTTAGGAAAAGAATGTCACAGCAATGTACGGAAACTTCTATGGAAGATTGGTCTTTGACAGCAACCACTTTAGCTTAGTAATTAATTTGTTTTGTGTATTTTAATATTCTTCTGATTTTAAAGGAATTATTTTTCTTATGTATTAAACATATTAAATACATATAAATAAAATAACCAAAATAGTTATATAAAATAATTATATAAATATTAATAAAATCTAAATCTTTTATAGCGGTCTTGTATGTAACGAAAATTCAGCATTAATAGTCCAAATGAAAATAAATGGTTGGGTTAATGCAAAAATGCATTGCATTGCAACAAGCTCGGCTGTAACGAAAGAAAATCGGATATAGCGCAGTCACAGAATTGTTTCTATAAACGCTTAATTTTTATAAGCGCGTATATATTCTACACTTTTTTTAAAACGTATGAACTATTGCGAAGAAATTACAGTTTCTTTAATTATTAATTTTAAATGATTTTGTAGCATTTTTCAAAGGTTCGCGTGAGCCTCCACTCCGACTTCTTTGAGAATCCCCATGAACTCTCTCCTTGACTATGCCATTGAAAAAAAATTCTGTAACTCCTCCAACATTGTTTAAACCAAGTTCGACTTACACTAAATGAACATTTAATACGTTTTCTCATTTAGTAAAGTCTGTTTCATGTAGAATCTATTAAAGGACTATCTAACTCAATGTAATATATTCTTAATGTTTCAAACCATTCTAACTGATTTTCATGTTAAAAAATGAAATAAATGAAAATGCCCAAATATCGATCCTCTAAGCAAAATTCATAAAGTTATAAGTTTGAATAGATCTAAAAATGACTAAAAAAATCAGTTTAAACAGCTTAGCTCCTTACCAACAGTGTTTACAACTGGAAATATTGTGAATTTGATTTATTATTGTTTTATGTTTTTATTTATTTGTTTACCTACATTTTTATGGGATTTATTTTCTTTCCCTTTTGTCTTTCTTTGGTGTGTGTGTGTTCTCCGCACGTATGAGTGCGATGATATTTTTGATTTTTACAAATATAAAATAAAAAATTTAGATGGAATAGTTCCAATCTTTAGCAGTTACAAGAAAGAATAATTATTTGATTAAAAATAGTATTTTGAGTCTTTCGTATTCCACTGCGTAATAACAGTACACTTTGATCCAAAGATTCGAAGCCATTAACCTAGAAATAATGAATATCTAGAATATTTCATGAACTTCTTAGAAATTTAATGTTCCGCAATTTATTAATTCAGTAAAATGTCCAAGTTTTATAGCATAAAACAGTCCACAGTAGATTTTCGTTAATAAACGCCTGTTATTGGCTGCTATAATCTATTAAAACTAACCGCATCAACCCGGTGTATCTAATTTTCCAGCAAATTTTAAAAGTTACTCCTGGATACATGGCAGCTCACTTATCAGCTACTTTCATCCCAGCAATTACTTTACCCATCATCACTATCTTAACTTCGTTGTCCAAGCACCATACCTTGCTTCATTGATTATGCCGTGCACCAGGCAGCAACACAGCCTGTTTATTATAAATGTCCACAAATTTGTAGCAAGAGATCTCGCGTATAGAGTATAGATGTCAGGAAGCTTGTTTTCATTAGGTCCAACCCAATTCACTTAGTCAACAACTTGGCAACATGCAAATCATAATAGACGGCGCGAGTTCTTAACTCAATTTAGGAGAAAGGGGTGAGGAGGGAGTGCTGAAACAGCTATGACTTTGTAGAGTTTGTGAAAGGGATGTTATGGTTTGAAGACTTTACACGGGTAGTGTGTAAATTTCACTGATCGGTTTTGGTTGAATGGGTCGTGCGTGTGTAATAAGCGTTGTATTGGAATTGTCACCAGCGTTTGATGTAGTTACTGGTATGATAAAGACGAATGTACGCGTAAGGTATTCGCGTAAATATTATTGCTAGTTGGATTGTACATTTTATTTTAGTTAAATATGATATAAAAGTTTTAAATAACTAAACATATTACGTCTGAATCAGAATTTTAAAATGAAAAAGACATTTAAAATCAGATATTTAATGCAACTAAAAAAAAAAACCACATTAATATCACATAATAAAATTCATTGCAGACGTTTCAAAATCTATACAAGATCCTCATCAACCCATCAATCCATCCTCTTTTCAATTGGCATTTGTACTAAGGGGCTGGTATAGAGTTTGAAACGTCTATACTGTAATTGTCTGTATCTACTGTATTAGTCTGTCTAAATTCTGTGATATTAATGTATTGATTTTAGTTTTATTAAATGTCTGATTTTAAGTGTCTTTTAATTTTATTGTATAAATGCGTTTCAAAATTATTAGTACGAATGTTTAGAGGTGTATTAACACGCCAAGTCAAAAAGAAAACAAGAACGAAAAATCACGCGTCAAGAATAGATTATGTAACACTTTCCAACACTTCCAAAATAATTTTAGAAATCTTTACCATTTAATAAGGTGAAAGATGATCGAAAAGCGCATAACGTATTTTAAAAAAAAAATCCAATTTTTGGAATTTTTAAACAGTATTCAGAAAAATATTCGATTTATTTTGTGCAGGCCTGTATATGATCTATAGATTTGTATATACACTACATAATGCTAAATTTTTGTTCAGTTTAGGAAAACCGTAGTACAGTTTAAAATTACCCTTATGGAATTTCCGTCAATAAATGGAAATGTACTCGAAGACTTTTGTGCTGCCTTGTATATCATCTATAGAATTTATACACACCAAGTAAGAGACAAAAAATGAGTTAAATTTAAAAACGTGTTCAGCAACTGAAATTGCACTTCCAGCAATTATTGTTAACAGACAGTACCGAATTATTTTGTGTGTCCCTGTAAATGAACGATGCATGCTATACACAAAATATTCTATAGTAAGACTCCTGTAATGCACCTTAGTAACATACTGTTTCAATTTCAATATGTTTGAAATATTGGAACATTATTAAAATAAACCCCAAAAGATTTTTCTCCATAAACCGTAATGTAACGGAATTTTGAGTGTTCCTGTACAGGAACTGTAAGTGCTATGCGCACCATATTCTATAGTAAGCCTCTTGTAGTGCACAACAGTGATATATATCAATTTCAATATGTTTGAAGTTGTGTAACAGCATTAAAATAAACCACAAATGATTATTTGCCATAGACCGTAATGTAACAAAATTATTTTGAGTGTCTCTGTAAAAAAAACTATAAGTGCTACACACTTCAGTTTCAATACCGAACATGCCATAGTAAACCTCAATAACATATATCAATTGCATGACAATCCGAATATATTTACGCAAGTTAGATCACGGGCAGACAGACAGACAAACCGAATTCATAAACACTTTTCAAATATGTTGGAAAGTGTTAAAAAGATAGGAAACCAGAATCACAATTACCTTATTTAGTCAAAAATACAGGGTGTCTAACTTTAAACCGAGTCAAGATTTTCGTTCTTAAGAGCCTACGCTAGTCACGCGAAGAAATGTTGAAGCTAATGTTAAGTCTATGGGAAGGTTCTTGCGCGATTTCTCGCTCGCATTTTAATATTTTTAAAGGATTTTTTTGCATAAGATAGCTGAAGTCGATCTCTAACGTTGTTAGTTTTTACTTTTTTGATTTTGGTTACAGTTTTTTCTAAGCGGACATTTTCAATTTGGGAACCGGTTGGAACCGGTTCTGAAAGTGAAAGTACCCTTATATAAAAAAAAAACTAGAAGCAAAATTGAAAAAGTAAAAACTAACAACGTTATAGATCGACCTCAGCTATCCTATGCAAAAGAAATCATTTTAAAATATTAAAATGGGAGCGAGAAATCGCGCAAGAACCTTCCCATAGACTTAACATTAGCTTGCGCGTTTTTTCGCGTGACTGATGTAGGCTCTTAACAGCGATGATTTAGTGCAATTTTCAACAGACCAACTTTGTTTTGTGTGAAATGTCGGGAAGTGATGGAAGTTCAGTATAATTCCGTCAATGACATTATATGTTCTGTCAATTATTTTCTGAATTATGCAGCGTGTCGCTCAGTGTTGTTTGGACGCGAATGATCGTCATTTCCAGCATTCCTTGTGGTGTCATCACATTTCACAAAAGCAAAGTAAAACTGTTGAAAATATTTTTTGCAATATTTTCAGTATGGGAGAAATTGTGACCGGAAATTCATGTTCGGATTCAAATGAGAAAATCTGCATTTTTTATTTTTATAACTAGATTGCGATCCTGATTTTCTATACAAAATTTATTTGTTTTGACGTCTGTTATCACCTCTAAATATTTGCTCTAATAATTTTAGATACAGCCTATATATAATGACATAGGAACATGTTTTTTATGGTTAGTTAATCCACTGATTTATTTTAAGCAGTTTAAGTTTGGGAGATTGACTACACCAGGTTCGGAGAACCTATGGCACGCGTGCCGTAGCTGGTACGCGAAAGGATAATTTTGGCATGCCGTTGGTTTAAATTCTAAATCAAAATTCAGTCAAACTCCCGAAAATTTTGAACCTCATTATTTTTCTTCCATTATTATACGAGTTTGACTGAAAATAGCTTTTGTTTGTTATGATAAGTACATGTGTACTCGTCATATCATTGAATTACCCGCTCAGAACATCTGATCGCTGACCCCCCCCCCCCCCCCTTCTTCCTTGGTTTTGAACTGCCGGCGCCGATGATCGCATTGAAAGAGAGAGAAATATAGCAAATAAATTATTTTTGCTTTATTGTTTCTGAAATTTCTGCACCATTTATGCATGTTGATCTGCATATGAGGGTTTATTTAACTATTGCTGTAATTTGTTAATTTTTAATCAATTAAAATGACAAAAGTATTAATAAAACTAATAAAACATGCCCTTTTTTCAGATAAGTTAAAAAATAATAATAATACATTAGTTGTTAAAACAGTTATAAAAATACATGAAAACTATAATTTCAAAAGTATTTTGTCTGCCGATAGTGATGGAACATGAAAAAATGGGATTTGTAAGCAATTTAAAGATATTTCCAAAAAATAAGTACCAAACAAAAGCTATTAGATTTTTGCTGCCTTAGAGATAACTTACTCTAATCATTTTTAATTATTTAATTCATTAAAGATGCAAAAATAATAGTAAATGATAATACTAATATGTTGAATATTGAATAACGAGAAATATTTTTGTCTATTTATGTATCGGCTTCATGGAGCTGGGGAGAGGGGTAATTAATCCAGCAGACGACTGGCTGCCGACTCAATTCTGCTATATATAAATCTGAGTAAATTTAGTGGCTAGTCATTTTATCATTATTCTGATTTGCTTTTACGAGTATTCTAGTGATACTTTCATCAACTCTATTAAGCATGATCTTTTTTATTGTTAAACTAAATTCCTATAATCAACGATGGTAAACTAAGACTGATTAGATTGCACCGTCAAAGTAATATTTATTCAACATAACCAATTTGGCTAAAAAAAGTAGAAAATGCAAGATAGTGAAGAATTTCAAACGTGGTGGACTGAGAAATATGGGATGGTTAATAAAGTGTGCGTTTTATGTTCTGGGACAGTAGTCTGCAGTAAAACAGCATTATGAAACAAATCACAAACCTCTTTCCCCAAAACGTTATGCAGAACAAAAAGGAATTCATTTCCAGTGCAATTTCTGCGATGGAGAATTTTTGAAGGAATCCTGGTTAACATGCGCTGCATCACTTTTTACCGATTTTGAAAATAAAGATAAAATAATTTAACTAATTTAAGATACTCTTTTATCAAGAAATACAGTTAAAGATAGAATCTTAAAAATGGCCGAAAATGTAAGAGAGCAACCAAAGTCTGATATCGTCTTCTCCTTTCACCTTATTTTGTCTTAATGAAAGTACAGATGTAACTAAATCTGCTCGTTTAGCTGTTTTTGTACGGTATTTTGTTGAAAATGACATTAAGGAGGATTTATTCTTGTTATTATCGTTAGCAACTACAGTCAATTTGCAAATAGTTGTACAGCAGTTATAAAATCACTTACTGAAAAAGAAATAAATTTGTATATAAAATAGTTTCTGTTACAGTTGAAGGGGGCACGCAGTATAATAGGTAAAATAAATGTTGTTTTTTTTCAGTTTATTTCAAACTCACATTGAACATATTATTCTTGGATTTCACTGCATCATACATCAACAAGTCCTGGGTAGGGTGCATAGGCTGGTTTTGAATCTCTTGGTGATATTATAGCCGTAGTCACAAAAATAGTTAATCTCATATCATCACAGGCTTCAAATAAACGAAAGTTTGACGCTTTGTTAGGACTACCTTATTTCCACAAACGGTAGCTACTTTATAGAAGAAAAAAACATTTGTGACAATGAGAATGATAACGAACTCGGTGAAAAGTAACTAACACCGAAATTCCAAGATGCTGTGGCTGCATTGCGTACCTTACGAAATTTTAAATTTTCGCCTGAGAAAAGATTTTGCTGTAATGCTTAAGAAATTAGAAAATAAAATTCAATCAACAAAAACCAAAGAGAAAACAGATTTCTTAGGCAGACTGTTTAGGTAATGCTTTTTATATTTTCCAATTTCTTCTTATGCATTGTAATATATTTTTAAAAATAATAATTTTCTATTTAATATCAGGTGTAAAACAAATATTTTGCATATATGATTCGCAAATGTTTTTTTTTTTAATATTTCTTTTCTAATTGTCTATTTTAAAATAAAATTACCTGAATTATAAAACCACCACCCCGCTTAAAATGTCTAAATCAACAGATCCCCAAGGGCAACAGCATGTATTACCATAATTATTACAGTCATGTGGCAAGTTGTCTCGATTTGAGGTTTTAATACTTTTTTTATGATTAACATAATTATATCTTATTATTTCTTTATAATTATATCCACTTCTTTCTATAATTATTACTATCATTAATTAATCTTTTCTTGTGACAAGTTGTTTTGATTTGAGTTTTCAGTATTATACATTATTTAATTTAATATGTATGTTGATATTACCTGAAGGTTTGTTATCCATATCTTAATCTAATAATAATAATATTAATTTTATTCATTGTTTTTATAGGGTTTTTTAGGCGGGGGGTCGTTGGCACGCCATGGTTTTTAAAAGATTTTTGACAAAAATTGGCACGCGGATGTGAAAAGGTTCCCCAATCCTGGACTAAACGATCCTTTCTGCTCTGTAGTCTGTTTTAAAGTCGGTAGCAACCCGACCCGAACTTGATAAGTACGCTGAAAGTCAAACCGAAACTCGACACGAACACGACAAAAAAAACTTCGCCAACTCGAAACCCGACTCGAACCCAAAGTGAAGGGAAATTAATCCATGTTTTAATACAATTATGGAAAAGTAGCCTAGAATTATATTTCTAATATCGATTTTATCTTTTTTGTATCAAAATGAACATAAATATATATATACACTCATTAATATTCATATATAGTTTTTTCAATTAGAAAATATTCAGGACTTTCTAATGAAAAATCGCACTGTGAAAAATGACACTTTCAAATCGGAGTAAATTGATGTTTTCATTTTGTCATGAAACTTTTCGTTTCAAATAGGACGACCCAAATGCTTTCAGTTCTGAAATATCAGAAATACTCAGAATATTGAAACATGGACATACTCAAAACTGAGCACACAGAGGTCAGTTCATGCTCATTTTTGAAACGTGGGCATACTCAAAAATGATTAGAATAAGTTCAAACTCACTTTTGAAACATGACAATGCACAAAAATGAGCACATAGAAGTCAGTTCATACTCATTTGTAAGAAATGCAATATTTTCATAAAATAATTGTGGCGTTAATGGGTTAAAATGTATCAAAAAGAAAAATTTAGTCAATTAAATTTCAATATCCAAGGCGCGCTTCTTCCTTTAAGACATATACTGATAAAAATCGAATTGAAAATTTGTATAATTCCCTTCTCTCCTTGCCCTTCCCCACATAAATAATAAAGTTATACAATCTTAACCACCATCTCAAATTGACCAAATCTATCCGAAATCCCGTTAAAAATTTCCAATTTTCTCAGCAACAAATTAATGAATCCTATAAGAATTTCAACATGCGTCCGAATCATTCCATGACTAGCACTTATAATAACCCTCTCTCGTGAGCTGGATAACAAAGTGGATAAGGCAATGGACATGTAACTAGGAGTTTTGGATAAAAAATTCCAGTTATATATGTATATATATATATATTATATAATATATATATAATATATATATATATAATATATATATATATAATATAAACTGATTTTTCTCCCTCCAATATTTCCGAAACGATTAAAGAAAAGCAAATGAACTGATACTGAAATGCAATTTTTAGAATAGAAAAAAAAAAAAATCCGCAAAACATTCAGCTAAAGTTCTTGCAAGTGATAAACACATACATAAAAAGTTTCAATTATTGTTAAATAATTAATTTTTGCTGTAATATTTCAAGGCATAAACACAGTATTTGGTTATGTGAAATTCAGGAAACATCAGCTTTAGAAGTTCAGCAAATAATAATATCTGTACTATGCATTTATGGCAGCAAGCAATAAACTAAGAACAATGTGATTTTAGTTTTTAATGTATGCTGTAATAATATATTTAGCAGATGACGATATATATATATATATATATATATATATATATATATATATATAACTTTGGTATAATCTATTTATTGCAAGCGCCTTTTCAATGTTGAACTTCTATCAAAAGACTAACAACAATAAATACTACATTTCGCCCTTTTGTTAAGCCAATGGCAAATTCAATTTGTACACACTAAGTATGATCTCATCAAAAACAACTCGTTGTAAATGATCCCGCCAAGCCACAAACCTAAAACGTCAGTCATAAAAAGAAGTGATATCACACAAAAAGAAGCGATATAGAAGTGCATACTCCGAGTTCCGTGTAAAAATCTATCACCACTCATAATGTTTCCAAAGGACTCGGAGTGAGGTACAGTATGTGAAAACTGCTTGGCGACCTGCAGGCTTTTATAATATATTCAGTATATCAATTTTGAAAATCGAAAAAATAAATTTTTAATTTTTGTTATATCACTTTTATAAATATAATTTTTTTGTATGCGAAAGAACTGACAGAACGGATTTTTCCCCAGATCTATGCGATTCCGCTTAAGCTAGAATTACCGCAATATATCTCAATTTATAAACCAAAAACACTTACAACGTTGTAACGCACAAATATTAAGAAATGGCACAAAAACCGCATACGGCCGTTTCAAGGATACCTCGATCCCCTTCCTCAGTGAAAAAAAAAGGATAAAAATGGGCTCTAAGAACCCCTCGGTTATAGCCCCGAGTACTGGCTTGATTGAAAATGATAAAGCAAGAGTTTATATACCCAAAGAAATGACGTAGTTAACCGGAAATAACTGAAAAACGGAGTCACTGCGCAGATCCCTCTACACGTGCGAGAGAAAAGGGGTGCTGGTCATATCATTTACCAAGGATGAACTTGTTTGTGAATTAAGTAAGCTTCGTAAAAGTCGAGATCTGTAACTATATTACATTTTTGGATAATTTTAGCTTCTGAATAATTAAACCTGTGGTTGGAATCCCAACAATGTTTAGCTATTGTAGATTTCTCAACACTCCTGCTTTTTAACATAATTTTGGTGTTCTTTCAGTCTAATTCTAAGAGCACGCTTCGTCTGCCCAATGTAAGAAAGGCCGCATTCACAAAAAATTCTGTAAATGCCCCAGGTATTATGTTCACAATTGTATCTTTAAGACTGGAAAAAGAAACTTTATTGGTTGGAGAGAAAACAACTTTGAAACTAACCCTAGTTAGAATACGAGAATGCGTACTGATTTTGTGAAAATAAGGTAAGACGATAACATTTTTAAATTCTTTATTAGCTGGAACAGAATCTATGATTGTCGGAGGTTTAGATAAAATACGGTTAATTATATTCAAGTTAAATCCACGATCGATGGCGACTGCTTTAATATAGTTAATTTCATTATTGAAAAACTCAGAATTTGAACAAATTTTGCGTGCACGCAAAACAAGTGTATTAAAAGCTGCTAATTTTTGATGTGGGGGATGATTGGATCTATAATGAGGGGGCAACTTACTGCAAAAAGTTTACGGTAAACTGTTGTCAAAAATTCACATTCATTACGTATTACTTAGGACATCTAGAAAAGCTAGATGTTGTTGAGCTTCAACTTCAAAAGTAAACTGGATACATGGATCAATTGAATTAAATATATCAAGAACAGCATTAATATTGTATTTAGATAAATCAAGTAAAGCAAAGGAATCATCTACGTAACGCGTATAAAAAGGGAATTGTATTAATTTAAATAATTTAACTTCAAAATAATGCATATATATATATCACTTAAAACTGGGCTTAAAGGGTTACCCATAGCTAAACCTTCCGACATTTTATAAAACTTACCCTGAAACACAAAAGTATTTTGCGAGTACAAACAAATGCTGGTTAAAGCAATCAAGTTATCAATTTCATATTGGAAAAAGTGAAACTCATTCAATCTATTTCTTAAACAATCTAAAGCACCTTGTACTGGAGCATTTGTATAAAGAGATTTAACATCAAAAGAAACCATAGTGTAACCTGTTGGATTGAAGGTACGAATTTTATTTGCAAATTGAACACAAAGTATTAGATCTATGCTTATATATCTCAATTTAGTTAACGTTTATTATAAGGTGCACTGTTATTAATATGCATATGATCACTATATATATATTACAAACTCAAAATCTTTACATGTTTACTTAAAAAATCCTTTTCGTAAGAGTGGTGTTTCTAGTTTAAATAATAGTAAATAAAATCAACAAATTGATTTTTCAAGCTCATAAATAAGAAAGGACATGCAAACACTGAAGCTTCAACTTTTTACAATTTTATGGGAGCAAAATAAATAATAATAAAATAAAATAAAATAAAATAAAATAAAATACAATAAATTAAAAATAATATAGTCATATGTAATTGCAGCAAACATTATAAAAGCCTGCAGGTCGCCAAGCAGTTTTCACATACTGTACCTCACTCCGAGTCCTTTGGAAACATTATGAGTGGTGATAGATTTTTACACGGGACTCGGAGTATGCACTTCTATATCGCTTCTTTTTATGTGATATCACTTCTTTTTATGACTGACGTTTTAGGTTTGTGGCTTGACGGGATAATTTACAACGAGTTGTTTTTGATGAGATAGTAATTCTTTGATCCGTCTTCTTAGGATCATTTAGGTTCAATTTAAAGATAAATCAAGATAATCTTAGAGTCACCATGATTTTATTTAGAAAGGACTATCAAGCCATAACCAGCCAGTAATGTCGGGAGGAGAGGGGGAGCTGTGAAGATTTTTTTTGGTGCTAAAATCATTTAACTATCCATATTTCATATGCAAATTAAATAGAGTATAAACTGTGAAAGAAAACAAACATGTCTATAAAGGAACCACCCATAACGTAGCCGGTCTATAGCGGAACTTTTCTATACCGAAATTCGTAAACAAAAAGAAAAAACAGCATAATCCGGGGAAAAAAACATAAAACAATTACGGGCGGTGCACTAGCTAATAGGGCAATTATCTTAAAACTCATGTTTCTAGAACTACAAAATCGAATTGTTTTCGAATTTTCTATTTTTTACAGATATTTTTTGATTTTATTTTCGAATTTTACAAATTTTTAAATGTTTCTTTTTTGAATCGTAAATATTACCTTTACTCTACATTTTAAGTCTCTAACAAGATCGAATTATTTTCACTTTTTGATTTTTTTCGAATTTTGTTTTCGAATTTTCCGGATTTTTTTAATTTTTCCTTATTTTGTATCCTAAATACTACCTTTATTCCGAATTCCAAGTTTCTAGCGCAATAAAATCTGATTATTTTCAAATTTTTGATTTTTTTCGATTTTTTCGATTTTTTTATTTTATTTTCGATTTTTATTGTGTTTTTGATATTTTTTTTCTGAATTCTAAACACTACCTTTACACCAAATTTTAAGTTTCTACGACTACAAGATCGTATTATTTTCATTTTTCAATTTTGTTGGAATTTGTTGAATTTTCGAATTTTCTGGATTTTATAATTTTTTCTTTCTTTGTAGCCTAAACACTACCTTTATTCCAAATTTCAAGTTTCTAGGCCTACGGGATCCACCTAATATTTTTGATGACGCGTGAGTGAGTGACAAAAAATCGAAACTTTCAGTTCATATATCGTTTGCACTAGAAAAGACAGAAATGTGAAATTTTAAAATTTGGTCTTATTTGCCACATACTCTATATAAACGAAGTTTCTGGTTTTTGGGATACACCAGCTCAAAGCTATGGGGAGGTCAAAAGTGTCCTGAGTTGCTTCCAGAAAAGGATGCTTACGGCTGTGCTCTCTCGACTTGGCGGAGGCACTGCCGTGCCTCCAGATACAAAATTAAAAATTCAGGAAAATTCCAACAAATCAATATTTTTTCCATTTTTTTTCGATTTTTTTCAAATTTTCGATTTTTTTTTTAATTTTCTGGATTTTTTAATTTTTTTTTTCTATCCTAAGTACTACCTATATTCCATATTTCAAGTTTCTATTTCTACAAAATCGAATTATTTTCAAATTTTCGATGTTTTTCAATTTTTCCGATTTTTCCGATTTAATTTTTGTTTCGGTTTTTATTGTGTTTTTAATTTTTCCTTATTCTGAATTCCAAACGCTAACTTTACGCCAAATTTTATATTTCTAATGTTAAAAGGTTATTTTCAGTTTTTCAATTTTTTTCGAATTTTTGATTTTTTTTTCAAATTTTCTGGATTTTTTTAATTTTTTCTTTTTTTTTGTATCCTAAATACTACCTTTATTCTAAATTTCAAGTTTCTAGCGCTATAAAATCGAATTGTTTTCAAATTTTCGATGTTTTTCAATTTTTTCAATTTTTTAATTTTATTTTCGATTTTTATTGAGTTTTAAATTTTTTCTTATTCTGAATTCCAAACACTACCTTTACGCCGAAATTTAAGTTTCTAAGGCTAAAAGATCAAATTATTTTCATTTTTTCAATTTTTGTCGAATTTTTCGAATTTTTGAATTTTTTCTTCGAATTTTCTGGTTTTTATTTTTAATTTTTTTTTCTGTATCCTAAATACTACCTTTATTCCAAATTTGAAGCTTCTAGCGCAACAAAATCGGATTGTCTTCAAATTTTCGTTTTTTTTTTCAATTTTTTCGATTTTTTCAATTTTGCTTTCGATTTTTCTGGTATTTTTGATATTTTCTTTTTCTGGATGCTAAACACTACCTTCACACCAAATTTTAAGTTTCTACGACGACAAGATCGTCTTATTTTCAATTTTCAATTTTGATGGAATTTGTTGAATTTTCGAATGTTTTTTTTTTCGAATTTTCCGGATTTTGTAATTTTTTCTTTCTTTGTATCCTAAACACTACCTTTTTTTCCAAATGTTAAGTTTCTAGGGCTACGGGATCTACCTAATCTTTTTGATGACGCGTGAATGAGTGAGTGAGTGAGTGACAAAAAATCGAATGTTTGAGTTCATATATCGTCTGAACTAGAAAAGACAGAAACTTGTAATTTTTAATTTTGGTTGGCGGAGGCACTGCCGTGCCTCCAGATTATGCTATTGATCCGTACTTAAAAGCCCTAGCAGGATGACAAACACACTAGTGGTAATAAAACTTTAATATTTGGATGCTAAGTAATAAATTAATACTTTTCAAACATAATAGGAACTGCAGTCACGCGCACATACTATCATTAAAGATGGGATGCATTATACAGATCACACTTATGATGTTATTGGTTTATTTCTTTTGTAATGCTACTCCAGCACCATTTTTATTTGCAGTATGCATTGCATATATATTTATAAATATACAGGCTGTTCGAAAAAGATTGAAATGTGTTTTATTTTTTTTTATCTGTTTCCTGCCGGAGATAAATTGGAAATGTAAATTAAAAAGTTTATTCAAAATAAGGTAGAAAATAAGATTATGTTAATGAAATAATCCTATAGTTAATTTTCAAAAAGTTATACTTTTAATTTTTTATACGATCTTCTAGACAAAATGAGCCAATTAGAAATCCCTCCCCCTTTTTATGCAATAAGGTTATTACGAAACAAGTCCTTTTGGCTCCGTCGGAAGAGTAGGTTGATTTCTTTATCTTTTTATGTTACACTCGGCCGAAAAATAAGGAGAACAATTCCAGACATTCTTAGGGGGTCGTCTTCATATAGACATTGTATCAACATTTAAAATATTCAATACACTGTAAAAAATGACCAATGTTTCTTATTTTATGAAAGTATACTAACGAACGAAAATACAATATAATCTTCTGAGTTATCCAAATTTCCGAAAAGCGTGTTCCATTGTCTTTTGAATCCCTAGAAACCAATACATTTCCAAAATTTAAAGAATTATTTATAAAAGCAAAGTATTTTTTGCTGCCCGTATTTTTCAGAAACGTTTCCGAATAGTTTTTAGAGTGTAATGATCAGTTTTCTCAGTCTGGAATACCTGTTTTTTCAATGTCATCCATTTTCAAGTAAACGTTTTCAGCTGCATAAATTAATTTATACATGAAATAGTAAAGAAATAATCTTAATTTTAATGTTAATGTTAACGCTGTTCATTTTGCATGTTTGTCTGTTAAACATATTTGTTGAACATGAAAATGTTTTACTTGAGAATGGATAGCATCGGAAAAAAACTATATTCCTGGCTTAGAAAACTGATTAATACACTTTAAAAGCTACTCGTAAACATGTCGAAAATTACGGGCAGCAAGAGAAATTTTGTTTTTATAAATGATTCTTTAAATCTCGGAATGCCATTGATGTCTGAGGTTTCTAAAGATAAAGAAACATTTTTCAGAATCATTGTTAACAAGGATGAGTTTATATTATAAATTTATTCGTGATTATATTACATTTATGTAGATTAAGAAACATTTGTCATTTTTTACAGTGTACGAACACCCGATTTTAACATTATATTTGGATTTTTGGGGATATATTACCTTGGGATACCAAACGGGGATACCATTCTGTAAAGTAGTTTCGGATATGCCGATGTAAAATTTTAAACTATACTAATGTGAAATTCACTTCTTTGTAACACAAACTGCAATGCGGATAGTCTTTTAAACATAACTTAAAAACTACTTGGCGCAATGAACTGCAATTTTGGATTCGTATATTTGAATCTTCTAGATATATATATATATATTCAATTTCTTTCATTCAATTTTTAATTTTTAATTTATTTTCTTTAAAAAAAAAAATAAGTATTTGATATCTATATTCAGTGTGTTGGGGTTACAATTTCGTTGTCAATAAATTATTACTTACTATATCACATTTTCACAGTTTCTGTTGGTGTTTCGGTAATGTTTCATTAATAGTTATATAATATATATATATATATATATATATATATATATATACAGGGTGGTTATAAAATAAGTATCCCTATTTGGAGCTGTCTGTAGCTTGAAGGAATAACCCGAATGAAACCAAAATCGGTACACATACTATTCGAGAAGGGGGAAGAAGAATGGGATAATAAAAAAATAGTTAGAATAATCGGCAACAGATGGCGCTACGGGTCCTGTCGGTGCAAACGCCGTTGTAATCATTAGTAAAATCAAAACGCGGTCATATCTGCCATTAACGTTGTACGACATGGCTCTCAGTTTACCAGATTGCGCTTTAATTTTAAAATTATTCTGCGTTCACAGCTCAAACAGTGCAGTTGTTTTACGTGAATTTAGGCGTGTGAAAGGAATACGTAAAGGAAAAGGTCCTTTGACACCGTGTGCAGTGAGAAGAATGGTAAAAAAATTCCAGAAGACTGAATCGTTTACTGTAAAATGTGGAAGAGGGGGGAAACCAGTACCTGTCTGCACGCAAGATTAAATTGCCACTGCGATTGTGGAGTCATCAGGGACGCCGGAAGCCGGTCCAAGTGCACGTGGAGTTGCCCGAAATTTGGATATTCCATATGCTACTATTCGAAAAGTCCTAAGAAAGGTAATCCAATTTTATCCGTATAAAATTAATTCGTAGGTAATAATAAACAATTGTTACCAGGTTACGCTCAGCAGAGACTGGATTTTATTTTAACGTTTTTAGCAGGAATGGAGGTGGATGATGCCTTCCCATGGAAGATTTTATGGAGAGATGAAGCCAATTTTCATACGAATGGGACAGTCAATACGCAGAACTGCAGAATATGGGCTTCGTAGCCACGAACTGTTATTCACGAAATACCCCTCCACTCACCAAAAATCACTGTGTGATGTGGCTTTACTGCTAGTTTCATTCTTGGTCTTTAATTTTTTGAGGCGTTACGGCCAACAGGCCCTGTAACGTGTTCAGTTACTGCACAAAGATACCTTAGCATGTTAGAAACTTTCGTAGTTCCTCAACTGCAGCAAAGACAGTTCCTGTCTGAAGCAATTTTTATGCAAGATGGAGCCCTACCCCATATTGGGCGAACAGTACAACAGTTCTTACGACAACATTTCACAGATGATAGAGTAATAAGCCGGTATTTTCGTATGACGTGGCCTTCTTCATTCCCTGATCTGACGCCATGTGATTTTTGGCTTTGGGGGTACTTAAAATCTATTGTGTACCGTAGAGGTGTCGCAAACTTCAATGACTTAAAAGATCGCATATCACAACATGTGCGAAACTTCACTCCTGATGCATTACATTCCGCAGTTGAGCACGTCGTCCACCACCTGGATTGTGTCTTGCAGCACAATGGTCTTGTGGAACCTGAACTTGATCGGCACCGCCATGCGAAATATTAACCCCATTCACTGTGACATTTTCCAATAAATTAAGTATGCCATCCGGTTTTGTGCCTTAATTCTTTGTTCTTGTATTGCACATTACATTTCACACACAAAAGCGCCATCTATCGGCAGTTATTGCAATTATTTTTTATCGTTCCATTCTTCTTCCCCTTTCTCAAATAGTATGTGTACAAATTTTGGTTTCATTCGGGTTATTCCTTCAAGCTACAGACAGCTCCAAATAGGGATACTTATTTTATAACCACCCGGTATATATATATATATTGACATACATATATATACATTGGGCATATACATACAATGACATTGACGAAATATGTATATATATATATATATATATATTTCGAATATTAATTTCTTAATGCATAAAAGCATAAGTTGTGAAATTAATAGAAAAAATATGCATTGTAAACTATAAAAATTTTAAGAGAAATCGATTTATAGAAGATTCAAATATGCGAATACAAAATTTCAGCTTACTCTGCCTAGTAGTTTTTGAGTTATGCTTCAAAGCTCTCCGCATTGCAGTTTGTTTTGTAATTATTAAAGATGAGTTTAACATTAGGAGTTCCAAACTTTACATTGGCATAATTCTGAAACTACTTCACAAAATGACTTTCTATTTGGTATGACAAGGTAAAATATTAAAAGAAATCTAAATATAGTGTCAAAATTAGGTGCTCCTATTCAAATGTTTAAAGTTTGATACAATTTATATATGAAAACGCTTATTTTTATTTTATTTTTAGATCCTTATGATTTTTTCCCTAAAATATATTGACAGAAGACATAATTCCCAATCGAATGACTATTTTCGTTTTTCACTGCGATAATTTGACGATTTAAATGGTTTGTTCTCTCTCTCTCTCTTTTCTTGTTTTGTTGGCCAAATACAAAATAAACAAATTGGTCTCACTCCTTCTAAATTTGCTATTTTGGTTAGAAAGGTAATTGACAGGGAATTTTCTTATTTTCTTATTATAGTTTATTAAATGTAATTGAATGAATACGAGACAATCATATAAATAATATTAATCATTTGCTGTAATCATGGTTTAAAAATCGTCCAAAAGAATTTTCCTGAATATTTCTTACGTTCAAACAAGGTTCAAACTCAAACTATTCACTGAATACCATAAAATGATATTTCATTAGTAGAGATCATAATATTCAAATTGACGATGACATTTTTTATATAAAAAAATATGTTAACAAGTTCAAAAAAAAAAAAAAAAAAAAAAACTGAATCATAAACAAATCTACATAAAATTATCAAAGTTATTAATAATTTTCTTTACACAGAGAGCATGTAAAAACAGATAAATTTAGTTTTAAGCCTTACAAGCATAATAATAATAATTGTAAAAAAAAAAAAAGGAGGGGGGGGGGGGGACGTTTTCTCTCAATTCTAATACATAACTGAGCTTTTCTAATAATGCTTGTTTAAACATGTTTTTTCGTTTTTTCTCTAATATTGTCTGTCCTAAGCATCGATTTTCTTTTGTTCAAGGTCAACTGTATATGTATATTATATATATATATATATATATAATGCAACTTGACGATATATATGTTGTATACTGCTAATTTTTTAGCTTCATCCAGCAACCGAATAAAAAATATGGCAAACATCTTCAAATTTAATGCAGTCATATAATGCAATTTAACCAGTAGTAGCAGAGTAAATGTAGGTAGAAGGAAAAAAGAAACACGATTACAGCCGAATCCATTTATTTAAACCCAATCATCTTTAAATACCGGGGGAGTGCTCTCTTTACATAATGATAATCTTAACAAATCTTCATCTTAAAGAACATTATTTTTTATTAGACACCAATTCGACGGCCAAATCTTTACGTTGAAACATATTAGAACTCTACAACGCCAACAACAGTTTATTTTAAAACTCACTTTGACGACAAAATCCCCTTCCCCCTCTTTCTCTCAGCTCATTTTAAGCGAGCAACGCGCAAGAAGAATTTCATAACAAGTGACCTACTTTAACCAATGCATGTTGAACTTTCAGCTCGCTCTAATTTTTATCTGTGAATTAATACTGAAGAAATAAGTCTTTACGATGTTTCTGGCGGGAAAAGCATTGTTTAAAACATCGTGGAAATTAAAAAACGCGGGAAACTGATGGAATAAGTGTCGGCTTTTGCGTATAGAGAATATAAGTCTCTCGATAACAAAACAATTTAAAAGAATGACTTTTTAGATTATTAGGAAGGGAAAATGATGAATTTGCACAGAGTAAAAGAATAAAAGAGATAAAATACGGGAATAAATAGGAAATATTTAATATAATAAAGAATTTAAGAAAATGGTTTTTTTTTTAAAGAAGAAATATTCTTATGAAATGTGATTTTTACCTCTTATTTGTCGGGAAATAAAAAGTGAATTTAAGTAGATTAGGATAGAAAATTAAATATGGACAGTAATGGAATATTTTTAAGAAAGGGAATATTTTAATAAACCAGGGTTGTAAATGGAATATTAATAAAAGGAATTTGTTATACAATAAATTTAATAAGTTATGGAATTTTAAATTTTGCAATATAATATATACAGCGTGTCCACGTATAACCTGACCGACCTTTATTTTCGCAACCGTTGGTCCTAGATGCATACTTCCAATTACAAAAATGTTTTAAATAAGGTAAAGAATTATTTTTCAAGCGATTTGGGTCAAGAAAAACATTTATTAAAAAATTACGAAATTTAAATTTTTATACGGTCCCCCCGGTCCTATAAGTGATATTTAGTAAAAATTTACTGTGACACTAACAAGTAAGATAAAAAAAGTCCCATTCATCTACGATTAAAACTGACCGATCAATAGCTGTTTAAAGTTGGAGTATATTTTTTGTTGCGAAATAGGGGTCATTCACAAATGTAGTAGAAATATAAATAATCGTCAGATATATCAAAAAAATAGTTGAGAGCAAAATTAACATTGCAATCTAATATAAATGTGAAATCTATAATCATTCTGACATATTAATGCAAAATATACAATTTATACTGAACATATAAGAGGATAAAAATAACAGAATTTTTGTTAAATAAAAGGATGAAAAGCAACAGCCTCTATTACGATTTTTAAATGCTGTTAGATTACACTGTCTTTCAAATTTTGGGTTGTGGCATGTTTTTTAGCTTTTGAAAATTGATTCTAATGTATTTTTTACGCTGAATCCGAAAATGACCTTCATTTTAAACCATAACGTCAGGATTTTTCTCAAATCGAAAATTTCAAAGCTAAAAAGCTCAAAGTTAAAATTGATAAAAATCGCCTCCCAACATCATCGGACCCCTGAGCTATTTAGTTGTAAAAACCCAGTATAAGCCAAAAAATTGAATAAATTATTGAATTAAATAAAATTAAACTGAATAAAAAAGTCTTACATCTATTTTATAGTATCAGAGTTTTCGCTATTTTTTAACCTTGAAATTTACGATTTGCAAAAAATCTTGACATGATGGTTAAAAGTGAAGGTAATTTTTTTATTCAGCGTTAAAAAATACATAAAACGTAATTATAAAAGTTAAAAAAACACAACCATCGCAGGTTTCTGTTATCTAATCTAAAACTTTTTCTTAAACTTGTTGACGGTAATCTATCCTAATTTTTTTGTGTTATCCTCTAATATGAGTATTATTAAGATGGTAAGCGTCGAAAATCATAATAATATTACATTGTCATCGGATTTAAGTCAGTATGTAAAATTTAACTTCGATTGGACATTTGAAAGTGAGTTAAAAGTTCTAGTACAAATTTTAAACTGGAAAGAAGATCGTTGCAAGTTAAATAAAACCTTATGAAAATAATATAATTTTTGTTAAAATAAATCATAGCCTCAAATCCTTACAAAATAAAACATATGATAAAATACAATTATTTTAACTAATCTAAAACTTAACTAATAAAATTTAAATCAATTGTAATAGTTGTACCATTTTTTTCAAAGCGCAGATACCTTGAAATAAGTTTAAGTACTTTATATACGACCCCTGAAAGCACGGCCGAAATCATCTGTTTTGCGATGCAAAAAAGTGGTATAAGTCATGCATTTCAAAGTTTCATAATTCGGTCAATTTTAATGTTAGATGAGTGGGACTTTTTTTTATCTTACTTGTTAGTGTCACAGTAAATTTTTACTAAAAATCACTTATAGGACCGGGGGACCGTATAAAAATTTAAATTTCGTAATTTTTTAATAAATGTTTTTCTTGACCCAAATCGCTTGAAAAATAATTCTTTACCTTATTTAAAACATTTTTGTAATTGGAAGTATGCATCTAGGACCAACGGTTGCGAAAATAAAGGTCGGTCAGGTTATACGTAGACACGCTGTATATATATATATATATACATATATATTGTCAGCTTTTTCTCTTTATGTTCACAATTCAGTCAAGCATAACTAGTTTAATTTTAAATATTACTGGTATGCATTTTTTTTAATAATGATGTTTTTGAAGTAAAAGGAAAAAAATTCTAATGCAACAATTTTGGCTAGAGATATCGTGTAAGAATTTACAAAATTGCAACTTTTTGAAGATTAATGGTATGACTATTTCGTTAATATAATATTATTTCCTACTTTATTTTGGACAATTTTTAGTTTACAATGCCTAATTATTTCCAAAAGGTAATAAATCAAAGAGTGTTTCAATCTTTTTGATACATCTTGTATGTCTTGACGATGATGAAGAAGTCCGTGAGCTTCGAAGAGCGGTGGGAAAGTAGCGGGCTACGTTACGGGGGGGAGGGGGAATATCTAATATGACACAGGTGGTGAATAAAAGATGCTTTAATTAAAGAAAAAAAATTATTTTACTGGTTTCTTCTGTTCTAGTTGTTAACTTAAACAACAAATGGATTCATCTAAAGTTACATGTCATATAGTACACAAAAATATTACAAACGTAAAAGATCAATAAATCACAGAGTACCTTCCCCCCACCCACGCTCGCTTAAATTGTAAAGAATTTCCTTTTCGTATAAAATATGTTTTTTGCATGCATCAAGATAACTGGAGAAAATAATACAATGATGTAGAATTGAATACTTTTTAATGTTTTGACGAGAAACTTCAGCTAAATAGTTAGTTGAAACTTGGAGATAGGACGACTTCTTTCCACTTGTAAAAATGCCATAAGAATATTTTAAGAAACGTGCGAAATAAAAACTTTCTCTCAAAATTGTTTTATCCTGCCAGCTGGTTTCTATTGATTTTAAGAGGGTAAAGATGTACTATTAACATATAAACAATTAATAATAGGATTTAATAAACTGTCAAATAACATAATGCTTCATTATTTTCACGGCAGAAAATAACAAACTACAATTAGTTACAGGTTACAATTAGTCATTTCAAGTATAAATCCAATTTAAAATGACAGGTACTGCCATTTAGTGAGCAGCAGAACAAACCTATAAAATAAACAATAATTAACACGCTCCTTTACAAGATTAAAAAAATAGTATTACTAGTGAAATGTTAGTTTTAACAAGTTAAACAAAAAGATAAGTTTCAATAAAAATAAGTTTTTCAACTGTGAGGGAATTTTTTTAAAAATTTAAGTTATTTTAATTGTAGCCTCTGCGAAGAAGTTTGAAAGTGTTTCTCGAAGACGTTCTTATTTCAAGTACAGTTTGTTTACTGACTGACTGCAGATTCTATTGAAACTTGTAACAATTTGTTAGAATCTCTCTGAACTTTGTCAATTTCAGTAGAATCACAATTACCATTCTTGTAAAGACCTTTAACTTTTCTTGATCACCAGGTCTTCGATCTTCTGATTTGTTTAGTCGAATGTGATATCTATTCCTTCTGTAGAAACCCCATCTTCTCCTTTAATTGCATACGAACGAGGCTGGGGACTTATTTGTATTATGATACCTTGTTTTCAAAGCTCTTTCCTCTTCTGTTTAAACCATACTATTGTATTAGTATGCAATTCTGGCAGAACACATGCATTTTTTGGGGGGAGGGGGGGAGATTTGTCTCTTCTTTAAAGCTACTCATGCAGTTCATTAATGTAATAACGACTTGTTCTGTTATACTGTTAAGAGGATTCAATTCAACATATTTAGATAAATAATCTATAATTACTAGATGATGTCGTCCTTTTACATGAAAGAAATCACATGCAACTGTCTGTCATGGTCTATTAGGAATTTCTGGATCAATTAGAATTTATTTATGGTTTTCTATATGGAATCTTTGACAAATCTAGCATCTTGACACAAATTCTTCAACTTCTCTATTTAAGTTGAGCCAATAAAATATTCTCTGGCTTAAATTTTGGTAGAAAATACACTTCTATGAGATAAGTGTAATATATACAAAATATATTTTAACTTAGCTGCTGTCCTTTCTAGATAATACCCTGTTTTGTAACATACAACTCTTCATTGCAGAGCCAATAAGCTTATGAGATTCTTCTTTTTCTTTTTCTCAGGCCAGCCATTCTTTATGTGAAAAACACCTCGTGTAACTCTTGGTCACTTGCAGTTAATTTCACAAGTTCTTCCCATTTGGTTAAGGAAGCTTGAGTCAACAGGTTTATCTTAACAGTTGATTACTGATATAATTCATCATCTAATCATTCATCATTCAGTAATTACTTATAGTGGACACCCTTTCAAGAGCACAGTCGTTAAAATATTAATTAACGACTGTGCTCTTGAAAGGGTGTCCACTATAAGTAATTACTTTCCTGGAACGTATAGCTCTATGTTGTACATATTAAGCCGGGGTAACATACAGTAGCTGGCAAAACTTTTCAGACGATAAGTTTTTCTGTCCTAACTTTCTCTGTAAGCAAAATTTCTTAATGATGTAAACTAGTAATTTGTACCCCTTTTAAAGCTAAAAAAAATGCAACATTAGGAAAATTGAGACATATGCATGAATTAAAAATAATTCGGAAATTCGCAAAATTACATAAGCAAAAATTTTAAGACTACTCAGTTTTTCTAAACTTTTATTGAAATTAAGCATCTTAATGTAACGAAATACAGCAATATTTAATAATTAGTTGCATATCCTTTTGCTTTGAGGACTGCGGCACATCGTTTGGGCATGGAATTAATAAGGTTTTCTAAGGTGGACCTAGGGATTTTCGCCCATCACGATTGAAGATCCTGAAGGAGTTCTGCTTCTGAAAAATGCTTCCGAGTCCCGACTTTTCTCCCGATGTGTTCCCAAAGATGTTCAATAGGATTGAGGTTAAGTGACTGACTCGGCCAGTCCAAAACTTTCATTTTCTTAGCTGTAAACCAATTTGTCACCGATTTGGAGGTGGAAATATGTAGAGATGACCACCGAAACCATAAGACGTCGTCTGGATGCCGCGAGATTGTTGTGCATACGGGTCGCTGCAAAAAACATCCGGGCAAAGAATAGGAAATTCCGGTTGAAATTCGCTAAGGAGCACAAAACGCGGACAACCAAAGATTGGGAGAAGGTCTTTTGGAACGATGAATCCAAATTCAATTTATTTGGAAGTAATCGTTGACATTATATTCGTCGTCTAAAAGGCATCTGAATGGATTCCCGGTACCAGCAGTGAAACAAGGAAAAGGATCAGTAATGATCTGGGGAACATTCTATCATGATGGCGTCGTCCTCCTCGTATATATCTATGAGATTATGGATCAAAATGTTTATCAAAACATTTTAGAAGATCACATGCCGCCTTATGCTCGTAAAAAGATGCCTCGTGGATGAATGTTTCAGCAGGATAATGATCCAAATCACACCTGCAAAATGGGAAGAAATTGGTTTACAGCTAACAAAATTAAAGTTTTGGACTGGCCGAATCAATCACCTGACCTCAATCCAATTGAACATCTTTGGGAACACATCGGAAGAAAAGTCTGGACACGGAAAAATTCTTTAAGGGCAAAACTCCTTCAGGATCTTCAATCGGAATGGGCGAAAATCCCTAGGTCCATCTTAGAAAGCCTCGTTAATTCCATGTCCAGACGATGTGCCGCAGTCCTCAAAGCAAAAGAATATGCAACTAAATATTAAATATTGCTGTATTTCGTTACAGTAAGATGGTTAGTTTCAATAACAGTTTAGAAGAACTGAATCGTCTCAAAACTTTTGCTTAAGTATTTTTGCGAATTTCCGAATTATTTTTAATTTATGCATATGTCTCAATTTTCCTAATGTTGCATTTTGTTGAGCTTTAAAATGGGTACAAATAACTAGTTTACATCATTAAGAAATTTTGATTATAGGAAAAGTTAGGACAAAAACATATCGTCTCAAAACTTTTGCCAGCTACTGTACGTTGAAAAGTGGGAGAGACAGTACCATATGGTTTCTTGTTTAGGACAAATGATGGCTTATGATCCGTTTGTACTTTAACGTTTCTTCCATGTACTTTAACATCTCTTCCATGAGTATTATAATTGAAATGTTCTAAAACATATACCACAGCTAGTAGTTCTTTTTCAGGTTAAGCATATTGTTTCTAGATTTGTGTCAATGATGCATAATTATATGCTACTGGTAACCCCCCCATCTTGCAGAAGTACGGCTCCAGTTCCATTTTTACTGGCATTAACTGATACAGTTACATTCTCTTTTCATCCATAGAACGCTTGCATAATTGTTTCCTTTATTAGCTTAACCCCCTGACCGCCGAGCAAAACGGCAAATTTGTAATGTTGTTTTCTCTGTAAATTTTTTAAAATGCTAAAAAAATCTGCATTTTCAAACTTGGGATAAAAAACTTAATTACGTGTAAAAGTATAATCCTTGAGAGTATCAATCATTACTTGATGTTTTAAGAATGCATTATATTTGTAGAATTATATTAATTTAAACAAACCTTGTATTGCTGTGAAACCTACAGCATAGTGAACGGATATATCAGGTCGCGGCAGTGAGAAGGTTAAAGTGTCTTTGTGTAGTTTCATCCCATATTCAAACAGAATCTTTCTTTAGAATCTGTGATAGTGCATGAATTAGAATCGATAAATTATGTGACCTTTGCTAAGTGTTTGATCATATTCAAGAATCTTTGTACATCTGTGCACTTAGGCGTGACAAATTTTTTAATTGTTTTTATTTTCTTAGGGTCTGGCTTAAATACCTTTATCTGAAAACATATGACCCAGATAATTCATTAGAGTTTGATCACATTGCGTTTTCTTGATATTAAACTTTAGATTGGGTTCTCTATCTTTAGTGAGTGTTCAATTCAATAAATTGACATGTTCTTCAAAAGTACTTGAGCCCAGTGCAATTTTATCAAAATAAGGGCTTATTTATTTATCATCTTCGAAAATGCCATCCATTGATTTTTGAAATTCTGGAGCGCAACTCAAATCAATCCTGCAAAACCAGAAACCTGAACGTTTCCCAAGGAGTACTAAAAGCTGTTTAATAAGATGATCCTGCATCCAGTGGCAATTGCCAGAATCCATTCTTCGCATCAAGAATATTAAAAATTTTACAACTTTGTAACTTGATCGGAAGTACATTAACATTGGGGATCGGGTACTGAGGTCTTTGAATAGCCTTATTTAGTGGTCTTGGATTTTTGACGAATGAACTATAATCATGCTGAATAAAAAGTTAAAATTTCAGTGCAAATTCAGCTTTTTTAATAATTAAAATTCCTAAAGATACAACTAAATGTAAATATATTGCTTGAAGGTACGTAAAAACATACATAAAAGCATTTAAAAACACATTAAAGTCCTTTTAAAATCAAAACGTTTCAACCGAACTTACTCGGTCATCATCAGTGAAAAACTGATGACGCAGGTTTTGTGCTGTGAGCATTTCACAGACATTGCTTTTAGGGGATGATTTATTTAGTGCTACCATCTGTTGGTTATAAGATGAATTAATTGTTGTTGTTAAAGGTTACTGCGTGTTTGTCAGGGTCACCAATGAAGAGATTTCATTGGCGCCGGTGGGAGTTTACATGTTTTCCACTGATGATGACCGAGTAAGTTCGGTTGAAAACGTTTTGATTTTGAAAAGACTTTAATGTGCTTTTATTTTTTTTATGTATGATTTTACGCACCTTCAAGCAATGTATTTACATTTATTTGTATCTTTATGAATTTTAATTATAATCATGTTGCTTACTCATTCGGTTGGCTTTTTGACTTTAGTTATTATACCAGATTCAATCATATTATTTTTCTCTTCTTTCACTTTGTTATAGAAAGGAAGAAGAATTTCGCGGTGTGCTGCTATTTAAGAAACACAGTTTTCTTTTAATTTAATTTTTACGGTTCGTACAAGTGTTTGTGTACCAGAAAAAAATTCCTCAAATTCTGGAAGAACTTGTTCTGGCATTTCAATTAGATTTTTGTTGATCAAATGCAATCTTTGGATCATACCCAGTTCTTTACAAGCTTCAAGGCTTAATATTGGACATATAAATCTGACATTGTAACTAAAAACTTGTAAGTTATTTTTTATACTTGCTAGTTTGACATTTAAGATAACACTCACTTATAATCAAACTATGTTGACACTATAATCAAGCACATGAGTGTTGTTCTTTCTGACTATTAGCTTGTCATGCCATTTTAATAGTTCTGATGTCGGAATTACATTAATTTGAGATCCAGAATTTAATTTTAAAACAACTTTATTTTCATTTACTGTTATTTTTTTCAGCCTTGCCGAACCAGATTCCTTCATGCCTAATTCATTAACTGACTTCATCTCGCCAATATAAATAATATCAGAATTATCAGCTTTTTTAATAGCATTTACTTTTTGTACAACTGTACTTTTCTGTTTGTATTTTTTGGTTCTGCACATTTTTGCTCAATAATTGTTTTCTTCCAATTTTGACTTTTTGCTCCATTAAGCGGGATATTTTTTGATCTTGAGGATATTGACGCAGGAGAGGATCGAACCACTGATCTCACAAACAGGAGGCGAGAACGTTAGCGTCAAGCAAAAGGCCAAGAAAGTTACTCCCAGCTAGTAATTCGCTTTATACTGTTCAAGTGAGATAAGATCGCTACACACTCCATCCCCAGTGAGTAGGGCTACTATAATACAGACTGAATCATCAAGCATTTTGTTGCCCACTTAGACCAATCAGCGATTGGTGTGCATGCGGCTAGAAGAGCGACCTACGTTATATGCGGCCGGCGCATGACGTTTAAAACATCACATGGAGTGGATCCTTTTTAGATGGCGATTGGTGCAAAACGGTGGGCTCGCCGCTTTGCACCAATCGCCGTCTAAAAAGGATCCACTGCATGTGACTTTTAAACGTCATGCACCGACCGGCCGTGTACAACGTAGGTTGCGCTAGAGGTGTCGTGTCAATCGTTCTTCTCCTACGGGCAATTAAATGGCAGCGTGAGTCAGCCCGGATTGTAGGAGCCTTACCATGAGGAAGAAGTCTTGTTGAAGTCAGACGAGCGATATGCACTCGTGAGTGATGCTGCTGTACACATACGTGATGCGCGGGATGACAGGTTTGTGCTGTGAGCATTTCACAGGCTTTGCTTGCATTGGATGATTTACTTAGTGCTGCCATCTGTTGGTTATGAGATGAGTTAATTGTTGTTGTTGAAGGTTATTGTGTGTTTGTACGGGTCACCAATGAAGAGATTGCATTGGCGCCGGTGGGAATTGAAACCAGGGATCTCATGAACAGGAAGCGAGAGCGTTAGAATCAAGAAAAAAGCCAAGCCAGTTACTTTCAGCTAGTAACTCGCTTTATACTGTTCAAGTGAGATGAGATCGCTGCAGTCTCATGAGTTTTTACAAAGTTTTTCATTCATTGCTGCTGCTCGAACTTTACTGTTCTCAGCAGTTTTGCATTCACTAAGTACTTATTGCAATTATTTTGGATTTATTGCTAGTTTTTCTTTTTAATCTCTCTTGAAGTGCTTTATCGTTCAATCATTGTACAATTTTGTCACGCAGCATACGGTCTTAGAATTACCATTGTTAGTTACATTAAACTATTGTACAACAAAATCTAGAATAATAATCAGCAAACTTTTCTCTTTATTCTTGCTTAATTTCAAGGACCGTAAATGTAGCAAAAATCTCATTCTGATAATCTAGGAAATATTAGTGTATCAAATAAGAATTTTCTTTTTTTTTACTTTTTTTTTACTCCCTGCAAGTTTGTTTAATCTTATGTAAAACATATCATATGACGTGTTTGGCGTCCTATGACAGTTTTCGGATGCTAATTTTTTTTATTTTCCTCTATTTTTCTCTTCAAGTGGTCAAAAATCAAAATTGGTGGCCATCTCTTTTGTGTTTAATGTCAAGGCTGAAGTCTCCTTCTTTTAAATGTTTTAATCCGTTATGAGCTGGTCGGACGTTAATCCTGTTCTGGCCTCCAATTTCACGAATTTTGCGGAAAGCGTCAGTGGTTTTTTGGTCTAGTTTGAAAAAAGTGCCTTAAGATGCATAAAATTTCAGCATTCATATCACCGAGTATGTGACCTAAAAATGAAAGAATGAAGTCTGGTATGATTATAGAATACAGAGGGACATAATATCTTCTTAAATAACATTATGTTCAACAATAAGTAGCTTACAGGCTTTGGTATGAAGAAATTGCAAAACGAAATTAATTGTTTGTTCTTCGAATCAGGATCTTTTTCATACTAAAATTTCACTGTCACTTATTTTTTAATAATAAATTCTCGTTGATTTTACACTTCAATAAAAAGTTCAGATAGATAAAACTAACAAATTATTTATTATAACCAAGCAAGAGCCTGGTTCAGAAACTCGGATATACCGCCGAGAACTCGGTTCAAAAATTACATCACATCTAAATCAGAATTAAAACTGAAAAACAACAAAAGCAAGGGTTACAATAATTATTATTGGCGACGCCTAAAATCGCCAATCAAAACAACAGAAAGGGGGTTTTTACACACTGCCCTCAGATGAACAATTACTATTGTTCATAATTCAAATTAAATTTCTAAAAATTTTTAAACTACATTGATAAGATAAAAATAGAACATACTTACAATAAGGAGATTACACAAAATCACGGTTTTCAGATGAGTAAATACTGAAACTAAAATATACAAAATAATGGGATTAGAAAACGATAATAATAAGAAAATAAAAATAAAATGTTCATGATTATGTTCATTTTTAGTCCATAATGTCTAGTTCCAGTTTGTAAATCAATTGGACTGGTCGTCTTATCACACCGGAAATAGTCTGAATGGCACAAGATCTAATTTTCGAATCTCTCCCTAAAAACAGCTCTGTAATTCGTCCACATTTCCACATGTGCTTTGGAGTTTTATCCTCATTAATTAACACAACATCTCCAACTTCGAATTCAGTTGGAGTTTTGACCGGAACTGTAAAATTGGCAGAACGAAGTTCTAGTAAATACAGGGTCATTCATAATTCCCTCCGGGGTTTCGAAACGTTATAGTAAAAAAACGAAGACGAATATGAAAAAAAGAAACATATGAAATTATTCCGAAACTATTCAAGTTTTACTTACATACATTACAGGTGTTCTATGTGTGAACCCTTGGTCACACGGCATACATCCATGCGATAGTCCAGTTCCTGCCATACTCCGTTTCTTTAAATTTCCGGTACCACACATGAATTGTTTTGTCAGTTGGTCCCTGTTTTCGATATTTATTACGAAAGGCCCGTTGAACTGACACCACTGATTCAGATTTAAAGAAACGGAGTATGGCAGGAACTGGACTATCGCATGGATGTATGCCGTGTGACCAAGGGTTCACACATAGAACACCTGTAATGTATGTAAGTAAAACTTGAATAGTTTCGGAATAATTTCATATGTTTCTTTTTTTCATATTCGTCTTCGTTTTTTTACTATAACGTTTCGAAACCCCGGAGGGAATTATGAATGACCCTGTATTCCTGCCTCCAACGTTTCCAAAAATGGTTTAAAACTTGATCTCGATATCTCAAAATTTTAGTCAGTGTTATTTTATTCGATTTAATTTCTGAAACACAATGAAGATCTGGTAGATAATTTATTCGCTTGCCGATCAAAAAATGCGAAGGTGTAAGAAGAAGCGGTTCACTGTTTTCTTCATAGACATACGTCAATGGGCGACCATTAATCACAGCCTCAATTTCGGTCAAAGTGGTTTGAATTTCTTCAAATGAGAGACAAGACCGACCAAGAACTTTCTTCAACGGAGTTTTTACCGAACGAACCATTCGTTCCCAAAATCCCCCCCCCCCCCCCCACCAACTGGCTCTTGGAACAATGAATTTCCAAACGATATTATTTTTATTAAAATATCGTAAAACTTCAGCTTTTGATATTCGGCTCCAAACTTCTCTAAGTAAATTATCTGTCTTAATAAACGTTTTCGCATTGTCACTATACATTGTTTTACAAATTCCTCTTCGGGCTATAAACCGTTTGAATGCTAAAAGGAAGGTAGATAAATTGGAGCACAATTCGAGATGTACGGCTCTAGTAACTGCGCACGTGAAAAGAACGATGTAAGCCTTTTCTTGGCCAGTTTTTGTTTTGACATAAATAGGACCTGCAAAATCCACAGCACAGGTCTGGAAAGGGGGGGGGGGATTCTATTACACGATCTTTTGGTAAAGGTGCAATTTCCTGCTTTCCAGGAAAAGCTTTAAATTTTGTACAAATGAGGCATTTTTTCAGTACGGATTTTATCAATTTTCGTGCTCTGATTATAAAATATTTTTCTCGTAGATGAGCTAATGTGGTTGGGGCATTCTGAATCAACAATTTTGTGAAAGTACTGCCATTTGGAAGTATAAAAGGATGTTTTTCCCTTTGAGAAAATTCTGAAAATTGTAATTTGCCAGATACAATCAGAAAATCATTCTCATCTAATTTTGGATTCAGATTATACAATGCAGAATCTTTATCGATGGGCTTTCCCTTTTTCAAAAAGTCAATTTCACGATTAAATACAGATAACTGAGTTTGTTTTATCCAATAAATTTATGCCTTTTCAATTTCTGGAGCTGTCAGCTCACCTGAAATTTTAATTTTACTTTTGTTGATATTATTTAAAAATCTTAAAATCCATGCTGTGATGTTAAGTATTTTTGAAATATTACTAAAATTTTCTAATTTTAACAATGATTCTGGAGGTACAACACCTACTGTACAAGATATTTGGTCAAAACTCAACTTCGATGATTTTCTTTCATTCAAAGTGCTTTGATTTAGGATGTTTACGTTAAATGGTACCTTTTCAGGTTTTGGCCAACTGTCCTTTGGTAATGATAACCATTCTGGACCATAGTACCATAATTTATTTTTAGTGAGGTTATGTAAATTCTCGCCTCTAATAAGAAGATCACTCGGGTTGTCCTTACCCGGGATATATTTCCACAATTTCGGATCAGTCAAAGACTGTATTTCTACAACCCTGTTAGCCACAAAGGGCTTCTAATTATTGGCTGATCCTTTTATCCAGTATAACGTAATAGTGGAATCTGACCAGATATGCATTTCCAAATTTTAAAAATTAAATACATTTTTTAAATATTTAGACATCCTAGCAGCTATTAATGCCCCCATTAATTCAAGACGAGGGATTGTCAAACACTTAATCGGGGAAACTCTACATTTTGCCCAAATAAGACTGGTCATAATTTCATTATTACTTGTGATATATCGAAAATAAGCTACAGCCCCATAAGCCTTAGGGCTGGCATCGGAAAAAATATGAATTTCAATTGGGTCTGAAAATTCTAGGCCCTGCGGAAAATATTTGCGGGGAACCTCAAATTTATCTAAATGATCGATTTCTGAACACCAATTTTCCCATTCAATTTTTAAATCATCAGGGAATTTTTCATCCCATTCCAAACCCCTTTTCCATGTTTCCTGTAGCAAACTTTTCATACGAATAGAAAATGGTGCGATGAATCCAATCGGATCAAAGATTTTTAACATGGCTTTAAGAACAACGCGTTTCGTTGGATTAAATTTCCAATCATCAGGAAAGGATTGTACGTCAAAACGTAAAATATCCCAATTGGTATCCCATAATAATCCCAAAATCTTCAAAGAATTATTCGAATTTTCTTCTGATTCACATAATTTATTTTCCTCCCATATTTTTCTAAGTTTAACAGAATTAGTATTGAATTTTCGCAAATTCATACCAGCTTCCCTAAACATATCCGAAGCGGTTGATGATAGATAAAAAGCGTCTTCATCAGATTTTGACCCCGTTATTAAATCATCTACGTATAAAGATGAATTCAAGATCTTAACAACTTCAGGATGGTCAATATATTTACGAATATGATATCTAATCGTTGCAGCCAAAATAAAGGGACTGCAAGTTAAACCAAAAGCAGCTCTAGTAAATCTCAAAAAAGTTAAGTTATCATTTTCGTCACCAAACCACAAAAATTTTAAATAATCCCGATCCTCTTCTGATATCCCAATTTGCAAAAAGGCTTTTTCTATGTCAGCGCAAAATGCAATATTATATTTTCTAAAATTCATTATAACATCAAGTATGTTAGGATTAAGATTAGGACCTGGGTATAAACAGTCATTTAAAGAATTTAAATGCTTTTCTTTAGAAGAAGCATCGAAAACCATCCTCACTTTGGTAGTTAATTTATCCTCTCTTAAAATTGGTCTATGAGGCATAAAATACCCATTCTCAATTATTCTATCAGAGCAGTCTTCTACAATTCCGGTAGTTTTTTGTTCCAATACAATAGCCTTATATTTTTTACATAAGTCTTTATCCTTTTCGAGTTTACGATTTAATTCGTTAAAACGATTCCTTGCTATTATAAAATTATTATCTACTCTAGTTTTCTCATCCTTCCACAATAAACCCGTTTCGTACCTATAATTTACAAATTTTAAATTATTCTCAAATTTATTCACAATTTCCTTATCCATATCTGAAATATTTTCATTTGATTGCGTAATACCCAAAGATTCCATTTCCCATAAAAATTTCAAATCCTCTCTCTCTAGATTTACAACGGACATATTTAAAACAGATGCGTATTTCAAATTCCTTTTTTCATCCTCATAGAATCCACATAATGAGTGTCCGAATAAACTTTCACATAAAAATAGAGATTTAGTTATTTTCTGTACCTCTCCCTCGTGACAGATTTGATAAAAATAATCCGCTCCAATTGATATATTTATTTGAGAATCGCATGTCGCAGCAAGATTCGCCAGCTTATAAGACGCCAATTTGTCTGTTATCTGTTTGTTGAGAAGTGGGGGATGAATCGTTGCATTAGAAATTACATCTGTTACTAAAGCTTCAATAAAAATGAAACGCGATTTGTTTTCAACATGGGATAATTTTAATTATACCATAAGTCATAAGTTTTTATTTTCGGCTTAGTAGCTGCAAAGGAGAAAATCTGAAGTTTTTCTCTACGAATAATTCGTGGATTTAATTTTGAAACTAATTCTTGTGTCACAAAAGATTTTTGACTACCTAAATCATATAAACATAAGGAAAGTTCAGAATTTATTCCAGATTCCACTTTTACGCAAGCTGTTTGTAAAATAACCTCTTTAAAGGAATTTTCATTTGAGTTGACTTTACAATGAGTAATTGAAGTGATTATAGAGTCTGCTGATTTGATTTCTTTCGGGACAGTTTGATTAGAATTCCTATTTAAACAAACCGAAAAATGGTGAAAATTGCTATTACAATATTTGCATTGTTCAGAATTAAATTTACACTTGGCCGACACATGAAATTTTCGGAAACAAACATAATAGCAGCGACCTTGGATGCGCAATTTATCACGTTTTTGATGAATAGAACAATCTTTACATGATTTAGAATCGTGATCATTTTCAAAAAATATACAAACATTTTTTACATTTGTAGCCAATGCAGAGGCTGAAGGAATGTCGCGTTTATAATTATTCAACTGTTTATAATTATTATTATACTTTGTATTTTTAGCACTGAAACTATTTTCAAAGTTCTGGAGTGTCATCGTAGCTTCTCGCGATTGCACTTCGTTTTTAATGAAGGAAAGAAGATCTTCGATCTCCATTTTTACAGTATTGGCTCTTTTACGATTAAAATCTAGCGCTATTTCAGAAGGTATTAATTTCATTAAAATCGGGCAGAGAAAATGACCATAACTTCCTGACGTAACACCAAGAGAATTTAAATTTCTTATTTGTAACTCGCATTTACCATACAATTCTCGTAATTCTTTAACATTCGAAGCATTCTTTACCTGTTTTAAATTTAACAATTTGCTCATATGAGCATTGACAACTAGGTCGTTACGACCATAGCGATCTTTTAACAAATCAACAGCAGCTTTAAAATTTTCCTTGGAAAGTGAAAAACCTGCAACAGCATTATAGGCACTGCCTCCAAGCAGGGATTTTAAATATACGAATTTATCAATTGGCGTTAAATTAGAATTCTTCTCAATAGCATTAGAAAATTGCCCCCAAAATTCGAGCCAAGAACTGCTATCACCAAAAATTTGTTTATTGTCAGCTTCGGCAATTTCATAGATTTCTCTATATTTCCGTTTTGAGAAACGGAATCATTTTTCATAAAATTTTGAAAAGCATTATTTTGGTTTTGGTTCATTTAAAAACTTCGTTATTTTGTAACGCGATTCGATAATTTTTTCACTATAGCTTTCTGAGCTTTCGATTTCTTTTTCGAAATCTGCATCAGCGATTTCATCTTGTATGTCAGAATTTAGTTTTTTTAATGTTTCATATTTTTCATGTAACTGATCTTTACAGATATTTAACATATCAAACTTGTTTTCTAATGACATAGAGTCATCTTCAAGAATTGTACATATTTTAGTACACAGCTCTGTTGTTTGCGTTCGTAAACCAGAATGCAGACATCAACCAATGCAGACATCAGACATCAAGACGCGGGACGCCAGAAATGAAGAAATTGCAAAACGAAATTAATTGTTTGTTCTTCGAATCAGGATCTTTTTCATACTAAAATTTCACTGTCACTTATTTTTTAATAATAAATTCTCGTTGATTTTACACTTCAATAAAAAGTTCAGATAGATAAAACTAATAAATTATTTATTATAACCAAGCAAAAGCCTGGTTCAGAAACTCGGATATACCGCCGAGAACTCGGTTAAAAAATTACATCACATCTAAATCAGAATTAAAACTGAAAAACAACAAAAGCAAGGGTTACAATAATTATTATTGGCGACGCCTAATCTAGCCAATCAAAACAACAGAAAGGGGGTTTTTACATTCAAAAAACGAAAATTATTTTGATACACTCTAATACTTATCAAATTCATCCAAAACTTGCTTTAGAGTGACATACTCATATTTTACATTAGGTCTAAGATCAAATGTTCTCAACTGCTTTTTGAGTTCTTCTCCCCATACATGTCTAAAGAGGACAATTAAAATTTTTTTCACGTTCATTGTTGTATTTTATAGCCTCAAAATCGTGTCTCCAGAACTCTGATTATGGACTTGTAATGTCTCCAGGACTCTGGATTAGATCCAGCATCAAAAGGTGGCACTATAGGTAGATTACTTGCTGGGATAAAAATTTTATTATTAAAGTCTCTAAAATGCAAAACTATCAACCAATTCTTAAAAACTATGTGAGTTCTTATAACTCAAACACCATTTAATACGTACTAAAGATGTACTAATTGACATACAAACAATTAATAATAATATTTAATAAACTTTCATGATAGAAAATAGAACTACAACAATTACTGGCTTCAATTAGTCATTTCGCAACACTGACCTCTTGTTACTAAAAAAAAAAATAAATAAAAAAAATAAATAAATGCCGATTAAAAAAATAAAAAATGCGGAGATACCACAACACCCGAAGCAATTTTACCGTTAATTTGTAATGATTTCAGAGCTGTCAATTCAAGTGATCAATAGTGGCCAAATGTACAAGAAGGACTATCTAATCTATATACACTGTAAAAACAGAGAAATGTTTCTTAATCTAGCAAGAATGTTTACGAAAACGTAATATAACCTCCTCCGAGTTACCAACGATTCTCAAAAGCGTTCTTTTATCTTTAGAAACCTCAGAAACCAATAGATTTCCGAGATTTAAAGAGGCATTTCTGAAATAACAGTTTCTTTTGCTGCTTGTAATTTTCGGAAACGTTTCCGAGTAGTTTTTAAGGCGTATTAACCAGTTTCTCAAACTGGAATATCGGTTTTTCGTATGCTATCAATTCTCAAGTAAACATTTATAGTTGCGTAACACAATTTATTTATACTTGCAAGAGTAGCAAAGTAACGTTAATGGTAATGTTAATGCTGTTAATTTAGCATTTTGTCTGTTGAACATATTTTATTGAACATGAAAATGTTTATTTAAAAATTAATAGCCTACGAAAACCGATATTCAATGGCTCAGAATACTGATTAGCATTCTGAAAAAAAAAAAAAAAAAAAAAAAAAACAACTATCAGGAAATGTTTCGTAAAATTACGGGCAGCAAAAGAAACATTTGTTTCAGAAATTCTTTAAAACTCGAAATTCGGTTGGTTTTTGCTGTTTTTAAAGATAAAAGGCTTTTCGAAATCATTGGTAACTTGAAAGATATTATGTTTTCTTAAACCTTCTTGCTAGATCAAAAAACTTATTTATTTATTTATTTTTTACAGTGTATGATATTGCGATTTTCGATCACGAAAAGATGTTAGACTAGCGATTTTTTTTTTTTTTTTTTTTTTTTTTTTGTAAAGTAAACATTATAAAAATATTATGCTTAAGCAGGCTAGTAATTCTTTCAATTTTTTGACGCTAAAAACGCCAGAGGTATGACAAAATTTCTGTATAAACTTAAATTATAGTAAAATACAAAGGGCAGAGTTAAAAATGCTCATTAAACCAGGAAATCTGCATAAATTTGCCTGTACGATAAGGACACAATGTATGTTGAACGATATTCTTACCAAAGGAATGACCTCTGTTACAGGCATTACACCACTATCAAAGTTCGTTTAGGACAACAGACATGTATTTTGCACAAAATCGTTAAAACTTGTAACACGTTGCTAAGTTTAATCTTTGTTACTGCGATTTTTCATGATTTAATCCGAAACGAAGATTTAGTAAGTTACTTATAGCTAGACAATTTTGAATGCCAGGGAAAGTAGATTCAATTTAGGGATCAGAAAAAGTGTATAAGGTTTTTGTTAATATATTAAAAACTATTGGAATACTTTGTCAAATAATGTTTAACATGTCTTTAACTTAGTAATTATAATAATTATAACGATGTATTAATTCATAAAAACAAAATATTTAAGCATATGTTTGTAAAGTAAATAAATACGAAAAGTATGTGAGAATTTAACCAAATTTTGTAATATTAGAGACATTGCATTCTAAAATTTTTTATGATCTTTATAAAATACTGTATTACGAAAATATTACAGTATTTTTTTTTTAAATACTTGTTTATACATAGCATAAACTTTGGACCGCGTCTATACCATTAGTATATATAGATTCACCCACAATAAAAATCCAAATATAAACTGGAAGCGGATTTTATATCAAGTCCCTGAATTGAGGGAACCATTGCAGGAAAACAAATAACAAATGTTAATATGGATTCCCAACTACATTTTCCAAAATAATGGTATATATAACTCTTGAGTAAATTTCATAAGGGGGGAAAAACAATTGGTGGTGTTTGGTTTTTTAATGCATTCGATTTGTCTGTCCGTTTATACGAGCTGTATCTTTAATGGGTAATATTTTAACCCATTTTGGATATATTCGGAATTCCCATTTAGGTTTACTGCAGAACCCAAATTGGAGGTGTGTATATACCTAAAATGGGTTGAAATTTTACTCATTTTGGGTAAACTCCGAATTCCAATTTGGGTTCTGCAATAGACCCAAAGTGGGCACCCTTTTTTACCCATTTTGGATCACAAAGAGACATTCCCAATTTGGAACATTGCTGCACCCAGAAATCTTACAACCCAATTTGGGTCATTTTTTGTTCTATTTTATTTATTTATTTATTTATTTTTTACAGCTTTTGCAAAGAACTGGATACATGGTCGGCTATGAATAGTGATTTCAGTAGTTTTAGGCGTGTTTTTGTCAGAATTAAATTTTAAATTAATATGTAGCTTATATGAAAATCTGTAGGTAATATACAGGGCTGTACAAAATAATTCAGATATGTTTCCGTTTACTGGTAGAAAATCCTGACTGTGAAGCTTTATTTGTCTTATGCGTTTTCTTATTAAACTGAATTTTAGCATACTATGTAGAATATATACATATTTATAGATCATATACAGGGTTACCAAAAAAAAAAAAGGAGTACCTTTTCGGCGGCTATGGACTGTAATTTCTGAAACCAGATCTTCAAATGTGTTATGTATTTTTTTAAATGTATCTTCTTTAACTTATTAAATGACAATGTTTTGCAAAACTATTCTGGACGTGTTGGAAAGTGTTTCATAATCTGTGCTTAACGCATGATTTTTCTTTAGTGTTTTAAAATAAATGTTGCGCTACTAGTGGGACAAAACTTGTGATTTTAACACTTTCCAACCTAGTTGAAAAGTGTTTATGACTTCGGTTTGTCTGGCTGTCTGTCCGTCCGTCTCTAACTCAGGTCTTGTAGATCTTGTCTCATCGATCTTGTAGTCTTAGAATCTTGAAATTTGTTTTAAAAGTGGTGTTTGGGATTCAGTAAAAGAAAAAAATAACAAATTCGGAAAATTCGAAAATAAAATCGAAAAATCAAAAAAGTTATAAGTAATCAAAAGTTAGAAAATAATTCGATTTTGTAGTCCTAGAAGCTTGACATTTGGTTTAAAGGTAGGGTTTAGGATACAAAAAAAGAAAAATTAAAAATTCCGGAAATTAAAATAAATAAATAAATAAATAAAATAAACCACGAAAAAATCGAAAAATCGAAAATAGTTTGATTTGTTGGAATTTTCCGGAATTTTCAATTTTGTCTTTAAAAAAAAATTCCTAAATAGTACTTTTATGCAAAATATCAAGTATCTAGGGTTGCGAGTAATATCTCAGATGAATAGCACCTTTCCTGGAAGCAATTCAGAGTACTTTTGAATTCCCCCCCCCCCCCCCACCCATAACTTAGATGGAATTATCTTAGATGGAAACTTAGATGGAAATTTCAGGCCAAGCAGCCTGAAATTTCTTTTTATCTACAGGACTTTGCAAATGGAATTAAAGCTCCATATTTTTTATACCTGCAAATAATAGGGACAGAGTGTGGGCTTAGCGAAAACCAGTGGATGATGTCCAAAAGGAGCCCAAAGTCAAGAAAAGGAGGATTAGCAAAAAGAAGTGAAATCCAATCAAGAACATCACATGTAAAAAATGTAACCAAGTCTTGTGACTCTTTTACCATAAAAAGTTCTGAGATCATGTAGAGCCAAGTTTATCTTTCGTATTAACTCTGAAATTTTTATTTAAAAATCACTCCTGGTCTCTACATCTTTAGAAAGAATATTTTGTGACTTGGCAATTGCGCAGCAAGATAATTTGATGGCTGTTGCTTACATTGTAATAATAGAGTTTATTAATAAAGTATTGCATAAATTAGTATTTAACTGAGCATTGAACGTGTATGTATTTGTAGAGTGGACTTAATTTTACATAATATTCTAAGCCCAGTTGCGAAACTTCTCCTATGGTCGAGCTGGATCTCCGGAGTTTTGGGTGTTTTTTTCGATGTAACGTGAATCAGTGCCAGACAAACCCTTTTAGAAAGACCTCCAGCCAAGGGATCCCTCCTTTAAGCTTATATCCCTCGCATTCATAATCAGTTTAATCAAATAATTCCATCCCATCTCATAACACCCATAGTAAGATGTAAAAATTTCCTTGTGCTGCGTAATTGCCAATTCACAAAATATTCTTTCTAAAGATGTAGAGACTAGGAGTGATTTTTGAATGAAAACTTCAGAGTTAATAAGAGAGATAAACTTGGCTCTACATGAATTGGCTCTACAACTTTTTACTGTAGAAAAGTCACGAGACTTGGCTACATTTTTGCATGCGATGTTTTTGATGGGATCGTTCATTTACCGGGACACACAAAATAATTAGGTTACAGTCTTAGTGCGATAATTACAGTGCGTTCGGTTTGCGTTTTTAAGTTTAACTATATTTTTTGCATAGTACGTGGTGTGTATAAATTCTGTTGATCATATACTGGACTACACAAAGGAATTCGCAAGTACTACTCACTATGGGAGTGAATTGCTTAAGGATATTTTTAATTGTGTTCGAATTTTCCTACTGAACTATATTTAGTAGACTAATAGAAGTTTGTGGAATATAAATAAATTCATTTACAGGGTTACGCAAAGAACAAGATATATTGTCGTTCATGATTGGTAATTGCTGGAAGTGGGTTTTATGTTGCCTTATGCGTTTTTTACCTGAATTAAATTTTAGCTTAATATGTAGTGTGCACAAAAGTCTATATAATATACAGTGCTGTACAAAAGATTTTGAGTGCATTTCTTTCAATTGTCAAAAATTGCTAAAAGTGAATTTTCCAACTGAACTAATTTTTATCATGCTATGTAGTATATATCCAAATCTTATAGATCATATGCAGGGCTGCTCAAAATAATGCGACTACTTTTTTGACTGTGGGAGGTAAATGCTAAAACTGGATTTTTAAATGTGTTATATGTTTCTTAAACTGTTTACTATATATCTTCTTTCACCTTATTTAACGGTGAAATTTCGTTATAGTTTTCTGAATGTGTTGAAAAGTGCTTCATAATCTATGCTTGACGCATGATTTGCCGTTCTTGATTAAATATCACTATGATCATCTCTTAGTTCTGTTCTTGTTTTATTATCTTTATTTTCACACAAATAGAGAGCAGTTACATGCCTTGCGGATCTTCACATGGGTCTGGTAAATAACCGCCTCATGGAATTTGAATGCCATTTTTTTTTCTAAAACTAATGGTCGAAATATTTGAACTCAGAAATAAATAAGGAAACTATTTCGTTTCGAAAAAATTGGTTTTCAAATTCTCTAAGGCGTAGGAAATTTTATATAACATTGTTTGTTATTAATCAATTAGGCTGTTGATTATTCTTCATACAGGAGATGCCTGATTCTAATTACATAACTGCAATTTAGTTAATAATATAATGTAAATGCTAATTTTACGGTAAAATTTTGTATAAACTGAATAAAGTTTATAAGATACACATTAAAAACATGCTTAAAAGGTGCGAAAAAAGATGTTAAAAACATATTTGTTACAAAATATGTTTTTAACATATTTTTTCGGCACCTTTTAAGCATGTTTTTAATGTGTAGTTTATCGATTTTAACTATAATAGGAATTTTTTCATTCCACTTTAAATTCGTTTTTTTTTCGAATTTTTCTGTTAACTTAATAAAGTTCTTGCCTACTAAATTTTCCCAATTGCTGCTTTACTGTACTTCGACTCGAGTCGTTAAATTGAGCTTATTTCGAGTTATATCCAATTTCTTTCTTCTTTTCATTGTATTTCATTAAAAAAAAAAAAAAAAAAAAAAAAAAAAAAAAAAAAAAAACTTGGTCTCTCCATTAAAAACAGAAAAAAATATTGTTACTTTGCTGTCTTCAGTGCTTCGCCAAATAGTCTGCTTAGCAGAATTTATCACATGATCAATAGAATGTAGAATTGAAAAGTGTAAAAAGTGAAATATGAACCTTCTTAGGTTAATTAATTTCTTTACGAACCTGATACTTACTATGAAGAGACGTGTCTACATGAACGTTTGCGTGACAACATAAACTATCGAAACAACACTCACTACAATTTTATTACAAGAATTCTGAGTGTATTGAACTATATTTCATGTGAATTCTTTCTTTTTCTTTTTTGAGTACCTGAATGTTACATTGGAAAAAAAAAGTTTTTTTTTTTTTTTTTTTTTTTTTTTTGTCACTGGAAAAGAAATTGGTACCGAAGTCCACACAATCTAATCTAATACCCTTTTAAAGATATAATGAAGATAATGAGTTAATGGAGATTTAAACTACAATACATGACATATAGAACAAAATTTATTAAAAAATATATTCTTAAAAATAAGTCTTTGTTTTGATTTTTTTGAAATAACACAAAATGAAATTAATAATAAAACGAAAATCAATAAAAGGTGACCAGAGTAATACTACTTGTGTTATAACAGAATGAAATAATTATAAAAATAGGGAGTAAAAAATTCTGGTAATATTATGCAAAAATTCAGGGGCCAGTCTACCAAGTTCGGAACCTTGGGAACACACATCTTTTCGGAGGAGTCTCTAGAACATTTTCGATATATTGGTACGGAAAAAAAAATTACAAAAATTCTTTTCATAAAAATATCGAAGCTTTTAAATATTGCAGTTACTACTTTTCTTCTATTAATATTGAAATAAACTGTATACGAAAATACGACAGCATACAGCAATTTCATTTCGTAAAGATAGGATTTTTTTTACAAAGATACATATAACTACACTGAAAATGTTATGAAAATAATAATCCAAAACGGATTACGATTTATAAGAAAATTAATTAGGTCTGAGAGCAGAAAAAGAGGGTAGTCTGAGATCAGAGATGCCATTTAGAACATGTAATCGAATGATAAAAGAGTTTTTGGATAGCATGAAGGCATTTAGTAAAGGCTAGATCAAGAATATTTTGCTCGCTAATGATCGACGTCGTCTGGCACAATTTGCAGCTTTTTATTCAAAACTAGCATGCTACGCCCGCTGCGCTGGACCATTTTTCTAAATTTACCTTAAATCAAACGAATTGGCTTTGTATTTTAAAGGAATATGGATCTTCACCTACGGATGCTACCCTAGTCAAAATTTTCAAACGAACCTTGAATCAAACGAATTATATCGATGGATTTGAGCATGTATTTTAAAGCAATAGGGATGTTCACCTGGATTTTCCTTCAATATTGCTGTAAACGATGTGAACGACATTGCTTTATATTATATTATTCATTTGACAAAATTTGGGCTAATAAGAAGCAACTCATTTAGTTGATTATTTATAGTAGCGTTTGGTAGGGAAATGAGGCCATTATGAGATTATGACAACAGGAACTAAAATGTTCTCTAGTCAACATACTGCTAAAAAAGAGAGCATTACAATGATTGCATAGATTGACCATTGAACTTAAGTAATGTTCGGGTGATCCATTTTCGTCTGTATAAGTTCTTGAACTCCGTTCCTCTTTCTTGTCTCTTTTGTGAGGTTCTGGTAACATAAAGTACAATCTCACTCTATGTTATGTTACATTTCGTAATGTACGTCCTTTTCTGGCAAGTCTACTACGGTTTTTCATCTTTCGATTCCGGCAGAGTAAATACAGTCAAAAATGTATTAAATTGTTTGCACATAAAAAACAGAGTTTAACTGTCATATTTAAAACAAAATGGTGAAACATAAAAATTGCATTTTAAAGCTGAATGGTTTGAATAAAATTAAAATGACGCCCTTTCCATTGTCTTTCTTTTTTTTAGAACAATTGCATTCGTGTAACCATTAACCTGAAAAAAAACCCCCGATGATTAACTCTGGTAGAAGAATAAACCCCAAGTTTGCATCCAATAAAATCTTCCTAATAATCCATAATCTTTTCAATATTCAAGTTTGACGTCAAACATTAGAAGCGCTGGAAACGATATGGTTACTAATGTACCAGAGTTAGTTATAAAACGAAGTTATTTACGCGCCAAACTATGTTCCATTAAATAATGTCAAATGGCTGTTAATTCAATTATAGATCTTTCATTGACAAAATTCTATACCTTAAATAAAACTGACAATGATAAAGTTAATTATTCAAAATGTTTAGTCATAATCTTTTTGGTGAATACTTAAACCGAAGATTTTCTTTGCATTTCTGTAAAGAGTATAATAAGACGCAGAAATAAATTCATTTGTCACTATGTTTAGCTGCTAGGTCTGTATCTAAGTCGAAAATGCTTTATAATGATCGAAAAGTTATCTAATCAGAATTTCAGGTACTCGTGTTTCTTATCCAGGCTGAAATGATAAATCCACAAATATTATTTATTCCATTCGCCAACATTGGCATTAAAAAGTTTTTCTGTACATTAGAAGCATCACTTTTTTGGTAAAACTTTGCTTCATAATGAAAAAAACAAAACAAATTTAGCAATCGTTATTTTCAAAAGTCGTCTAATCTTCTGTAATCTGAATCGTCGTCCAGAGTAACCTTCAAACACAAACAAAACATCCAACAATATGGTAAAAATGCCAACTGGCAGGTGGTCGGAATAACGACGATTAGTCTAATATCTTTTAAAAACCTTCCTGAAAGAAGGGGAGATATGCAGAAAAAACTAAAAAGAAATGACAAATCAAAAAGTCCTTCCGGCCTGTACCGGGAGGAAAAGGTAACTTTCCTATATCTTCGTTTTAAAATTTTAGCTAATGTTACACGAAAACAGCAAGCTAAAATGCAAAGAAACGTTTACAAAAGATTCGTTAATACTGAATTTGAATAAGAAATTCGCCAAATTATTGAGCAATAGCCAAATTGGCTTCATTTATGAAGACTTATTTTGATCACCAAATTTGGCGATATTTCGCCAAATGTCGCCCAATTTTGCCAATTTTGTCGCCAATGTCGCCAATTTTGGCGTTAACGGATATGAATATATAGTTTTATGCGTATGATTGAGAAAATTATTACAACAATGAAAGAAAATAATTTGCGAGTAATCGCGTTAATGTGCTGTTTTGTTTCAAAATGTCAGCCACCCTAGAATTTCAAACTGCTCTATCTCAGCCATTTTTTAAGATAGAGGTAAACCAAAAAAAGCTCTGGAATCCTTGTATCAAGGCCTAACACGTAATTAAAAAATAAATTTGAATTTTTAAATTTTTTGTATATTTATTTTAGATTTTAAGTTATTTTACATCTTTAAATGGCCGCCATCTTGAAACAAGATGGCGGACCAAGCTGGCCAACGAACTCGGTCGAGACATTAGTGACCTTAATACACACAATTAGTTTCATCAAAATCGATTCATAATTACGGGCGTTATCGTATGACATAGGTCAGATATATATATATATATAATATATATATATATATATGGATATATCTATATATATAAATCAACATTTGGACGGAGGGTGGTTTTGGGGTCTGTGGGTCATGATCGGTGAAAATATATCGAAATTTTCGGGAACTGCTTTCCTCCGAACGGCTGCAATAGGCAGCTTTATACTTTTTTGTATTGAAAGCTACCTAAAAGAGCATAGAAAATGTATTTCAGTAAGCAATTTTTATTGCAAAATGTCGCCTTTTGTGATAGTAATAACGCATAATTGCACACATCTCCTTAAGAATATTCTTTAGTTCCTAACTTTTGCGGCAGTGAATATTTCTATAAGTGAAATTGGCGATATATTAAAAATAAATAAATAAATAAAAGAATATACAATATTCGCTGATCTGAGTTCGAGGCTATAAAAATCATATGTTTGGTGAAAACAAACCGGAATGTTTCAGTAGTAATTTTTTAAATGTCTAATATTCAATTATTTTACAATATGTGTTTGAGTGGCAGACATTCACTAAAATTTAAATATTTGATCCCATATTTATAACAATAGCTGCTATTTATATAATTTGCATTTGAATATAAATATTTACTTCAAAAAGGATCTTGTATACACGAAAAAACACTATTTATGCTAATATTGCTCAAGCTGATGTCACTCTGATGCATTTTTGGCTTAAAATCACATTGTTTGGCGACAAAAGTAAAATCAAAGTAGTAAATAAACAAATAACATGTAACTCATAAATGCAGTCATTTTTACAATTACATCTGCTAGTTCCTCCTGTAAGTCACATGATAGGGGAGTTATATAAAAAAAATTAACAGAAAGAAAAAAATGTCACTCATATTTAATTAATCAAATTATTAGTTGCATTTTTGTTAACCTGACGCAAACGATAAATCGCCAAAAATTGACTTAATTCTAATCTCATGCATTTCAAATATTTTTAAGCATTACAAACATTCTTTTGGGGTTTAAATTAAATAGTTTCGCTTTATAATATAAATACGATTTTTTTCTTTCTTTTTCTATTTTATTTTGCGGGGGGGGGGGGGGGATTTTAAATAAAATTAATAACATAATTTTTCTTTTATTTTCTATGTGTTTGCATTTATTTCTGATATTGCCGTTTCAATTCTTTCGCCAACGATAATGGTTGCCAAACAAATGACCTATGGTAACCTTATCGTCCAAAATAACAGAACTTTCCATCATAATTCTATAACTAATCTACGTAGAACTGCATGTTATATACTAAAACCTTCCCTGAAAAAATATCTATCCAACAGTGCAAGCTCCACCAAATTCCATTCAGCAGAACTCGAGTTATAAAGGAACGGAACGAAATTTCCGTTTGTGTTATATATATATAGTAGATACAGCCTGAAAAAAAAAAAAAAAAAAAAAAAAAAAAAAGAGAGAGAGAGAGAGAGAGAGCTATTGAAAAGGTTGGAGGTAGATGCATAAAACTATACTTTTCAATGGACTATTGGTAGAAGATGCAGGTTATTTTAAAAGGCTCCTCTCCAAAAGTACCCAAAATAAAGTTTCTTAGGGATCACGGAATTCACTTTAAATGGCCCAAATATCTCAGGCTTCAGTCCTATTAAAATTTAGCGAGTTATCGGTAAATAAAACTCTTTCTAAAGTGTAATCAACTTGTATCATGGAATGGAAATACATTGTTGTGGATTTATGGAAGAATGTGCCCTATTATCTTTTCCGTAGACTTTTTCCTTGGGGTAAAAAGAAGATTACAACGGTGTATTTTCCAAAATGGTGACAATGTTTGATATTCAGGTGCCTAAAAATTGAACAGTGTTTATAATTTTCCAATAAATTCCATATCTATATACATATTACAAAACTGAAACGCTTCATTAAATTTATACCATAAAAATTTTCCCTTCTAAATTTATTTTACAATCCTAATTATTCAATTATTACCTATCTTAAAATGCGTATTATTTAAAATGAGTAATTTAATATTTTACTAGATGGAACCCGTCAAAACTTGACAGAAAAAAAAATAAAATAACAATATTAGTAAAATAAGCTTCTTTATTACATAAGAAGGGGTGCTTATGAAACAGTCTTTCAAATATTTTATTTTAAAAGTTTTCCCCACCAGTGAATTACAGTACTATTTCCGATGCAAACTCCAAACAAACAAGCCGTAAACAAAATGCAAATCAGTTTGACATTACCGCCATATTCCGCCATGTTCATCTCATATTCAGTCAATGAAAGAACATAGTAAATGAAGCACACATCTCCCCCCCTCTCCGCTGTGATAATGCAACCGAATTAGCTCCTATGTGCATGTGCATTTCATCTCCCCAAACGCACCGTCGAAATTCGACCTTAAAAAAAAGTTTTAAAATGTTTTGATCAAAATTTTTAAAATGTCTTCTTTAATCATTGATCTTCTGAAACGCATCCATTGTTTTAAGCTAATCAATTTTTATGTAAAGATGAAGAATTTTTTTTTAATAATAAATCCATCTGCAGATAATGGAGATTTTTAATGTTTTCAAGTGTAATTTTTTGTATGGTTTCTTCAGTTCCTTTACATAATCAGGATGATTATTCCTTTTCCATAATTAAGAGAAATAATGTAAATAAATAAATATCCGAGATATTTTTTATTCTGTTTTCATTAATATATTGTAAATTTTATTGATTAAAGTTACTGATAAATGATACTTTAGTAAATGGGGCTTTTCCTAATTATTATTTTTTATTTTTGAGATTTAATGGCAACATTCTTCCGTTTCTTTACTGGGCGCTACAGTTTGGCGAATTATTTGGGGTAATTTTCGGTTAGCCGGGCGCCAGTGAAGTATATATATATATATATATATATATATATATATATATATATATATATAGTATATATATATGCATGTACTATATATATAGATACATATATACACACACACATATATATATATATATATATATGTATATATATACAGGGTGGTCCTAAAATATGTGTCAAAAATATAAAGATAGGTAGAGGGGACCTAGATAAGATTTTGTATAGGAATATGGGTGCGGAAATGCAGCGTTGAGGTAGTAGAGAGCGCTGTTGAGTTCGCCGGATGAAATCGCTTCGCAGGCTTGAATCGTCATTCTCCGCACGGATTTCGAGTAATATGCATCGCTACATCAATACGGAGCCTACAGGCATGCATTTGATGTATGGGTTTGCGCAAGGAAATGCTTCACACCCAATGCACGTCCTAAAGCTCTTGAGCTTGTGAAAGGACTACACTCTACTGTGCAAATTACTGCTTCTTCCACTCCAGGAATTCTGCGATATCTTTCTCTGCCCGTATCACGCCTGAAAGCATAAAAAGGTTTTTCGTGCACAACTCCCCATGAAGACGCTCAAATGTTCGGCGATCCGACAGATTCCTACCCGAGAATCATTCCATGTACATCCTTTGAGCAGCTGCTCAATTCGCAGCCCCATACATGAAACACATGTCGCAAGCTCCGCATTGGTGTAACAATGCCTTTTTCTCGAAATCCGTGCGGGGAATGACGATTCAAGGTAGCGAAGTGCTTTCAACCGGCGAACTCAACAACGCCCTCTACTGCCTCAACACTCGATTTCCGCACCCATATTCCTACATGAAATCTTCTTATCTAGGTCCCCTCTACTTACCTTTACATTTTTTACATATATTTTAGGACCATCCTGTATATATATATATTGTATTTATATATTTTACTTGCGCCGGCTAATCGAAAAGTACCTAATATGGATATAGTTTTTTTCTTAATGGGACGACGGGATAATGAACGGAATTTCGACGGGATAATGAATATTTTTGATGGTACCAGAATATTTTTCTGCATTTTATAGTTATATTAAGAAATACATATTTTTAAGATTTACTGAATCACTTATTTGTTTACTTTTTCATGCATTATATTATTGAAGGTTGTTAGTTCTCTTATTCTTTTAAATATACCCTACTTATATAAAAATAGCGTGTGTTCTCTGTGGTGTTCGGCATAAACGTTGTAAAATTCAGGTTATTTTATCCAACTTTGCTGTCATAACTGCTGATTTAGCAGTCATTTTTGGTGATTTTTTTGTTACCTGTAAAATGTTTGTTTTTGGTATAGCCCGAACTAAGAAAAATTTGGGTACTTTTCCGTTATACGGACACCATTATCGCCAAGCATTCACATGTATGGCATGGTGTCGGTATAATGGAAAAGTTCCAAAATTTGCGATCGATCAAATAATTGAATTTCGTTTAGCATTAAATTTTCTGGTACTTCTCTATTATCCGGTCGACCACTTTTCATAACAAAAAACTCTCGCCAAACTGTAAAATTAAACGTCAAAAATGCAGTTCGATTTACTTGATGTCAGAAGCATTATACATGTTTGTTACGTCACAAGTGTCTTTTAATTCGACATTTGCGTATATTTTTCATTATGTTTTACTAATTTATTAGTTATTTCATAAATTAAAAAAAAAACAATCGTGTCCTTAAATTCTTATATTTTATTTATTTGTTTATTTATTTTGATATACCAATGGCAACGTTCTCCCGTTTATTTGGCGTTACAGTTTGGCGATAGTTTTTTGTTATGAAAAGTGGTCGACGGGATAATAGAGAAGTACCAATTTTCTTATTTTTAATCTGAGAAAGAAACAATATTCATGGATTTAATTAATTTTGCAATATGCGGTGTAACCAAAACAATTCTGATTAAATCGGTACAGATATCGCAGACGCACCGGGGTTAATTTTTGGCGCCTAAATGTCGATTTTTGCTTTGTATGGCAACCTAGTGTTTTATAATAAAATTGAATATGTGTGTAAATAAATAAAATAAAATAGGTACTTTTATGTTAGCTGGGCGTCAAGGATAACTCTCCAAATCTTGTTTCAATTGGAATCATTTAAATTGCAACATTTTACGTGAGATTTGTTATTCATATTGATATGTTTATGTTTAAATATTTTATTATGATTATATTCTAGCTAATTTTAAGTAAGTTTTTTAAGATTTTATATTAAAATGTTAAATAATAAATTTAATATTACCTAGTTGATATTAGCTAATGTCAAAAGATTGGCAAACCACAGAATTCAGAAAATAAACGCTATGCCTGGCAAAAGTGGGAGTTGTCGACTTTATGACGTCATAAGCAGAAGTAAATGTTTAATTGAAAATTACAGCTAATTAATTAGATTTTCGAACAAACGAATTTACGATAACAAATCTGTATCCAAATATCTTTCATTTAAAAAAAGAATGGTGTAATTTGATGCAGTAGTTTGTTCTGACGGATTGTCGGAAGAAATCGCTTAGCGTTTTAAATATATAGATTCCCCTTCAAAATATCCTAAAAACACTTCTCGTAATTGTTTTTCTTCAAAAACCTTTTTATTTTCCAATTCTTAAATGCCAATATTTTAAAACACAAATTGCACAAATTGTGCTTATTAGTTGCTAAAATCAGTGTAAAAATTGTTTTAAACTCATAAAAGAGCTAAAATCCTACATGTTTCGGCTTTAAACTTAAAGCCATCATCGGGGAAGAGGAACAACACAAACGACTACTGATCTTTTAATTTTCGACACGAGAAAATTGAAATCAACAGTATGGAAAAATTTAAATAAAATAAGCGGGCGCTCTCTGTTGCCAAAGAGCGAAAAACAAAACAATGAATTAACCGAGGGTTAAAAATGTATCCCATAAACCAGGTATGCTGAAAGAAAAGTTATCATTACAAATACAATCTTTTCTAATTTTAATTTCCAATGATTCCCTAATGGCGGCTTTAAATGGGTTATTGAACCTATGGATAATTCTTGCTTTATCGAAATTAATTACAGTATCATTATTTTTAGCGTAAAACCGGGAGAGTGCAGTGGATAACTTTCAAAATTTTATGTCGTTTTTATGCTCTTTTAACCTTTCCAAAAACTTTCTTTTAGTCATACCAATGTAAAAAATTATACTATTATTATTTAAGCTAATGGGGATTTCATAAACACCTGCGAATTGATCAGGGGGGATAGGATCTAATTTACATGAAACTAAGTCAACCAATTTTCTGGGAGGGACAGCAATAAGATGGATATTGTATTTACGGAGGGCCCTTTTAATCCTTTCAAATATAATAGGTATATATTGGAATTTACGATAGTTTGGTTTATTATTGCTAGGGACAGGATGCTGAATTAAATGGCCATTGAATTTTTCTATAATTTTCTGTACGTGATGAGCGGGGAAACCATGGTCAATGGCGATATCTCTGATAAAATTAAGTTCATCTTGGATGAATTCACTTGAACAAACCAGAAAAGCACGCTTGATGAATGAATTGAAGGCAGCAATCTTATAAGTGAAAGTTGTAGAGGCATTAAATGGGATTATTGTGTTACTTCTCATCGGTTTACGATAGACTTTACGTTTTAGGTTGTTGTCATCTTTAATTAATTGAATATCCAGGAACGGCAGTGACGAATTTTCTTCTATTTCCAACGTAAACTTAATATTTTCATCTATTTCGTTTATTTTTGAGAGGAAAGATAGGAGTTCTTGCTTTCCATGATTCCATGTGATAAAGATATCGTCCACGTATCTTAGCCAAACTTCTGGTGTTAAATTCAAACTTTTAAAAATAAATTCCTCCATCGGTCTAAGTTTAAATTCAGCCAACAGACCGGAAATAGGAGATCCCATAAGTGCTCCTTTATTTTGTCTGTAAAATTTCTTATTAAACATGAAAACGTTGTTATGAATGATAAGGTTAAGTCCTGACTTTAGAGATGTTTTTACGTTATCACTTAAATTATTTTGTTTATCAATTTCCAAATTAATATTTTGTACAACTTCATTTGTATCAATAGATGGGTAAAGAGACACAATATCTAAACTAGCTAGAATAGCTCCGTAAATACAATATCCATCTTATTGCTGTCCCTCCCAGAAAATTGGTTGACTTAGTTTCATGTAAATTAGATCCTATCCCCCCTGATCAATTCGCAGGTGTTTATGAAATCCCCATTAGCTTAAATAATAATAGTATAATTTTTTACATTGGTATGACTAAAAGAAAGTTTTTGGAAAGGTTAAAAGAGCATAAAAACGACATAAAATTTGGAAAGTTATCCACTGCACTCTCCCGGTTTTACGCTAAAAATAATGATACTGTAATTAATTTTGATAAAGCAAGAATTATCCATAGGTTCAATAACCCATTTAAAGCCACCATTAGGGAATCATTGGAAATTAAAATTAGAAAAGATTGTATTTGTAATGATAATTTTTCTTTCAACATACCTAGTTTGTGGGATACATTTTTAACCCCTTGTTAATTCATTGTTTTGTTTTTCGCTCTTTGGCAACAGAGAGCGCCCGCTTATTTTATTTAAATTTTTCCATACTGTTGATTTCAATTTTCTCGTGTCGAAAATTAAAAGATCAGTAGTCGTTTGTGTTGTTCCTCTTCCCCGATGATGGCTTTAAGTTTAAAGCCGAAACATGTAGGATTTTAGCTCTTTTATGAGTTTAAAACAATTTTTACACTGATTTTAGCAACTAATAAGCACAATTTGTGCAATTTGTGTTTTAAAATACTAGTTAACAGTGTAGTGTCCAAATGGATTCAATTGCCAATATTTTATTTTAAAATATCATTTTGTACCATTTTTCTTTTTTATTTCGTTCTAAAAATCTATTCGTGCGCTTTTTCTTGGAAATCGTATTCCAAATTCCTGCCGAGACTAAAATAAAGTCCGGGCCTGTTTTGCCCCTCTCATTGGCTAGCTCATTCGTCGCATTGCTGTAGAAACACTTGTGCCGTCCTGATATTTAACCCAGAGACACGAGTCAGGAGCTCATATTTGTATGTGTTTTCGTTGTCTATGTGACGATGATATTTATTGATGATAGGAATAATTCAATTGCCGTAATAATATTATTTTAATGGATCGATGATGGGAAAGATCGTATAGGTTTAATAAATTGCAGTTGTGAATTAATAAAAGCAAATAACCCTGCACGATTTGTGCATCTGTTCTTTAGGTCGAATTCTTTGAAGAGAATCACATCAAAATAATAAAATAAATAAAACATTCTTACTTGTGTGAAGTAATAGACGCAGACTATTATAAATGATTACTCCATTAGACTTGGATCCAAAAATCTTTATTGTAATCTTAAGGAAGGAGGAAGGATGAGGATAAAAGCATCATCAAGTCTTTAAAAAGTTCTGGCTCAAACATCATAAAAATTCGAAGAATCTTTAAAATATTCTTTCTGGCCGAAATCCATTAAGAGTTATGGAATTAATGCAAACATCAATTAAATTACCAGTTGATTTAAACTTTTAAAATATTAAATTTAACATTTACAACAGCATTTTTATAGAATAATTAAAAACTTTAAAAACGCGAAGTTGATCTCCATAAGAATCGGCATTTGCCGATCTCGGACACGAGCCAAAGCTCAGATCAAAGATGCGCGCTCCAACTTATTTTTACAGCATCATTTTTGTTAAAATTCTGTTTGAAAATTGCGCTACATTAGTATTTATACCCGTAACAGGGGTGCACAAATGTGAGAGCAAGATTAATTTAAACTAATTTGTTGATTATGAATTACGCTAAAATTAAAAGAACAAATCGAAAACTCATTAACATTTGACAATTAAAAGAATCATTCTAATTTGTATTTGAAAGACACGCCCAATCACCTGCAGCGCTAAAGCGGCCAAAATATGAAATACTTCCAAAGTCCGGAGAACATATCGGCAGAAAACAAGAGCGACGCGTAAAACGTAGGAGCGGGGGAGAGTCGCCGAATGCGATGACGTCACAGGTTAGCTCCGATTGAAGCGAACGCAGAGTGTGAAGGAGGGATGCCTCACAGTGAAAACAACCTCAGCAATGCTTGTTCAAAACGAACAACGATACACTATGGGGAGGAGGCCTTGCCGTAGAAACAACGAACACGGCGCGAACTGCCGGCAAAATAGCTTTTAAAAGAACGGCAATTAAACTTGAAAGGCTATAAAATAGAGAAATACATTGAGCTGAAATATAAAATAATTAAAAAGAATTAAGACTGTGATATATCTTCATCACAGTCTATAAAAACTATGCTGGTGTGAAGCTGGATGCATTCGAATGGGCGATATTATTTATCCAAATAATACAATGTAGTTGAGAGAGTAAATAGGTGTTTATCTAAAGTGGCGGATGCTTTATTCTGTAAGATATTCAAGCTCCATAATAAACTATGTTAGCTAGTGACAATTAGCTTTTATATTTGAGTTGGGAAACTCCAGTACTTCGAACACCATTACGTATGGTTCAATACTTACGACTGCTAATTTATTATCATAATATGGTGATATTCAGTAATAGACGAGTTGGAGTTCAGTACTGGAAAATCGTCACTTTTATATAGACGGTCGTTACCCAAAGACCACAGTTCCACCACTGCCAAAACATTGACGACATTTTCTGGAATATTCATAACTAAGCATTGTTGGATTCTTTGTAAACTGACTAAGATTTTCTGCAAGTTTTACGCACTTGTTTGTAAAAATGCTTTCCCGAATGTAAAACGTCCGAACAACAAAATAGCGTTCCCGAACAAAATAGCGAAGTTTGGATTTGAAACTAGCTTAAAGAGTCTTTTCACTGACAAGGAAAGTCTCCATAATCGCACACTTAGAAAAATTGAAAAAAATTACAGAATATTCTTGTCATGATGAGGATATATGAATGAACCTGGATATAGCACCCGTTTAAAAATAATGAAAATTTCGTTTTTTTTGGCGATTTATCGTCGGTTGAGGACACAAAATCTACAAAATAAATAGAATGAAATAAAAAAAAAGAGAAAAAAAAAACGCTTTTATGATAAATACTCTTTAAGGAATTTTTTTCTACTCTTCATACTGAACTAGTTTAAGTAAGTTTAAATTTTATAAGTATACAATAATATTTTTTTAAATAATACAATTTTATAAGTACAGTTTTGTAATATATATATATATATATATATATATATATATATATATATATATATATATATATAACTTATTTCAAAAATTAACCATTGAAACAGAAGTAACTTACCAAATGCAATGAAATTATTACCCCAAATAGCCATGTCAAATTATGCATTATATATATAATTATAATATCTTTGAATTTCAAAAAATATATCAAGTTCTTGTAACAATCTAATTAAATCTCCAGAGAGATAATTAGTAATAATGTGTAGACAGAATACCACATAGTTAATATAATATATATATATATATAATGAAACTTAACGATCGTAATATACGGTTCAGAACAAAATTTAAATTGATTAAACATATGTTTACCGACGGCATTCTTAATCAGGCAGTTACTTTACAAGTACACTTAAAACTTATCCAGCCAGTGAAACCGTGTACAATTAAATAACTGCAGCAACACGCAACTTGTATATATTATGCGAGCTTGTAGAAATAATAAAAAACTAGTTCATTAAATACCGCGCATATAAACATTCATTTAACAAGAAATTTTCAAAATGCATTAAAATCGCTTGCATTTGGCGAGGAAAAAGTGTTGCTCGCTACATCGCGTCTTTTTTCGCCAAATACTCGAAAGTATTTTATTATTTTACTAATTGTCTACTGGAAATCCGCATCTAAATTTGACTAATCCTTTATAAGGTACATGAGTAGTTTCATTCGAATTTTTTCTCCAAAATATTTTGAGTATGCGCTTTAAAGAGACCTTCCTCGTGAGCCTCCTCGATCGCGAAATTCCACGTTTAGCTATGAAAAATTTTAAATACATAATTACTTACTACCTAATATATATATCAAAATACGATTATCACCATCAGAAAGTAGACGTCAAATGCTGACAAGGTGCATTTTTAAAAATTGTCTTCTTAAACATATAAACTTATAATTTTTTTTTTTTACTTAAGTAAGGTGTCACCGGCCGGCAGCGTGGTTGGTAGTGAAGGCGACCGCCACGGTGAGGGCCCGGGTTCGAATCCTGGTAACACATGGATGTCATTGTGTGTGTATCTTCAGTGCTGTCAACTTCCTTTTGTCTATCCCATCCTCAAGTAGAAGTGATGATTCACATCCTTTGTATTTCATTAATTTACAGCGTAATTTCAGCTCTGCTGAAAAATTAATTGGTGTATAAATATTCACCGATACTGGGTTTAATTTGTCTCATGCATGCCAACGGTGTTGTGCTCATGATTGCCTTTCCATCTTGTGCTGCGTGATTGTAGCCTTGCCATATAAGAGTGAGAGAATGCTAGACTGGATGTCGTCTGGATAGCTTAATTGGTAAAGCACTTGGTGCGCTATACCAAGGGATCCGGGATCGAACCCCGGTCTGGGCATTTTTTCGCTCTAATGGCTGTACGCTGTTTAATAAAGTGATAATTCACATCCTTTGTAGTTCATCATGATTTATGTTTAAAAATGTGTCTAATATAAAATGTGTCTAGAAAGTTTCGCGTTGAGAGGCGGGGAAAAAAAATATTTTTTTTGAACCTGCTTAAGCAAAAAGAAATATATACAGCGTTAGTGCTCTCGTTATTACGTTAAGGAATACCATATGTATCAGATAATAGTTAAGACTTACTTTCTAGTTCTCTGGTTACAAATTTCTGCTGAGTCATATATATATATATATATATATATATATATATATTTACAGAACATTTGAGAAACGAATTACTCATTTGACTTTAGAAGAATCAGTTATTAGAATCAATGTATTTGTTTCTAGTTTTAGAAAAAAGAAACTTCTTAATTAATGTTTTACTGGATGTATCTGAAGGTATGAATAAAAATCGATTTTACAATACTTTAAATGGTTATAAATAGAAATTTAAACTTTTAGCTTAATGTTTTATAACATGACAATCTACACCCCCTTATTAAAGTCAAGTGGTATTAAATTACTTCGCTTTTCTTCTTTATCGTCTCTCTGCTCCCCTTTCTATTTTAAAACAAACGCAGTCTCCTCTTTAAGTAGATATTCATCGAAAGGATATCGAATTATATTTTTAAAAGAAAAAATTGTTGGTGTTTTAAAAAGAAATACCATTTCTTACATAGCGTTTTCTTGTTAATATTTTCAATTTAAGGAGTTATGTTAGTTTCAATTAAGTAACTTTTGATGCTTCATAAAAGAGAAACTCGTGTATAATATAGAAGACGTGTTTGTTGTGTTTGTTGAATCTATACTAAGATTATAAAGTAGTAAAGATTGTTTTTTTTGTTTGTTTGTTTGTAGGGGGTAATCTCTAGAACTACCGAAGTGATTTCAAAAGTGATGGTGGCATATTGATGGTGACAATCCCTGCTCCAACATAGGCTATGTTTTATGCCGTTGCCACTACCCCCAGGGGAGTGTAGGAGCGAAAAACGTTGTAAAATTTCGATTTTTTTTTTATACTGAAGGTGTTAGAAACATGAAATTTGGCATGGTAGTTACTTATAAGATGTAAATGCTCTCTAAGAACAAATTCTAAAAGAATTCGAAATTTATAAGGGTGAGATGAGCGAAAAGCGTTCTAAAAACATTCTAAATTACAATTTCTACGGAATCTCTGGAACTACAGAACCATTTTCAAAAGTAATGGTAACTGTCCCTGCTGTAACATAGGCTTTATTTTATATCGATAACACTAGCACAGGGAGGTGGGGTGAATGAGAGAAAAACGTTATAAATTTTTGATTTTTTTTTCGACATTAGTGTGGCTTAATTAGTAATTTCTGAATTATCTGTGGCAGTAAAATTTTCTCTAATGAAAATAGACCAACGAATACCACTTGGCATTTTTCAAGAATTACGCGAGCAAAGCCGCGGGTTTTGCTAGTAGAAAATAAAAGACGATTCTATTTGTTTTAAATTTATGTAAAGAACCAGAGTCAGAGTCAAACCGAGTAGAGTCGTCAATTTTATGAAGTTTATAGCTTCTGTTCTCCATCTGTATTTATTTATTTATTTATCTTAAAAAATGTTACAGCATACATATGTTATTGCTGTTTTATCACGCAGCAGTGGAAGTTGATGAGATTCAATGAAGAGTCTTTGCTATTTTTCATTATTTTAATAAGTATTCTTGATTATAATGAACAGGAATTATTTGCAAGTATAAAAGATTAAGCATTTTTATAACAACTTTTCAGCTAAAGACTGAATCTAACGTGTCCGGCATAGGACCTGACAGAAAGTTAGAATGTATTCGAATGGAATGCAATGCAATGCAATGTGACGTGTGTCGCTCAATACGTGCGCTTCTCAATTTATAACATAACAATAGTTGAGTTTGCTATATTTTGACAAAGGATTCCGTCGAGCAAGCTACAATTCTCACGTGACAAAATTGATGCTGACGTTGTTCCATTTATTCTTGCGTAAAACGTACTTTTTAAAACGAATGTAATAGTCATCAAAACACTTCTGGAAGTCCATCTTTGCAATATGCGTCAAGTAGTCGCTCACTATAGCTTGAGGTGATTCACTTTAGGTGAAACTTCAACTTAGGGAACATGAAATAGTCATATGCCGATAAATCTTGGGAGTAAGGAGGATAGTTGAGCACGACTACCCCTTTAGAAGCCAGAAACTCCCACAATGATCGAAGTGTGTGCTGGTGCGTTGTCGTGCAAGACGAACCAACTGCCTTGCGGTACCAAGGACGAACTCTGCGTATATTCCGGCCGTGAAACGATTCAATATTTCCAAATAGCAATGTCCAGTAACAGTACTACCTTCAAATTTATGTGCGTTCGCTGTTCGACCTTCGCGAACTCCGACTGATTACATTACACTGTTACAACAAACCGGATGCACTTAGCATCACTATAGCAATGTGAAATTGCACCGCTTTACAAGACGAAGTGTAGTCCTGCTTTCGACATCACCTGCTGACACGCAGCGCCATCTATTGGCCGGTAATTTAACCAGTCTGGGAAATTTTGGGACGGACTGTATATATATATATATATATATATATATATATATATATATATCACATTCACAGTTTTTTATTTTTATATTTCCACTCTCTCGTTTAAGTCTTGTTTATTTTTTATGTTTACGTTTATTTCCACACATGTTATTTCATTTTAATTATATATATATATATATATATATATATATATATATATATATATATATATATATATATATATATATATATATATATATATATATATATATATATATAATTGTAATACCTTTGAATTTCAAAAAATATATATATTTATTTATTTATTTACAAATGGCATAGAGACACACAAGTTAACAAAATTTCTACTATAATGAACATGCAGACATTATCCTCATCAAAAAGTTATAGAATGTACAGACAAAGTTGATGTGGTGTTAATCCAGTAAGATTTAAAGTTGATATGTCTGTTGGAAATAAGGACATATTATTATGAAATGTATATTGGCTATTTTCTATTATTTTGATGTAAATAATTATTTTATATATTAGATAATTTCTCCTTTATATATAATGGAAACCTATGTGATAATTCCTGGTCTGATAGCTTCTTTATATGAAATGCAAAAGTTAGAGAGAAATTTAATATATAATGCAGAGAAGTTGACATATGACCACATACACAAAATGGAGATAGGATTCTATTAAATTTGAATAAGTAACTTGAAAAGGGCCCGTGATTAGTTGCAAATAAATATAAATTCCTGTGGCGGAGTAGATGGTTTTCAGACACTTTTGGAAATAAATTGTAAGTATAACTCCCCCGTACCACCAATATTGCATTCGAATTTTGTCATTTCTCTAGCATTTCTTGTTTCAGCTGTTTCTTTAGAAATGAAGGGGGGAGAGGAAAAGAAAGTCTCTAAAGATGTATCTATTATTTCTGTAACTTCCTTTGCGAGAAAAACCGCTACTTCATTTCCATGACCACCAGCATGTCCTTTTATCAAAAATGAACAAAAATGTCTTTTCTGAATTCTGTAGAAATTTGAGTATTCGTATTGTAAGATAGTTTGATGAGACCGAGTTTTCCATGCCTTGGAACCCAGAAAGGTTGTCTGTGAAAAGCAGAAATTCTCTATGTGGAGAATTATGAGCCCAGACAGTTGCTTCTTCAAGCACTAATAATTTTGTTTGAATAACAGAATTTTGAAACATTAAATTCACTTTCTGTGAAAATTGTAAAATTTTATTTCTAAAAATATAAATGGTACAACCTGTTTCTTTATCTGTCATTGAGCCAAATTATAAATTTATATATACGTCCGTATATCTCTTTCTTCATATATGTGTAAAACATATTTATATGAAAGCAAATGCGATTTATTTACAAAATAACCATATCCAGGGAAAAATTATATCTTCAAGTAATTTTTCTCAGGTCCTTGGCCAATACAGAAATTAAAATAGTAGTTCTACTGCATTTAGACTCCTGACATCACGTCTGTCAAAGCAAAAGAAAACATCTGTACGAATAAGGAAACGGCAGCTGACGTCACTGTTGGTTAAATTACTGTTGGATAGCAAGAAACACCTGTCCGTTCTTTATGACTCCTACTGTACACATGAGTACGGGCGATTTGATTAGTCTACGTTTAACATGTCTATTTTATGATTGGTCTACTTCGCCATGTCGATTCTGCAATGATCGCTACGACAAAAATGCAGGGGCAGATTGGTTGACGGAAGAGTTTGTTTGTAAACATGCCCCTTCCTTATACACTCGAGTACTAAAAAATGTTGAACTTTCTTCCACGTAATCCTATCGGGTGATTTTTTCAGCTAATTATCCGTCTATTTGTCGAAAACTTTCTCACAGGTTCTCGTGGTTCTGCCATCTATGGACGTTCTTGCATAACTGTAATTAGTTCTTAGGCGGAGAGTAATATGTCCCACAGTGACAAAAATGAAATTTGTACAATTTCATCTAATTCCCCTGCCAAGATGTTGACAATAGGAAGATTGTCCTTAAAGGCTGATAAATATAAAAACCGTAAATATTTTATACAATAATAAATATTTCAATATCGTATGTAAATTAAGAACTCAGAAAGATATTTTGTTGGAAAAATGAGCAACATTTTCAAGCATGAAAACAATATAGTTTTCCAAAGAAAATAGATAAAATATAAGGAAATACTTTTTTAATCCAAGGTCAAAAGTATAACATTATTTAAATCCTCTTGAGTTAGAGAATAAAAGTTTATTTCCGGAGTCATAAACAGCAGTGCTTTGAAACACCAGGTGCGATAAATGATAAAATTACTCTAATTTGGTCATTTTCAAAGCTAGGTAAATTAATTTTCATAACGGGTACACGATTTGTAATTCACTCATAACTCAAAAATCGTAAAATATTGAGATATTATGTTACTTTTCAAATAGGTACGCCATGTGTTTTTTTTTATACTTTAAATAAAGTTTCAACACTTAAAAATTGTTTAAAATCACACTTCCTCGTATCAGATTCAACCCAACTATGATTCGAACACACCACCAAAGAAAATAAAAGAGTTGAGAGAGAGAGAGAGAGAGAGAGAGAGAGAGAGAGAGTTCAGGATGCAGAACACGATGGATGCATATTGGCGTGGTATAGAAAATCATTATTGCGAACCATTTAAGAAAAAATTCGAGCAGTTGGATGACATTGAATGCCAAGAAGGTTATTTTCAACAAGACGACCTCTCATACGGCCAGAATCTCAATGGAATTGGTGAAATCAGTTTTTGAACAAAGAGCCATTTCAAATTGACTTTGGCGTTATTTAAAACTGCGGATATATGTCAACAACCATCAAACTATCGTGGAGTTACAGAATGTCATTCGCATTGAAATAAACACCATTCCAGATGACATAGGGTAGACCGGGGCACGTTTACGCCTGGGGCACGTTTACGCAGTGCACTTTTTCCGAAACGAGTTATAACTGGCGCCCCGCCAGTTATAACAGATCGATGCTGCTCCCTAGCGGGTATTCTCACAAGTTTTTGAGCGTCAGTCGAGCTTCGGTCTAGCATGCGGAAAGGTAACCTGTTTTCTTTCAAGGTGAGTAAATTTGGTGTTGAACTTATTGAAACTTATTCTGAACTAATAATATTTAGTTAAGGATAAACAAATCAGGATAAGAATAAACATTAGCAGAATTTTATCCTTTATTTGAGAACTGTATTTGTATGAACAGAAATGTTATTAATTTTCGTTGCACATTAAAAATAAATCCAAACACGGCGACGGGGCACGTTTACGCATTGACATCGGGGCACCTTTACGCACGTTCTTACTGTGATTACCAATCCAAAAAAGGACAAGACTGGGTTCAATGTCTTAGATGCAAAATGTGGTCCCATGACAAGTGTGCAAAAGGAAGTACTTTATTTTTTTGTTTGTAAAAACTGTAACAGTGATGATGAAGATGACTAAATAGTTTCTGTTTTTAACTAGCAATAAGCCCTATGTTTTCAGTTTAGCCTATAAAATGTTCTTTAATTAATTCTCTTAAATTTTTTTGTTTTTAAACAGTGTTTTAAGTTATAAATAAAACATCTCAATTTGATTAAATATTTATTTCACTTACTCTTTGGTATCACTTAGAATATGCGTAAACGTACCCCGTTCCCGGGGCACGTTTACGCAAATGACTTGGACCTAAAATACATTTTTTTAGGGTTAAAAACACAAATAGGGCAACAAGTGAATACACAAATTTTGAATTTAATAACTGCTTTATAAAACCACAATGTCTAAAACTTCCTAAATTAAAACATAAAAATTAGAAAATTCATTGAAAAAAATCCGCGTAAATGTGCCCCGGTCTACCATACTACAACGTGTATCCTCGACCATGTGTCATCGCATACGTTTATGCAAACAAGAGCACGGGAGCCATTTTGAGCATTTATTGTAAACTGGATGTACAGGGTGTACTGGATGGTAAATGAACTCCATGCGCCGAAAATTAAATGATTGTAGCGTCTTTAGTTGTCGAGACCTTTGGCATTTCGTGGTTATAACACTTTTGGATCACTCTACAGCATAGAATAAAATGAGTTTTGGTTCGTCTTGAAGGGTTAAGAAGCTACTTCACTCACGAGAAAACACCCGATCGCTAATTTTAATCCTATGGGAGAAAAATTTTAAATATCTCGTTTGTATTTCAATATTTTTAAATGATTTTTTTTCATTGGATAGCTGAGGTCGATCTCTACAAAGGCTGTTTTTTACTTTTTCAATTTTGTTTACAAGTTTTTTTTTTTTTTTTTTTTTTTTTATTGAGATACTTTTACTTTTGGAACCGGTTTCGAAAATGAAAGTGTCCTCATAAAAAAAAAAAAAAAAAAAAAAAAAAACCTACAACGATATTAGGACATAACGATCTTATAAACGATATTAGGATAAAACTTTTGTTTAGCCATTCTCGTATTAGAAGAGTTCGACTGTATACATTTATAAAAAACATTTAATAAAAACCAATTTTTATTAGCAGACATTGCATAAATATTCACTAAAAACATTTAAAGCCATCACTATACAATACAATAGCGTTTTCGACTCGGTACAGAGCGTCCTCAATTGTAAATGCTGCGAAAATTCTTTTCCCTTACTACCATTTTTTTCCTTCACTTTTCCCTTTATTTCTCCTTCTTCCTCCCCTTTTCCCTTTCTTTTCTCCAGTTTTTCCTCTTCTTGCTCGTTCAACATTCTCATCCAACGTGGGTCAATAGTTGAATTGTGTCATATCATTACAAACATTTTGTGTTGATAAATTAATTTCCAAGGCCTCTCTTATTATGCAAATTTTCATAGTTGGCTATTTTCTCTATTGTAATAGTTTCGAGTTTTATGGGGGTTTCAATATTTAATCTTGCAAGGGCTAACATACAATTTAAGGCTTGTATTTTGTTATATCCGATCGCTATCCAAAGACCACAGTTCCACCAATGTCATAGCTTCAAAAATCTTAAAGTGATAAAAACTTAACACAAAACGTTTAAAAATACCTTTTAAAATAGATAACATATGTTTCCTTCGCTCTAACGGCGACATCTTCAGATCAAAATGATAAATAAAATATTCTCGCAAAGTTTTTGAAAATGGTAAACATAAATCATTACACTAATGTGATTTATGTTTACTATTTTCAAAAACTTTGCGAGAATATTTTATTTATCATTTTGATCTGAAGATGTCGCCGTTAGAGCGAAGGAAACATATGTTATCTATTTTAAAAGGTATTTTTAAGCCTTTTGTGTTATGTTTTTATCACTTTAAGCAATAATTACACTTTAATTTAAAGTTAACAAGTGATTTTATTATATTTTTTATTTCAAAAATCTGTTCAAAACTCTGACATTTTCTGAATTATTCATAACCAAGCCTTGTTCGATTTTTTGTAATCTGACTAGGATTTTCTGTAAGTGTTACGCACTTGTTCGTAAAAGTGATTTCATGATGTGTTACAAAATAGCGAAGTTTGGATTTGAGACAGGTTTTAAAAATGCGGTTCTCTGATCCTGTCCTATCGCGAAATCTCATGTTCTTTTTTCTGTAATTTTTGATAAAGTTTAAAACTCAGTTGAAGGCATCATTGAAATATTTGATATAAAACTGTTTTTTGATGAAGTAGGTGAGTAATCTTAATATATATGCATTAAAAGTAATATATATATATATATATATATATATATATATATATATATATTAGAGTTTTCAGTTAAAAGAGATTTTTAGCTACGTTCTGTAACTCGGGTGGCCGGTTGGATCCCATCGTTCCTATAAAATCAAGAAATGTTCTTGGGAAAATTTTATTCCCATGACTTATTTAGTTTTTGTTTAATTATACCGTAGATATATTCCAGAAAGATATACGTTTTGAATTATTTTAAAAATCACAATGTTTTCAATACTGAATGAAGACTGAGAAATAGATAAATAAATGTTTTTCTCTTTTACTTTTCTTCTTAAATATGATTGGATATATGATAAGCTTTAAATCTGTTCAAGTAGAGAAAACGCGGAATTATCGCAACAATTTCCATGATTTCCAGAGGAAGGGATTAGAGGGAATCATTTATCCGAATCCTTCTGAAATTCTTGTGCCACTGCGGGGCACTCGAATCGGAGCCATCCATCTCGGAATTCCTTCCGAATTAAGTCGTACGCACCTCTGCGGGTTTGGTGTGTGATGTGGTGTTCAGCGAAGCCTTCACTTCTCATTCGCATCTACTTCTGCTGCCAATATTTTAGAGAAAACAGTCCCTTAACTGCACCTTAAGGATTAGACAAACATTAGATTAACGGGCGGGCGGCAAATGGAGCGACGAAAAGTGCTACGTGAATAACAAATCATGTTAGTCCATGTCTTCTGTACCGTAATACGAACCGATTACTCTAAAGAGGAATTAATCAAGTTAGAGAGAGCGCGGGGTTGTGTGTGCCTCTCTCCTTCCCTAAACAAAGTACAGTCTTGGCGCTCTAAGAATTAATCATTTGCAGTCCGCCGTACAATTGGAAAGTGATTTCCGAGAGATTAAAGAGCTCGTGGCCCTGCAATCCTGGTCATTAGAAATTAACACAAACCCGTCGGACTAATAGTTGGACGCAGTTCCTCAACCCTCTCCCTCTACGAAAACTAATACTTTCGTTCCTCTGGAATGGCAACAGCTGGTCGCCTCCTGCGTGTGGGGGCTGCCATTTTGTATTTTCTTTTGTAATGAACTTCACTTCGTCGCCCTGTTTCCGTTGCAGTGGACGTGGAAAATATGATTACGCGTTTATGAAATTGTCGGGCGCTGGGAGTGGGGGCTGAGAAAAGGGCGCTAGCTGCTCTGTAAAGTAGATGGACAATAACTTCGTTATTATTATTAGACTCGCCTCCATCTAATGAACGGCTCAACGAATGCGTTAACAGGGCGCGCAATTCTTACAGAGAGAATGAGAGAGTAAAAGTAGAGAAGGGGGGGGGGGTGTGCTTTCTGAACTCACGTTCTGCGAAAACGGTGGCCATAAATGCATTAGGGGAGATTTTCTACACTCTATTCGATTATTTATATGAGTTACCTATTTAAAAGATTTCGCCTTTGCAAGAGAAATGGCGCGGCAACTGGGCGAGAGGGGTTTTCTCTATTTCTTTGTGGCGAAGATGATTGCATACATTAGTTTTCGGGCGGGGAAATTAATGTAAACGAAGTCGGGAAAAAGAAAAGAGTAAAAAGTCCTTATTTTCTTTCGAATAATTTTATTTGCCGTTTCTGTTTTAGTCATATCAGTTTCTTAGTCACGGTAATTTTATTGGAGTCAATTAAAGAGCGTTATTTTTTCCACTGCCTTGCTATTAAATAAATATAAAAACAACAAAGTTCTTTTTTATGGAAAATTCTTCCAAATTAAAGGCAATATCAGATGCTCAATTAGGAATGAAGCGCAATATTTTTTTGTTTTTAGAGAGCATGTTTAAGGCTGAAAGTAGAAGCGTATTTATCGATGTGGATAAAAATGTGTGAATTCTTTTTTAATTTGAATAAGTAATGAGAGAATGTTTGCGTAAGTAAAATATACATAGTTTATGTATTAATCTATACGAAAACCAATTTCGTAATTAACATAGGAATTAATAAATAGTAATTATGATTTAGTTTCTGAAGGTTTCTAAAAAACATAAAACAAAAAAATTTATTAAAAGCTGCATTCTAATTTTATTTCGCCTTTTATTTTTAGGCGCAAAACAACGTACTAATAAATGAAACATTTATTTGTAGAATTCTTTGTTCTGATGGATAAAATAGTTTAAAAATCTTATTTTTAAATGCTTTATTTATTTAAAATGCAAAATAAGAAGATTTTTATATTTTAATAAAATGTTAGTAAAAAAAGGAATTTACAAAAAAAAAAAAAAAAAAAAAAAAAAAAAAAAAACATGAATATTGCTCAACAAACATTTTAGAATTAAAAAAGTTTCAAAATCTAAAATTTCTAATTTTTATGTGAAATTTCAAAATTGGGCGATGACTAAGCACAATCATAACTGAAATTTCATATGTGCACTCCTGGGGGGGGGGGGGAAATAGGTGATCACCCGTATTAACTCTGCCGCAATTCATCTCATAAAAGTATGGTACCAATCGAATCAATTTTACTTAGGTGGTCGTCTAATATAAATTGTACCAAACTTGAGAATTTTCATTACTAACACTTAACATTGACATCATATTTTGATTATTCGGTAAATTTTACATTCGAATACCAAATAGTAAGTCCTTTGGTTTAGTAGTTTAGGAATTATGCTGTGTAAAATTAACAATTTTTTTTTCAGTGTATTTTCTTAAGCATAACTGAAATACAACTTGGAAGAATGAAGTGTAATTTTGAACTCGCATATTTAAAATCTTCTAAAAAACAATTTTTGTTAAAAAATGTGTAAGTTACAATTCATATGTTTTTCGAAAATTAATTTAGAAATTATTTTAAAAAATGAATATTAACCTGTGTTTCTTTTTAAAACAGAAAACGAGATCTAGAAGCTTCAAATATACGAATCCAAAATTATAGCTCATTCCGCCCAGTTGTTTGTGAGAGTTATGCTTGAAAAACTACCCGCATTACAATCTGTTACTATGCAACGATTAAAAATAAATTTAACGTTAAAAGTTCCATTATTTAAATCTGTATAATTCCTACTGAATGATTTAACATTTCCTATCCGAATGTAAAATTTACCAAAGAATTAAAGTATGATGTAAAAATTTGGCGTCGGGATTGAAAATTTTCATGGCTGGTACAATCTCTGTATGTAGACGACCACTAAGCAAAATTTAAGTATAGTATTAATTAATAGACGTTATTACTAATATATTGGTACCAGTCATATTTTTATATACTTGTAACTTTACGATTTATCTTAGTGTTAGTTAAAGTGATCACCTTTTTTTCCAAGATTGTACATATGTTTACATTACCAAATTAGAAATCCGAACTTTAAAATTCAACCAGTCGGATGTGCAAATCCCAAAAACTTTTTTCTATCTCATACAAGTTTTACATACAGCAAAAACGAATCTCAGCACCAATTTATATCATGGTCTAACTCTAACTGAATCTAAAGTTTTATTAAATTTCGTGCATTAGTTCTTGAGATATGACTATCGCTAAAATCGTGTAAATCCTGGAAAATGCAGCATAACCTATTATCATAGCATATATCTATTGGGAGATTTACACCAAAACCTAATCAACAACAACTTATGTCAACGCCTAACAGAATCTGAAGTTTGAAGAAATTCTGTGCATTAGTTCTTGAGATACAGCTATCGTGAAAATCATGAAAAAAGTAGCATAGCAGCGTCACCTGTTGGGCTGTCTATAACCAAAACGTAACCAGCATCTATTTATGTCAAGTTCTAACAAAATCTAAAGTTTGATGAAATTCTGTGCATTAGTTCTTGAGATATAGCTATCATGAAAATCGTGAAAAATGCAGGGAGATTTACACAAAAAACTAATCAGCACCAATTTATATCAGGGAATAACTGAATCTAAAGTCTTATTAAATTGCGTGCATTAGTTCTTGAGATAGAGCGCCCACAAAATTTTTGTTACATACTGACAGACTCACAGACAGACATTTTCTAAAAACAGTCATATCGTGTTCAGGACCCTCTAAAACGTATAAATCTGCCGAAAACTGGAAGTAGAATTTTTTCACGAATCCAATACATTTTTCTTGTAAAGGTAGAAGAAAGTAATAATTCATTAGCTATGCTATAATAATTATAAAATGAAATAAAGGACATACTTATTAAGTAATTTTTGCATAGAATAATTTAAAGACTATTTCAAATTTTCGTCAATTGATAGTTCTGCGCTGTCTCAACCTATAAGAAGGCTCTAATCAACTTTAAACATCAAAACACATTTTTTTTTATCAATGGCTAAGCAGAATGACAAGAAAAAGAAAAAAAAACTGAGTGGCCTTTGACCCAGTTTTGCAAGTCAGTTTTGAAGTTTTAAAATTGATCTCACCAGTCTCTCAGTGTGAGACAGTGCAGTGCCATCTATTGATTAAAATTTGAAATACTTTTTTAAATAATTGCAAATAAAATTCATCAGCTACCTTATAAAATGTCACTTATTTTACTTTTTAAATTTATTATAGGTACAGAATTATTGAATTTCAAAAATCAGATGGGATTCTAAGGAAAAAAAATCATTCTAAATATGAGAAAACACCTTTCATTATACATATGTACTAAATGACATTACCCTATCTTCATTAGTTTCTCTTAAAAAGAAAAAAAAATGTTGACAAAATGAAATTTTGTATAATATTTTAGAATTATCCGATATTCCAGAAGCAAGCTTCACTTTTGATGAAATCAGGACAGCAGAGAAAATCTACGAGCTCCAGTAGGAATTCAAATTCAAATGCAGGTCCGTCAGTGCGATATTATTAAGTACACTTTATGAATAGTATTTTTTAAAAGATAATGCATATTTAATAGGGAGTATCTAAAGAATTTTCGTTTTTTGAATGCTTATATACGAAAGCATGTAGCTGGCACTTTCTCACCCCTACTGTTGAACATAAAATGTTATTCAATAGGATATATCTATATTTTATAATCATACAGGCTTCCATTTTTAGGTCACATAAAGAGTGAAACACATGTTGAGATTTTATGCATCTTAAGTCAATATTTTAAACTGGGACTTAAAACCAATAAAGCTGTCCTCAAAACTCGTGCAGTTGGAGGCCAGGACAAGAGTAGTGTCAAGGCAGTTCAAAACAAACCTAAACATTTTAATGCAGGGGGCCCTGAGTCTTGAAATCAAATTCAGAAGTTACAGGCATCAGTTGTAAATTTTAACGAGTTGAAGACAAAAAAGAGGAGAACCCATTCCCCACAATTAATTTTGATGCTAAAAATTAACAAAATTACACATTCAAAAAATTAGCTGGAGATGGCAGCACCACAAAATAATTGTAAGAATTGTAAGTTCTCCATCCGCTAGCGACATCTATATTCATAAGTTTGTTTTTATTGCATTAGCCATGGAATGTACTAGCAGTTCTGTAATGACTTATGTTGTGATGTACGTATTATGTTTTTGTGATGTTCATTAAATGTGTAAAGTTAAATTTATTCGTCCACCTAATTTATTCATGTGTGCTACTTTAATTAATAATCAATATACTATAGTTTTTATAAATGCTTCTTTAAATTTCGAAAATATATCAGTTTTTGAGGTTTCTAAAGCTAAAAAGCATTTTTTTGGAATCATGAGTAACTCGAAAGAGGTTATTATATATCTTACTTTTGGGGTTATATTATACGATCCAGAAGATATCTGTCTTCTGATTTTTTAAATTTTCTTACTTATTAAGTTATTCTTGAAAATTCTACATAAAAATGTTGGTTCAGTCTATGTCTATGTTTAACTATCTCATCTAAAAATCCCATGACGTGAAAGCCCTTTAAAGAAGCCAGGACCCAGTATTTTGTACCGTCAATCCCCCCCCCCCCCTCTCCACGGCCTTACATGAAGTATAGTAATTGACATTCTTAATTGCGAGTTTGAATAGTCCACAAACATTGCACCATGTTTCAATCGAACAAGACATGTGTTAGACTTGTCTAGTTGTAAAGTAGTGCAAATCAAACATACATAGTTCACAGAAATCGATAATGCATCATACATCTTTTACAAATCAGTCATTAGAGGCTACCTGTCGTCATACATACGAAATCATTACATTTTCATTAGCTATAGCTTTCTAAATACCCATTAGGCTTGCAAAAGCGATTACGTTGCATTTTAGTTAAGCAATAAACATCAGTTTTCTCTGTGGTCATTGATTAATTTTATGAAATAGGTTGTTATTGGATTAAATGTATAAGAGTTTTAATTAACGTTATTGTTGTTATTAATGTTATTTCACTTAAGCACGAAGCATATTAACTTAATGCGATATCGAATTTGGCATTTATCTAGTAATTGCGTTAGATTTTAAAGTATGTATACAGGGTGCATAAAAATTTTCTTTACTCAGAAAAGTAATTTGCAATAGGAAATATAATCGTACATTGCTTTGTATCTGGTTGACTCCACATACAGTTTACAGTGTTTTTATGCATAATAGAGTGGCGACATACAGGCTAAAAAAATTGTTAGTGGGACGATTTTGAACGAAAACGATTGGCCAAGCATCTTAGCGAGCCTGCTATTATCGCCAAGTGAATATTTGCGGGCTTGATTCACTCGTCTAATCGAACTCGTACAAGCGAGTGTCGCTAAGTTAATGTTTTCGTGGACTTGGTTCACTCGTCTAATCGAACTTGTGCAAGCGAGTGTCGCCAAGTTAATGTTTATGGACTTGTTTTACTCGTCTAACCAAACCTGTTCAAGCGAGTATCGCCAAGTTCGTGAATGTGGGTTGCTATAGTTTGGACAAAAACTTCAACCTTAGCATGTGTCCTGTGCACAGAAAAAAAAAAAAACCAATTTGGGTCGAAAGATTCTTAAGTATGTGCCCAAATTGGGCCATGCCTGTTTTGCTTACCACTGTGTATCCATTTTGGGCACTGTTAAATACCATGAAAAAAAATTTTTTTTCTTTTTTTGATAATGGGTAATATAAAATGGGTAACATACTTAAGAATCTTTCGACCCAAATTGGGTTTTATTTTTTTCTGCCACTGTTATTATGCATGAAGGCACTCTAATATATAGAAAATCAACTTTTATAGGTAAGTTGCTAAAGAGAATATTGAAAAGCAACATGTAACACAAATGTACAAAAGAAATAATGAACAATAGATTGAATGATAGCATTTGAAAATTTATTTTGTATAATACCTGATTTTTAAAATTTTTTTGCATTGTACTTTGGCACATAAAATAATTATAGAGATATTGTGCGTGTTTCACAAGCTTCATTAAAACTTGCCAGAAATGCTAAGCTGATCCTTGCTGAAGTTTTCATTATCTGCTTCTTCGGATGCAAATGGATCATTGTTTGGGCGCAGTATTAAATTTAAAATGTCACCTTTGCCAAAAATTTATTATATTGTTTTCTGGATTCTCCTTCTACAACGGGGGTCTTCAGTCTTTGTGCTATAATGAGTGCATTTGAACTTTTTAAACATCTTCGCGGTGCATTTCAACCACACATATTTATTGTGTGGTGTAAGGCACAGATATACAATAAACAGACAATTGGATGTATATACAGTAGTGACCGAAATTGTGAAAAGGTGTATTTTTGAGATAGGATGGCTCATAACATCACTTTCTGTTTAAGTAATACCATAAATTTTTAAATCAGTGGAAAGATAATCAAGAATGTAATGAAATAAATTTTGTTCAATTATTAGCATTTATTCAAAAGTTATAGACAAATAAGCAACCATGTCATTCCGGCACTTCAACAACGTGGGTGTGTCGGTAGTATAATTTTTATGCAAGATGGCGTTCCTCCACACATTGCAAATCCAGTGAAGCAGCTGTTCAACATGTGCATTTCGGAAATGATAGAATTATTAGTCGTCATTTTACAACAACCTGGACATTAAGATTACTTGTTATTACTGCTTGTGATTTCTGACTGTGGGGTTATCTGAAAAACATTGTATTCAGTGGTCCGATTGCCAACTTAGCTGAATTGAAGGTACGCACTGCGCAACACATTCACAACGTCACCACTGATATATTCCGATCTATTGTGGAATTCTGCTTCTCGATTTCAACTTGTGGCAGAAAACTGTGGACAACATATTGGACATTTCTGGAGCAAGTCTCGCGACAGTGAAAAACCTATTTCATTCTTGCTTTTTTTGCGGTTTTTGGCCTGAGGACAATTAAAACCAATTTCATTGTTGGTTTTCTGCGGTTTTTGGCCTCAGGACAATTAAAAACCGATTTTTACGATCCAATGTGGAAACACCTTGTCAGAGTGGTTGGGCTTTAAGAGTGGCACAATTGTTGAATAACTTGGAAGTCATTTTTTCACTAAAAAACCGATATCTATATAACCGATACCACTATAACCGTATACAGTCATGCACATTGTACAGTACAGTTGGTTTAACTTGCAACTCACGCAATAATCGTCATATGGGTATTTTAATGTCACTGGTAGCCGAACCCAATTACTTTATGACGAGTAAAGCGCCATCTATTGCTAAAATTTCAAATTATTTTATTTTTCTTATGCTATACCATTTTTCTCGTTTTCGCGTACATTCAGGTCAAATTTCAAGTAATTCTGTCCAGTGGTTCTTTTTTTTTACATTGCTTTTGAAAGTTGAAGTTTAATTATAATCACCATATAGTTATACATTTTTATAAGATACTAGCAAGCTACGCCCGCTACGCTGGTCAATTTTTCTTAACGTACTTTTAATCAAACAAAATATTGACATTTCATAACTCACTCTTATATTTTAACAGAATAATAAGGCTACTATAATTTGTGACTCGTGCCAATATACACGCCAGGACACGTCGCCCTTATCATTATCTTTTTACGCATGAAGGTTTCGCTATGGTACTCCATTGTGAAATTTGGTAATTTTTTAAATTCAATATTTAAAAAACGGCATAATCATTAGATTTGAAATTTATATCAAGAAAAATACAATTTTTTACCTTTCAAACACAGTTTGTCTAACAATTTTCTGACATATACTTTTCGAGCTATTATTTTTTTCAGTAACTTCAAATGTTTCATTTTCCGAGATTAATCTGTGGCAACAATTACCGAAAAACCCAGTCGTCAGCAACGCATAGCTTTTTATTAAAGAGGCTGTTGGAGCAGGGATTGTCACCATCAATTTGCCACCATCACTTTTGAAATCGGTTCTGTAGTTCCAGAGATTCCATAGAAATTGTAATTTCGAATGTTTTTAGAACGCTTTTCGCTTATTTCAAATTTCTGTAGTTCCAGAGATTCCATAGAAATTAAATTTCGAATGTTTTTAGAACGCTTTTCGCTTATTTCACGCTTTCAAATTTCGAATTTTTTTTAATTTGTTCTTAGAGAGCATTTACATCTTATAAGTAGCTACAATGCCAAATTTCAAATTTCGAGCTCCTTCAGTATACAAAAAATCGCAATTTTAGAAAATTTTCGCTTCTGCACCCCATGGGGTTAGTGGCGCCAACATAAAATATAGCCTATGTTGGAGCAGGGATTGTCACCATCAATTTGCCACCATCACTTTTGGAATCGGTTCTGTAGTTCCAGAGATTCCATAGAAATTGTAATTTAGAATGTTTTTAGAACGCTTTTCGCTTATTTCAAATTTCTGTAGTTCCAGAGATTCCATAGAAATTAAATTTCGAATGTTTTTAGAACGCTTTTCGCTTATTTCACGCTTTTAAATTTCGAATTTTTTTTTAATTTGTTCTTAGAGAGCATTTACATCTTATAAGTAGCTACAATGCCAAATTTCAAATTTCTAGCTCCTTCAGTATACAAAAAATCGCAATTTTAGAACGTTTTTCGCTTCTGCACCCCCCTGGATTAGTGGCACTGACATAAAATATAGCCTATGTTGGAGCAGGGGTTCTCACCATCAATTTGTCACCATCACTTTTGAAATCGGTTCGGTAGTTCCAGAGATTACCCCCTACAAACAAACAAACAATCTCTACTCCTTTATAATATTAGTATAGACGACTGAGAAAACAAGTTGGAAATTGTACGTCAAACGTTACAAACGAGGTGCGTTCGTACGCACGTTTTAGAATTAAATTCATGATATCCCGTGCGTAGAACGGGTTAAACAGCTAGTTAAGTATATATTTTATGACACTGTTCATACAAATATCTTAACTAGTTATATAAATATTCAGATATATATGTATCAGCTAGTTATATAAATATTCAGATCTTGATGATTTTTAATTCTGCGAAATGAATTATATCGTCTGCAGATTAATTTCTGTCATAAAATAAGTATCTCGGTCGCTTGACGATTTAACATCCATCGGAAGCTCCTATAACAAAAAAGCACCGATTTAAAAAAAAAAATTCAAATTTCTTAATAAATATTTTTATTAATATCTCCTAAAGTTTTGATTCGATTTTAATAAAATTTGAAATGTCTCGACAAAATTCTGCAAAGATAATATATTTTAAATTGCAAACCATTTGGTTGGGTAGTTTTTGCGTTGTTATATGCGGACAGACAGACAGACGGACGGACAGACAGACGGACAGACAGACAGACAGACGGACGGACAGACGGACGGACCAAACGACGACTATAGGTGCTACGTATTTATATAATTACGAACGCACCTAAAAACAAACAAACAATATTATTGCCTTTTATGCATTATGAAAAAAAAAAAGGAATTGTAAGCTGTGGACATGAAAAACTCAAAATAGTACTTCAAATAGTATTAATACAAATAGTAATAATAGTAATAATACTGACAATACTTCAAATAGTAATATATACAATAGCAATAATACTTCAAATAGTCAAGTAAAATTATTTCACCTACAAAGATTAAGTAAATAGAAATTGACACCTATTTGAAAAAAAAAAAAATGTGTTTTTGCTACGTTACAACTATGTTTTAAATTAAAAAATAATCTCAAAAATAGATAACAAGAAACATTCAAATTTTTTCATGTGAAACGTAAGCCATGCAAATAAAAATGTACAAATAACATATAAAAACAAATACAAATATAAAAATATTTCTTTCTAGTGACATGATACATTAAGTTTTTCCACACATTCCTCGTTTTGCACCCTGTTTCCTCCAAAAAATGTTCGTGCGAAATTGCTTTTCATAATGCTGCTGTGGTCGCATATTTCAAACTGAAATCATCCGATAAGAGTCATATAGACAAAATATTTGCTTCCATTGTGTATCAAAGTAATGATAGATACCAGACAGGTGATTAGCTGCCTGTGACAGTGACACCTCGGTGATTTTTTGCCAATTTTCTTTATTTAAAGAGAGGAAAATAGGTTACATGAGGTCATAGGTTATAAGATGGGTTACATGAAGATCGCTAATAGTAGATGATGCCGTTTTTTATTTTAGATTTTCTTCAGGAATTTTTAATCAGAATTGAAAGTGTAATGTATCTAAATATCAGAAATCTCTATAACGGGGGTCACTTAGTTCGTTTGGAAATATTTTCGTTTAAAAATATAAAATCATACAAATTAGAGCGCATACGCTGCCGAAGGCAATGGGCCAACAACTCATTTTTTTCCACACATTTCTACACATTTCACTCTTTTCTTTCACACATCTACTTTTTTGCCCCTTGTCCCTTCGAAAAAAATACACATGTGAAATTCAGATGAAACAGCACCGACAAACTGGCGATAAATCACAATTAAATAATGAAATTTCCTTATTTAATTAACATGTGAAATTGCTTTTCATAATGCTGCTGCGATCGTATATTTCAAACTAAAATCATATAAACTGAAATCTGATAAGAGTCATATAGACAAAGTATTTGCTTCTGTTGCGTATCAACGTTATGATAGATATCAGACAGGTGAATAGCTGCCTGTGAGGCCTTGAATTTTTTCCTCCCGTATACATTTATTATTTCTGTTATTTTTGCACAGATTTCAATGTACCAAGAACAATGAACTGTGATCAAAAGGTTTTGTTTCTGTTGTAGTCTCATAATGCAAAGAGATTGAATAGATAATTCACAATTTTTCCGATTCACTTGTTTGCTCTTTTGATTCCAATTCGACTGTACAAAGTAAGGATAATAGAAAAATGTCTATTTTTTATTTTCCCTTATCATTTGTGCTTTCAGAATGTTGTTTCCCTTTGTGATTCAATAAAAAAAGTGAATGAATCACAGATCAATAAAAGTTGATAACAGTTGCTTTTGAATGTCAATAATTTTTTTTAAGAATGCCGATGTAAATAGCCGATCATATTTTCGTTTTCAAATTGTTATCTGCAAGTTTCCAGTTTCGTAACTACTAGAAACATATTGTTCTCTTACGTAGGCTTACCTTAGGTCCAGCCATTGCTCCGGGCAATCGCAGATTCAATTCATCACCACAGTTGGGATGGTGTCTCATGAGAACGTTCACTAAAAATAAAAATGTTTTCTAGTGGAAAATAACAAATAATTTTGATCCAATGAGCCTGACCAAAGAGCCTAATACACTTGTCCACAGATGACAGTCCTAAGTTGATGTTGAACCAATGAAAACGTTTCTTCAAATATCTCATTTGCAGTAAAAATAATAATAATAATAATAATAATAATAATAATGATTCTTTTTGCATATAGCATATCTAAAGTCGAAGGGTACCGTGTTAGTTTTGTACTTTTTTTCGATTTCTGTTGCAGTTTAGTTTTGAATAAGCCTTCAGTTTCGGAACCTATGAGGATCACAACGTTAAAATAAAATTGCACATTGAAAAAAAAATGATTATTTTACAGTATAATACTAGCATCCCAGTTGCCAGTATTATACCGTAAAATAGTAATAATAAATAAAATAGCAGTGTATTATTGCACGGTATAATACTAGCAGCTGGAATGCTAGTATTATACCGTAAAAATCAACATTTTTTTAAATTTTTTTTAAGTGCAACAGAAATTAAAAGAGTACAAAACTAACATGTTATTCTTCGACAATACAAAAATAATAATTCGAAAACATTGAAATGCAAACGATAAATTTGTAGCGAGCGCTTCCATCGGTTTAGCACTAGCCTTCGAATGCCATCATATGCTGACCAGTGTAAGCTTTTAAGAATCACTGAGATTTTATAAAAAGTTTTAAGTCGAGCTTTTATGATAATTTACTAAAATTGCATACTCGAACTGCCCTTTTGATTCAACGCATTCGGGGAAAGCTGGATTTAACTCTTAACTGCTGTTACAAAAAAAAAAAAAAAAAAATGCTTGATTAACTCATAGGATACTGTTTCTGTTCTAAACTTTATGTACACGAGTATCATAATTGAAATTCACCTATTCAGTAATCTTTAGCGGTAGTATTTAGGCTCCAAACGAAACAAAATTTCATTAGCATCTATATACACTAGTGTGCAAAAGTTAAGCAACAAACACAAAATGCTAATTTCTGAACACGTGAGTACTCAAAAAGAAATTCTATAAACAGCAAGTGTAGAAAATAGGTACTACCCTAACAGCACAGACAGTCGATGTTTAGTCCCCTTGACGTCACACATGGTTAAAAGTGTTACAATCGCTACGGTGAATCAAAATATGGGATATTTCACTGTCTCATTATTACTCTCAAATGATTGTTAACACTGAAAAGTCACTGTGACTGTCGCTTTGTGATGGGTTACCAACTGACATTACAATGAAGTCCTCTTGTGACTCTCATGTGACTGTCATTTTGACACTCGATTGTAAAGTCATCATGATAGCTGTTCTGTGACGAGTGTGATGACTTCAGAGTTCAGTCTTCAACTGACAGTGACTTGAGAATCACAAGGTGACTTACCCATCACAAAGCGACAGTCGCAGTGACTTTTCAGTGTTAACAATCATTTGAGAGTAATAAAATGAGACAGTGAAATATCCCATATTTTGATTCACCGTAGCGATTGTGACACTTCTAACCATGTGTGACGTCAAGGAGGACTTCACATCGACTGGCCGTGCTGTTAGGGTAGTACCTATTTTCTGCACTTGCTGTTTATAGAATTTCCTTTTGAGTACTCACGTGTTCAAAAATTAGCATTTTGTGTTTGTTGCTTAAGAGCCTACATCAGTCACGCGAAAAAACGCTCCAGCTAATGTTAAGTCTATGGGAAGGTTATCGCGCGATTTCTCGCTCGCATTTTAATATTTTTAAATGATTTTTTTTTGCATAGGATAGCTGAGGTCGATCTCTAACGTTGTTAGCTTTTACTTTTTCGATTTTGGTTCCAGTTTTTTTATATAAGGGTAATTTCACTTTCAGAACCGGTTCCAACCGGTTCCAAAATTTAAAATGTCCGCTTATAAAAAAACTGTAACCAAAATCGAAAAAGTAAAAACTAACAACGTTAGAGATCGACCTCATAGCTATCCTATGCAAAAAAAAAAAAAAAATCATTTAAAAATATTAAAATGCGAGCGAGAAATCGCGCGATAACCTTCCCATAGACTTAACATTAGCTGGAGCGTTTCTTCGCGTGACTAGCATAGGCTCTTAAGTTTTGCACACCAGTGTAGTTAAACTGAAAAATTAAAAAAAAAATTGCGAGAGTTTAGTTTATTTATCATTTTTGATCTTGAAAATGTCTCCGTTTGTGCGTTCGAAACATGTCAATCTTTATATTAAAATGTTTTTACAAGCCTTTATGTGTTCTGTTTTATCACTTTAAGCATTATAAATCTTTAGTTTAATGAAAATTACAAGTTAAACTGTGAAAACTGAAAAAAGTAGCGGTCTGACCGCTACCAGCATTTATTATATATAAGGATTAATTGGAGAGGAATCTCTAGACGAAATGTTCATATGGCTTTTCTGGTTAATTCAAGGTTTCGTGCCTATATTCCTTATTTTATATTAAAGACTAACATCACTGTCATTATCAAAGGCCGATTCAGGTCTCAATTTCAAGGGGAAGGGATAATGTCTTTTTTGGAGGAGTATCTATACTTTCAGTATAAGGCTTATATATTCATGAATTTACTCAAAATGTCTTAGAATTTTCCATCAAGGGTCCAAATTTTTTATTATTGAAGTAAAACTCATGCTGTCTTAGAAAATTGAAAAAAAAAAAAAAAAAAAAAAAAAAAAAGCACTATACGGAATATAAATAAAGAATGGTTGGTGTGTATGTAGGTGAATACTATTTGTGGATAAATTGAGTTCAATGCTTATTTCAGTATATTCATATTGCTTATGATATATAAAACAAAAATATTTTTAGTCTAAACAACCTTTACTCACAACAACTCTAATTCAAGAAATAATTTGCTTTAATAATTTACTTTTACTTTAAGTCATTTAAAGCGGATAAAAAATTATTAAATAAATCAGGAACCAAAAATAAAGACTCAGAGACCAAAATGTGATTAAAATCATGCAGCACCATTTCCTAGAAGTAGTATGAATTTTCGGACTTGAAAATATTTATTATATATTTCTGTATATCTAACTGAAAATTCAAATGTTATTTTCATTTCATAAATCAACGCAGTAGTGCATCTCTGGAAAATCGACTACAGTGAACTTAAATGCAGTAAAACCCGTGAAAACAAAACCTTTCTATTACAGAAAAATTTTAATGGTCCCGCCCAAGGCTTGACAAATGCAGTCGCCAGGTCTCTACTGTTTTGACCAGTTTTATTTTTATTTTTATTTTATTTTTATTTTTATTTTATTTATTTTTAATCTGGCAATCAAATTATTTAATATGTTTTTTTTTTTTTTTTTTTTTTTTTTTGGTGTGTGTGTGTGTGTGTGTTTATAAAAATTGACCTATAAGAAATGAACACAAACGGCTTATTTTCTTATCTTTCCCCCCTACTCGTGTGTGGTAGAAGTGATCTGTCCCTACTATCTACTTTCGGACTTTTAATGAAAGAACCACGTTTAAAAGGGATTTTTTATATTGTGCACAGAAAACGCCATTCTTTTCTGCTCTACCCAGCTAGAATATCATGTAATTAGAATGTGAGGGGGGGGGGGGGGGAAAGCTTTTAATAAAACATTAAGAAATAGTGTCAGTACAGCCTCTGTGGCATCTAAAATTTGATATAATGTTAAAAAAAATTTTCAAGTATTTTTGTAAGTTTTCAAATCAGTTTTTTGTGTTGAGAATTAAAAAGGATTATTCTATCACATTCATTTTAAAGAATAGTAACATATATGTGACTATTGATAATTCATTAGAAGTAAATCTATTAAACTTAATTAAAATTTCAAGAATAATTAATTTTAATAAAATTAAAGAATAATATGTATATTTTTAAATATCTCTTCCTTACTTAAAATGCTTGAAAAGTTTTAAAATAATAAAATCAGGATTATTTGACTGACTTCGACAGGAAAATAGACAAAAAATTGTTTTTCCTTCTTTCCTATTTCATCGATGCCCCCTCATCAGATATAGATTTTCCAGCACTTAACTATCCAGACATCAGCATTTCCCGAACATACCGGTTAATTTAGCTTTTACAGTATTTCTTCCTTTTCTTTTTCTTTTTTCTTTTCTTTTCTTTTTTTTCTTTTTCTTTTTTCTTTTCTTTTCTTTTTTTTTTTTTTCAGAGATATATAATTTTGATGAGTTTCATTAGAAAACTTAGTTTATATTAACCTTTCTAAATTATGTTCAAATCTAAAGTACGTAAACTAATAATTCTAAACTATGCTTGTTATAATTTTTCTCAATTAATTCATAAAAAGCTTTTGTGCTTTTTCAAATTGAATGAAGGGGGAGAAGGGGGTAAATATTTTTTAATGGCAACTAGAATTTTTTGTTGGCTATCAAATTTATAAAGTCCTGGTCCCGCCTAAAGAAATACTTTACAAATCTACCTGCTAGGACAGAAATCTGTCTAAAACAAAATATTTTTCCGATTAGGTATTAATATTACCGTACTTTGTTCAGTAAAAGTTGTGAAAACGGAACGTGTTTACAACAAAATCCCGTCAAACTTTAAAAAAAAAAGTGTTTCTATGGATGAAACACCATACAATTGTATGACTGCTCAATTAGAAGCCTCTCTAAAACGGAATTTCATTTTGATCCCTAGCGACTCCGATTTCAGAGATATTATTGTGTAAGACTTTTGTGTTTATTTAATACTGTTAAACCTTTCTAAGATGGTATCTCAATTAACCAAAGAAAGATTCAGTTTTAGACAGGTTTTCGACGTAGCAGGTATATATATTTTATTGTATTCTCTCCATAAAGATAATGATTTTTCACGTTTAAAACAGGATTCCGTTATAAACAGGTTACGTTTTCACAGGATTTATTGTATTTTAATGTCCCGATTTAGACGCCACTATCCCACTTTTTCTGACTACCTGTCCCGCTTTTTTATGATTGTGGACCTGGCAACAATAATAACAATGTTGTTAGACGTACGAAAATGAATAAAAAATATAAATAAAATAATAATAAAATAATTTTGTAAAACTCGATTCAAAATTAATAGAAGGATTGTGTCAGCTGCATATGTTCAACATAGGGATTCAAATGATTAAAATTACCTTTTTAGGAAAATAAATGACTATTTTAGCATCAATAATTCATTTTTTAATGTCTCGATGTCGAAATATGAAATAAGAATAATCTAGTTTGTTAGTTTATTAAACATTTTAACTAGTTACTACATCACGTATCTTTTTCTCTCAAATTCATGGTTTATGAACTTGAGATCAAATTACGTGTATGTAACGATAAAATTAGATCTGAGAAAATATGCACCTCAAATGCTTATAATGAATTAATTTTTCCCGAATTTTACTGAAGAGTAATTTCATCTTATTAATTCACTTACTGAAGTGTATACTGTTGCTCTTTCTGAGACTACTACTTTGTAGCGAATGGTAATTGCAAAATATTTTCAGCGTAAAAGAGATTTTCTATAATGTGGAGTCAGCAAATAAAAAAAAAAAGATGGATAGTTAGATATATAGAATATCCCCCCATCTTTTAGTTGTAAAATTGTTTCAAACAAACACAAAAGATACCATTAGACTTGTAATAGAATCTTCTAATTGCTTAGAAATAAAATAAGTTTAAGGGGATAACTCCATATTGAAATTGTAACAAAGCTTTAATATTTTCAACAGAAATACGGGAATTTGAGATCAAAATTATATGGGACTCATTTATGCTTAAAAGAATTATCCGCATTGAAGCTTGTTTTGCAATGATTAAAAAGAAATTTAAAATTATGAGTTCATAAACTTTATAACATTTCTTTCTGAGCATACTATATTACCTTGAATAGTAGTAATCATGTGAGGTATAGCACTGAAAATGTCTTTTTTCGTTCCTAGTGCTCTAATAACCTTCTTACATGTAACGTCGCACTCTGTTTATAAATATATTTTTTTCTAAATACTCTAAAAACGACATTTTCAAAACTGAGCAAAAAATACTCAAATCTGAGTATGTCGCATAGTCAAAATGGCTCCGAATCAAAATTACTCAAGTTTGAAACATGTATATACTCATTTTTGAAAACATGCACACAGTCAAGAATAAAATATTTTGTGGTCATATTTGAGTATGTCCATTTTTCAAAAATGAGTATGAACAGACTTCTATGTGTTCATTTTTGAGTATTTCCATGTTTCAAAAATGAGTTTGAACTGATTCTAATCATGTTTGAGTATGTACATGTTTCAAAACTGAGTATGAACTGATCTCTATGTGCTCAGTTTTGAGTATGTCCATGCTTCAATATTCTGAGTATTTCTGGTATTTCAGAATTGAAAGCATTGAGTCGTCATATTTGAAACAAAAAGTTTCATAACAAAATGAAAACATCGATTTACTCAGATTTGAAAGTGTCATTTTTCTCTTTGTATATTTATTAATCCCGAATATCTTAATATTTTTTCAATTACGTAATATTTCTTTATGCTTTGAGTCTTATAATTATATTTGTACCATTATTTTTATGCTCTGAGTCTTATAATTATACAATAATATTTATTTATGCTATAAGCCAGCGGTTATTAAGCTGCGGTTCGTGTACTTCAAGGGGTACGCAATGGATCATTAGGGGGTTCACAAAATTGTCATATTCAATGATTTTTTTTAAAAATTATTATTACTTATGTTGAACCTGGGAGAGATCTTTCGAATTCCCGAACCCTAGTTCGATTCCCTAATTCCCGAACCCTGGAATTTCGTCTAACCAGTCTTCACTGCATCTGTATTAGTTTATATATCATTTATTTAATATTTTAAAAAATCATCAGTAATTTCAGTTTTAAAGCCTTCGGGTCCGCAAAAATAGAGAAAATATGAAAATGGATTCGTGATATCTAAAAGTTTAAGAACCAAAATAGGACAAATAATTGACACATTTCGCCAGAATTCGATTAATCGAATGACCCACCCCGTCATTATCCCGGATAACCGAGGTTACACTGTATTCTGGCTTTTATAAATGTAATCTATTTATAGATCAAACTACTACTATTTAAGCGGTTGAATAGTTTGATTAAGTGTTTACTGTGACTATCACATACGCACGTATTATTCTATAATTAAAATAATTTTTCATTTTATTCGTCGCATCAAATCAACCAAAACTAATGTGATGATATCATTCATAATATTGATTAATGTAAGACACTTTTAAAAATTTTGTTTTATGTCCCAGCGTAGCTTTTTATTATTCAACTGAAATATACCCGGTATATAAAATTAGCAGTAACTGAAACTCTATTCTATTATTATCATCAACAGATTTTACAAACCATTCATTTTACGCGAAAGCTCTGAACGGTAAAAAAAGAACAAAAAGAAAAGAAAAATGTTGAATCTAGGTGTGTCTATTAACGGTGACGTCACGTATGTTTTACCTGGCCGATGAAAGCTCACCTGGAATCATCATCATTTACTTTAAGCTCCGCCTCTGAGGCCCCACCCTTAGATTGCGGTGGGCAGAGTGAAGAGTTACTTTTTTGTGCCAGGTAGTTTCTTAATAATCGGGCTGATGTTACCTCACTGAAATTACTTGGTCAAATAATAATGTCTACCGAATTACGAAATTGGCCTCTTTAAAAAATTGGCCAGCATGATACTAACACGCCAAGTAGCTACCGAATTTGCCGAGTATTTTTTTTTTTTCTCTTCGCACTCTATACTCCTTCATTCTTTCTTTTTTTTTTTTCAGTCTTTACAAAAAAGTCGAAAGGAAGAAAAATATTTTCAAAAAATTAAAGCAAGCACTTCTCTTTCTACCTTTTTAACACTTTCTAACATAGTTGAAAAGTGTTTATGAATTCGGTTTGTCTGTCTGTACTCTAACTCGCGTTAATATACTCGGATTGTAATGTAATTTATATATATTAATGGGGTTTACCATGGAATGTTTGGTATTGAAAATGAAGTGTGTAGCGCTACTTTTAACCCCTTCAAGGGCGGTGGTCATAAATGTGACCACTTAATTTTAATTCCAAACTGCCAAACGGCACCCAGAATATTTTACTAAAATTTTTCTTTTATAATGAACTTGAATGAACGTGAAGTAAAGAAAGTATCTATTTTCTAAGAAATTCGTTTGTAAATTCTGGTGTGAATCAATCATTTCACCAGTTTGCGAACAGAATTACTCTGCGCCTGGAAGAGTTAAAGGGACTCTCAAAAGATTTCTGTTACATTACGGTGTATGGGGAAAATTCGTTCCCAATGTATTTTAATGATTTTATACTGTTTCAAGCATATTTAAATTGATATATATATACATCACCGAGGTTCATTACAAGAAGATTGCTATAGAATATGGTGTTACATAGCAGTCCTCGTTTATTTACAGGGACACACAAAATAATTCGGTTACAGTTCTGTCTATAATAAAAATTGCTGGAAGTTTGTTTTCAGTTGCCGCGTAAAAGAACGCGTTTTTTAAATTTAATTTATTTTTTGTCTATTACTTGGAATGTATAAATTCTATAGATCAGATACAGTGCAGCGCAAAATATCTTTAGTATGTTTCCGTCTATTGACGGAAATTAGTGAAGGAGAATTTTCAACTATGATATGCGTTTCATAACTAAATTTTAACATTCTATGTAAGTATACATACAGATCTATAGATCATATAAAGGGCTGCACAAAAGAATTCGGCGATATTTCCAAATAGTGTTGGTAATTCTTGAAATTGGGTTTTTAAATGTGTTATACGTTTTCTAAATTCTTTACTCATAATCTATGCTTGACGTTCTCTTTTTTGTTCTTGTTTTATAATAGTAAGACAATTCTGATTCAAATCGGATTTTGTAACAAAAAAAAAAAAAAAAAAAAAAAAAAAAAAAAAGAGTTTGAAAATAAAAATTATTTTTTGACCAGAATTTTTATTTGAAACTATTTATTTAACTTATTTATCTAACTCATTTTTGTAAGATTATGTTTGACATATGTCTAACTTATTTTACTAAGAAATTTCTGGTTCGAATCGAAATACGGTCAAACTCAATTATTACCAGAAGCAAGAGAATAGTTATTCAACATTGAAAAGTGTTTATATGAATTCGATTTGTCTGCCGTCTGTCCGTGGTCGAACTCGCGTAAAAATAATCGAATTTCCATGAAATTTTTATATGTTATGATTGTTTAGTATAGAATGTTTGGTACTGAAAATGAAATGTCTGCCATTTATAGCTCGTGCACTGGGACACACAAAAAAATTCCCTTATATCATGATCTATGAAAGAAAAATCGTCCCGATGTATTTCAATGATGCTACAATACTTCAAACATAATGAAATTGATATGCATCATTGTGAACCTGGACTAAAACATTCTTTCTCAGGAGGATAGAATAAGTATAGCATTTATAGTTCGTTTACAGGAACGCACAAAATAATTCCATTATTTTGTAATCTATGGAGAAAATTGTTTCCAATGCATTTTAACGATGTTATGATACTTCAGACATAATGAAATTAAAAGGTTCACTGAGGTGAGATATGTTTTCTATAAGTTAAGAAGTGTGTAGCATTTAAATTCATTTACAGGGGCGCTCAAAACAATTAGGTGACAGGAGGGACTATGATAGATTTCATTGTAAGAAAAAATGAAATGTCTTAATAAAATTCTGTTAGTATTGGAATGTAATCTGTGTGTGATGCATGGTATTTTTATCTTTCTATTTTCTTTTTCCTTTTCTTTTTTTTTTTTAATTTGTTTTGAAAAAAGTGCTTTTTTTACGAAACTTTGAAACAGCCGTACATCGTATTCATTCTCATAGTTTGTGTGCTTTTTTTCATGTTGGTTTTTAGACGTCACATAGACGTTAAAAGCAAAATGAGTTTTCATTTATGTAAACTGGGGGGGTGGGGGGGTAACTTTTTTTTAATGTAAATCTGTAACAATAAATTTGACATTTATTGACGGATATCTTTTGGTCAACACTCAAAGTAAAATATAAAAAAACCTGTAAAATATTTAAGCAAAAGAGCAAATAATAATAATAATAATAATAATTGTTAATATTATTTTTATCATCAGTTTCCACTAAGTTCATCTGACTAAAATACTTGTATTTGTATTAAAATAGAAAACGGCTTTTAAAACGTTCATTGAATGATATGCATTTTCCATCCTCAAATAAACCTACTTTAATTTTTCGCAGGGACTTTATTTACAAATCCACCTTTGTAGATGACCCCCATACTTCCCTTCAGAGTTTCACAGTACGATGATTTACGTACGTGATGAAAAGTGGTGTAAGTCATGAATTTTAATCATCGATATCTGGATTTTTCTTTCTTTTCTTTTCTTTCTTTTTCTTTTTCATTTTTTTTAAAATGTTACGGGATAGCTTTCTTTCCCTATAACAGAAAAGAGTACAAATTTTAGTACATTATTATTTTTGAGGGATACAATTGTCTGTGATACTTATCTTTTTGCTTGTCAGTTTTCATGTTTTATTGTAGTACTTCTTGAATGAAAGAAATATTTTTTTACGTTCGTTCTCAAATCCAAATTTGGTTACTTTCTGATAAATTCCTGAATTCATTTTTGGGTGTTCTGATTCAGAAACTATATTATCGAACAGTTCTTTTCATTTTTCGGTAAATGTAGGCGATCTTTCAGAAAATGCTGTCAAAGTTGGCGTTTTGAACTTAATTTCCGGTTTTCTTTCCTTCATCTATTTTCCTCTTTTAGAATTTCTATTTTATTTTATTTTATTTATTTATTTATTTTAACGGCAGCAGCATTGTTAGTTACTTTTTAACACTTTCCAACATATTTGAAAAATATTTAACCATTCGGTTTGTCTGTCTGTCAGCCGCCTGCCTGTCCGTATTCCAATGCTTGCAAATATACTCGGATTGCGATGTAGTTGATATATGTTATTTAGGTTTTCTATGGCAGGATTACAGTTAAAAATAGAGAGTGTAGTATTTAAAGTTTGTTTATAGGGCATATTCTGTTACATTACGGTCAATGAGGAAAAACCGTTCTCAGTTCAATTTAATGATATTACACTATTTCAAACATAAAGAAATTGATATTGATATGAATTTCTGAGATGCACTAAAACATGCTTAGTGTAGAATAGGGAGTGAAAAGATTTTAACATTAATTTACAGGGTGACGCAAAAGAATTCGGTTATATAATGATCTACGGGAAAAAATGTTTTCAGAGTATTTTAATGATGTTACACTATGTGAAACATAATGAAATGTATGCACGTTATTGAGATTCACTACAAGATGCTTACTGTAGAATATGGTTGGCATAACAGTTTTTGTTCAATTACAAGGACATACAAAATAGTGTGTCTATGAGCGATAATTGTTAAGAAGTGTGTTAGGTAGCTTTCAATCCAAAAAGGTATAAAGCTACCTATTGCAGCCGTTCGGAGGAAAGCAGTTCCGGAAAATTTCGATATATTTTCACCGATCATGACCCCCAGACCCCAAAACCACCCTCCGTTCAAATGTTGATTTATATATGTATATATATCTGACCTATGTCATACGATAACGCCCATATTTATAAATCGATTTTGATGAAACTAATTGTGTGTATTAAGGTCACGAATGTCTCGACCGAGTTCGTTGGCCAGCTTGGTCCGCCATTTTGTTTCAAGATGGCGGCTATTCAAAAATTTAAAACTAAAATAAATATACAAAAAAGTTAAAAATTCAAATTTATTTTTTAATTTAGTGTTAGGCCTTGATAAAAGGATTCTAGAGCATTTTTTGGTTTACCACTATCTTAAAAAATGGCTGAGATAGAGCAGTTTGAAATTCTAGGGTGGCTGACATTTTGAAACAAAAAAGTCCTTCCGGCCTGTACCGGGAGGAAAAGGTAGCTTTCCTATGTCTTCGTTTTAAAATTTTAGCTAATGTTACACGAAAACAGCAAGCTAAAATGCAAAGAAACTGTTTCCAAAAGATTCGTTAATACTAAATTTGAATAAGAAATTCGCCAAATTATTGAGCTATAGCCAAATTGGCTTCATTTATGAAGACTTATTTTGGTCGCCAAATTTGGCGATATTTCGCCAAATGTCGCCATGTTTGGCGAGAATTTGGCGCCAACGGATATGAATGTATAGTTTTTATGCGTATGATTGGGAAAATGATTACAACAATGAAAGAAAATAATTTGCGAGAAATCGCGTTCACTAAAACTCATAAATTAATCGTTGGTATTAGGTAGCTTTCAATACAAAAAAGTATAAAGCTACCTATTGCAGCCGTTCGGAGGAAAGCAGTTCCGGAAAATTTCGATATATTTTCACCGATCATGACCCCCAGATCCCAAAACCACCCTCCGTTCAAATGTTGATTTATATATATATATATATATATATATATATCTCCATATATATATATATATATATCTGACCTATGTTATACGATAACGCTCGTATTTATAAATCAATTTTGATGAAACTAATTGTGTGTATTAAGCTCACCAATGTCTCGACCGAGTTCGTTGGCCAGCTTGGTCCGCCATTTTGTTTCAAGATGGCGGCCAATTAAAAATTTAAAACTAAAATAAATGTACAAAAAAGTTAAAAATTCAAATTTATTTTTTAATTCAGTGTTAGGCCTTGAAACGAGGATTCCAGAGCATTTTTTGTTTTACCTCTATCTTAAAAAACGGCTGAGATAGAGCAGTTTGAAATTCTAGGGTGGCTGACATTTTGAAACAAGACAGCACATTACAAAAATTTTCATTGTTGTAATAATTTTCCCAATCAAAGGCATAAAACTATTCCGTTAGCGCCAAATTCTCGCCAAACTTGGCGACATTTGGCGAAATATCGCCAAATTTGGCGACCAAAATAAGTCTTCATAAATGAAGCCAATTTGGCTATTGCTCAATAATTTGGCGAATTTCTTATTCAAATTCAGTAATAACGAATCTTTTGTAAACGTTTTATTTGCATTTTAAGTTGCTGTTTTCGTGTAACATTAGCTAAAATTTTAAAACGAAGATATAGGAAAGCTACCTTTTCCTCCCGGTACAGGCCGGAAGGACTTTTTTGTAATGTGCTGTCTTGTTTCAAAATGTCAGCTACCCTAGAATTTCAAACTGCTCTATCTCAGCCATTTTTTAAGATAGAGGTAAAACAAAAAATGCTCCGGAATCCTTGTACCAAGGCCTAACACGTAATTAAATTTTAAATTTTAATTTTTAACTTTTTTTTATATTTATTTCAGTTTTAAATTTTTAAATGGCCGCCATCTTGAAACAAAATGGCGGACCAAGTTGGCCAACGAACTCGGTCGAGACATTAGTGACCTTAATACACACAATTAGTTTCATCAAAATTGATTTATAAATACGAGCGTTATCGTATGACATAGCTCAGATATATATATATATATATATGGATATATATATATATATAATATATATATATATATAAATCAACATGTGAACGGAGGGTGGTTTTGGGGTCTGGGGGTCATGATCGGTGAAAATATACCAAAATTTTCCGGAATTGCTTTCCTCCGAACGGCTGCAATAGGTAGCTTTATACTTTTTTGTATTGAAAGCTACCTAACAGCACATTAACGCGATTACGCGCAAATTATTTTCTTTCATTGTTGTAATAATTTTCCCAATCATACGCATAAAACTATATATTCATATCCGTTAGCGCCAAATTCTCGCCAAATGTGGCGACATTTGGCGAAATATCGCCAGATTTGGCGACCAAAATAAGTCTTCATAAATGAAGCCAATTTGGCTATTGCTCAATAATTTGGCGAATTTCTTATTCAAATTCAGTATTAACGAATCTTTTGTAAACGTTTCTTTGCATTTTAACTTGCTGTTTTCGTGTAACATTAGCTAAAATTTTAAAACGAAGATATAGGAAAGCTACCTTTTCCTCCCGGTACAGGCCGGAAGGACTTTTTTTAATTGTGGCATGCGTTTTTAAATTTAACTAAATTTTTACATACTGCGAGTTGTGTATAAATTTTTTAGATCATATACAGAGATACACAAAATAATTCGTAAACATTACTGTGTACGAGCGTGAATCGCTTAATGCGGTTTTTTAAATGAGTTATCATTTTCCATCTGAACTATATTTAGTAGACTTACAGTAAAAGATGTTTGCAAAACGTAAATAAATTCATGTACAGGGCTACGCAAAGAACTGGATACATTACCGTCTATGAATGGTATAATTTCTGAAAGTACGTTTTCAGTTGTGTTATGCAATTTTTTTTTTAATCCTGAATTAAATTTTAAATTAATGTGAGGCGTGTATAAAAACATCTAGCTAATATACAGGGCTGCATAAAATTATTCGAGTGCATTTCCGTCTATTGACGTAAATTGTTGAAGGTGAATTTTCGACTGTGCTATGCGTCTTGTAACTAAGCTAATTTTAACACACTATGTAGTGTATATACAGCTCCATACACACACACACACACAAAAAAAAAAAACAATTTGGGTCGAAAGATTCTTAGATAATGTGCCCAAATTGGGCCATGCCTGTTTTGGTTACCACTGTGTATCCATTTTGGGCACTATTAAATACCCATTTTCAATTTTTTTTTTTTTGAAAATGGGTATTTAACAGTGCCCAAAATGGATACACAGTGATAACCAAAACAGGCATGGCCCAATTTGGGCACATACCTAAGAATCTTTCGACCCAAATTGGGTTTTATTTTTTTCTGTGTTGTTTTCTGGTTACGGACAGTAATTACCGAAATCTAGTTTTCAAATGTATTTTATGTTCTTTACTAGATATCTTCTTTCGCCTTTTTAAATGGTGAAGATTCGTTACAGCATTCTGGAGGTATTAGAAAGGGTTTCATAATCTATGTTTGACGCTTGGTTTTTCTTTCTTTTTTAAGAATAGAGAGATTTTTTACTAATTGAGAAATAGCTTCGTCATAAGTGTATTTGAATACTTTTGGGTGACCCTTCAAAAGCTTTATAAATGCTGAAAAGAGGAGTTTCAAAACGGAATATAATGCAACTCAACAACATACTCAATAGCATATTTAAAACAGGACAAGTTTAAAAACGAAATATAATGCAACTCAACAACATACACAGAACATATTTAAAACATTATAGTAGAACATTTTTCCGGAAGATAGAATGTAAGGACATAAATTCCGACAGACGGACAAACATATAAAACACTTTCCAACTGGTTTTAGATGTGTTCAAAATCTTCACGGAACATAAATTTAATTGAAGTGGTAAAATAAATAAAACTGTGCATTGCTGATTTGTACCGCAGGGGCGGCTCAACCATCGGGTAAACGGGGCGGCTACCCATAGCTCCGTGCTAGTTAAAGTCTTGTTAGGGGCCCCGAGCTTCTTATACCATTCGAAATAACATTACCCTAGGTGCAAAAGAATGGTACTATTGCTATAAATTTGTCTTTAAATGTTTTTATTAACTTCGTTTCTTACAGCCAAAGTTGATATAATTGTCGGGGAATTAAAAATTATACACATTGCATGTGAAAGAAGTTGCATATTATTTTTCATACATTTTACACTCTATATTATAAATTATTCTATGAAATATACAATTTTTAAAACTGATTTTTATTAGTCGAATATTGCAGTCATAGATGTTGGGCCCCTGTAAGTGATTTACCAGGGACCCGTGCTACATTGCGCCGGCCCTGTTTGTACGAGATAAATTTGTTTTGCTGTTAGAAAATTCTCCCATTTTTTTTTTCCAAAAAGCATCGATTTACGCGTACTATGGGAGTGAGCAGCGAGCCCTGAATTTAAATGAAGGACATCGACATTGAAACCGTTTCTGAGAGGGTGTTCAACTCTCTAATTTTCATTTCCTTACTGTGCCCACAATATGTTGCAAAACACTCAAGAGTCCACCAACCTAGGACGTGGGTTGCTCTCCCCCGTCTGAAAACGGAACAAGTAGAGTACTATGAGAAAAAGGACTCTAACATTTTCCGGAATAAATAAATATTCATAACAGCTAAATTACACAACCAGAGAGATTTCACGCTTCCTTTTGCTTCTTTTTATTAAACATCTCTCTCAGTGTTTATGCTCATATATCGAAATCCGTTAAAAACACACATGGTAAACGTAAAGGGTCAATGAATCGTATTAAAGGAGAATAATTTTTATGTAAATTAAATACTTTATCCTTCATTTTTATTCGTATTTTTACTATACTATTGCGGATATTTGTCGATATTTAAAACTACCTTAAAAAAAAAAAATATCTTAAACACATTTCTTTTAGTGTTTTTGCTCACATCGAAATCCGTTAAAAACACACGTGTTAAATGCAGGGTCAATGTATCATACTAAATGCGAATAATTTGCACGAAAATAAAGAATCTTATTTTTCATTTTTTAAATAAATATTCTGACTTTGTCCTTATGGATATTTATTGATAATAATAACAATTACTGGATACTTACAATATTGATGCTAGAAAATTAATTATATGTATGCATGATTTCTTTTTTTTTTATTTGTTTTTGTACATATCAATTACAACTAACAGAGATTACGTTAACTAGTTCATATCTTTTTATATTTATATGACAATTATATTACAAAGGTATTATAAAATAAATTAAGTAATATTAATGCTAGAAAGATAAGTATTATTTATATAAATACGTTTTCATCTTCCCATGGTTGTTTTGATATCTTTATATGACACGACAATATTACGAAGTAAATTCAAAATATTGATACCAGAAAAATAAATAAGCCATATTTCTCCTTTCATAAATGTCCATTTTTCTCCTTTTTAATACTTTCCAACATAGTTGAAAAGTGTTTACGAATTCGGTTTGATTAGCCCGGTTTGTCTGTCTATGCCGTAACTCGCGTAAATATACTCGAATTGTCATGTAAATAATAATATGTTATTGGGATTTACTATGGCATGTTCGGTATAAAAAAATGAAGCGTATAGCATTTATAGTTCGTTTACAGGGACACTCAAAAGAATTCCGTCACATTATGGTCTACAGTGAAAAATCTTTTACAATGTATTTTAATGAAGACACACTATTTCACTATATATTGAAATTAATATACAAGAATGAGATGCACTACAAGATGCTTAGTGTGAAATATGGTGTGCAAAGCATTTATCGTTTATTTACAGGGACACACAAAATAATTGGGTTACAGTACTGTGCTGTGTCTATAAACGATAATTGAAATGAATGGTTTGCAGTTATGGCATGCGTTTGTATATTTAAAAACTTTTTGCTTATGGATTTTGGTGTGTATAAATTGTATAGATCATATACAGGGCTGCAGAAAATAATTCGAGTACATTACCGCTTATTGGCGGAATTTTCGACTGTGTTATGCCTTTCTTAACTGACCTAAATTTTTGCATTACTAATGTAGCATATATACAAATCATACACTGGGCTACTCAAAGGAATTCGGATATTTTTCCGATCGTAAGATGGCAATTGCTGAAATTGGGTTTTTAAATGAATTATACGCTTTCCAAATTGTTTACTTCAATAGACGATGAAGTGGACTTCTAATATGCATAAGGACCTTTACACACTGCATAAACTCTAACCTTAACAATTTAGTTATTCTTAATGGCATCATACAGTGTTAATTAATATTTTTACCATAATTTATCATTATTTACTCTAGTATTATTATTCACTCATTATTGTCCATTTAGTACTTACTGCTATCCATTATTATTATCCATTATTATTGATATGTGTGTATAGATATTCTCCATGCACTAACCTCAATTTTTCAAAAATTAGTGACTTACACTACTCTGCATTTAAACGCCTCATTTAAGGGGGTCACAGGACTTTCAAACTTTCAAAAATTCGATCTTTACAAGTAAATATATATTAAATGATAATGTTTTCTGAACATCATGAAACATACCGCATTAAAAAATTCCTATAATTACTCGAGTTATTAGCCTAAAACGTACGAAGCCCCAAATGTAAAAAAAGTTTAAAAGTAAAACTTTGAAGTCACTTTTCTCAAAATGAGGTTTTTGGCCATAATGCGCAGGATATCTCAAATACTCTTCAATATATTTTCATGAAATTTTCAGAAGATATATTTTACGTTAGTCTGCATGAAGTAAACCTAAATTTTCATTTTTCTTGTTAAAAGAAAAAAATATTATTTTTGGTGGTTATACTGTTGAAAATTTCGAAATTTTGTATAATCTGAATACAACTTTCTATTAAAAATATAACAATGCTTTAAATACAAAGTTATTTAGGTTCAGGGTAATTATTACAATCTGAAGTATAATTAAGCACAAAATATTTTGTTCTAGATGCAAACTTTCATTTGCAATTCTGCGCGTAAGCTCTCATGCCAATTATCGGCTCGACATATGTCTGACAGTTTGAAGCCCCCTATAAATATTAATTCTTTATATTGTATTTTTTTAAATATATGAAATGAAATATCATATTTGTATCCTTCATCCCTCGAAAAACTGTGTTTTGAAATCCTATACATTTTAAGATATTAAATGTTGAAATGGTCATTTTTTTTTTTTCATTTTTTTTTTCATTTTAAAAGTTTTCGCCCAGATTTTAAGTGATTGTCCCCCTGATTTGTTACGGGTGGGGGGTCAGCGCATCTTGTTTAATGGGAATATTTTTTTGTAATTACTGTATTTTATTCTTCAGTCTTTTAAATTAATATTTTGATTTTTCATAGAAAATATTTCAGGGAATTTTCAAATTGAAAATTATTTTCTAATCATTAAACTTAATTGGAGTAATAATCTTTCCACCTTTTATTATAATTATATAATTACTTGTCAAAAAGCTTGATTATCTACAGGTGTACAGAGCTTGGTTAGAATCGATCGTACTGCGATAATGTTAATAATAATAATAATATTACTAATTTTTATAATTTTTATCTTGTTTTCTTCATTTCATTAAACAAAAAAGAAAAGAAGAAAAGATAAAAGGACAAAAGAGAAATGAAAAGTAAAAAAGAAAGAAAGTATGCGCTAAAAAGTACCTGACCATTTTGTGTTGTGAGTAATATGATAATACTAGCTGTTACCCGTGACTTCGTTCACGTAACATTAAAAAAAGAATAAATGCATTAATTTAGTAAAACATTTCACTTGATAATTAACAACATATATAATTAACCAAAGCTTTATCACATTTTATAGGAGACCATACGGTATTTCTTTGCTATAGGGGCCTTGAGATAACCCAGTCTTAAAAAAGTGAAATTTCATGCCAAATAATATATACAATCGCGAAAATGAAACTGCAACTAATGAAGAAAGGAGGACCAAGTAAAATCGTGAAAGTCGAGGAATTCCTCTTCGTAAAACGAAAAAGAACACTGTCAGAATTCTTCTATACAACAGTGCATTTTACAATTGCACTGCATTTAGTGCATTTGGTGTACAATTTGTATATGTGTGCATTGCTAAATGGGAATTATTATATTGTTTATTTGCATAGACATATGTTATATATTTCTTACTACATTATCGTGTTTATGTATATATTAAATTAAGTGCGTCACGCTAAGTGGTGTAAATAGTGAACAAATTGCTTGTGGATTTTATACATTGATAGATATTTCACAAAGATATAACAATCTGATGCGATTCTAAAATGCAAATAAAGGTTGCTAGAAAGTACTTTAAATTCTGCCCAATTTAACCTCGATATTTTCTCTATCGCGTCAAGAACACTATAAGCAAATAAATACCAACGACACAAATATGCTGATCTAAATTTACATATTTTTGTTAGTATATATAGGATTATTTTGATTTATTTCATGCGCTTGAAATTTTTTTACGCTTTCTCTAGGGTTAGATGTCGAATAAATGTACTTTCTTGTTATTTAATTTTGCCATTTCTATTTATTCTATTTTCCATTCATTCCATTTATGGATATTAATTTAATTTACATATTCGTGTCAAAGAATATTCTTTAAAGTTATTATCAGGATTAGGATAGGATACGATTAGGGTTAGGATTAGGAATAAAAATTAAACGACAATGGCATGACCGATTCAGGTTTAAAGTATGGACCAGGAAGTCTATTTGCATCATGAAGCAATAAGAAAATTAGAAAATTATCGGCTAATATTTTTTAATATGTTTTACAGTCATAGTTGGCATCAAAGTTGAGCGGGGAAATGATCATCTAAAATACCATTACGTGTTTACCACGCAAAAAACAAATCTGGTTACAACAATGTATTTAATTTTGCGCCAAATTTCACTTGATAAAAAAAAAAAAAAAAGCAAATTGACTATGGACTTAATTACAGATCCCTAACCTTCCTATTCTCGGAAATGTTCTATCTATATGTAAAAAAAATTCTACTATATGGAACGCGCTTTCACGTTTATAATGTTATGAATTGGCACGATCGGCTTGTTCAGGTTTACACAATTCGGCTGGAAGAAAAGATTCATTACTTTTTGATTTCTTCTTTGCTTTTGCATTACGCGAATTTGTTGGTAAAATGGATTTTCTTTTCGATAACATTGTTGTTTTTTAAGTTTAAAAAATATTGTAATTTTACTTAAACATTTTTTTAAAATCCATGCAATTTTTCTTATCCTACAAGACTTTACAAAAATCTATTATGAAACAACTTTAAAAAAAGCTATATTTAAAAAAGACAACAAAGTATTTCCTATTTTAAAGCTAAAAGAAATGTAAAATTAAATTCCGGTTCGAAACGACGATTTACAAATGTGTTTCGATTGTGGGAAAATGATAGAGGAAAAATGCTGTTACTTCGACACAATCATATTAAATCTCTAGCTTTTATGAGAAAAGCAACTTTCTTTTAAAAAATATAGTTATTTTTATTTAGATTTTCTGATTTTCGATACGGATAATTTTGCGATACATATCATTGACATTTGCCATCCAATATTTTTTTTTTTTTTACTTTTTAAAATTTAAATTAAAAATATGGTATCTTTATGTTAGCCGTGTGCAGACGATAAATCGTCAACCTATCCCATCATTCGTATTGACTTCATTAAAAATATAAATATTTCACTCATTTCATTTAAAACACAGAACTTTAATTTACAACACATACATTTAAAATACATATATTACGTACATTTAAAATAATTCCTTTCATAAAAAAAAAAAAAAAAAAAAAAAAAAAAAATTAATCACGAATAATTTGATATCCCAAGATCTTTTTATTTCAACATCAAAACAAATCTGTTTTATTTTTCTATATATGACATCATGTTCGCTTGCTTTCCATACTTACTCGTATTTATGCACTTTGTATTATTATCAAATATTGAAAACGCACGTTACGTTTTATTTTTAATATGACATCATTTCATATTCTGTTTAATTCTTAAATAATTCATTTCCTTTTCATTTTTCACGTGGAAAATTTTCACTTGAAAATAAATTGTTGATTAAAAATTATTACTCAGGGGTTTTATTTTATATTGGCAACGCTAAAGTATTAGCAACGGTAAAATAAATTTAACCATTTTAAAAAAAGCTGCAAAACCGGGACCTTTGGGCCAAACCACCCAAACCAACCAACCATTTTAAAATATACGAAAAAATGTCCATTTATTCTGTATGAAAATAATGAATTTTTTAATTTTTAAGAAAAATATTGAAATAAAATAAACAAAAACCAGCCTATATTCATTTCAGGGTTATAATCAACTTATATGCAAAGATACAGGATAATTAAATGCTTCATTTTGACGCTGGCTTCAGCCTAACATTTGCACACAATCAGATTTATAATATTATTAGGATATACATATACATATATATATATATATATATATATATATATATATATATATATATATATATATATATATATATATATATATATATATATATATATATATATAACATATATATATGTAAACGGGATAAACCATTTACATCTTTATTCATCATACATTATCTTACGTATGACACTTTATTCTTGGCTATACTAATATATCTTTTAATATATTTTTTAAAATAATTATTTATTACTAATTAATGTATATTTCAATATTTTGTTTAAATAATTATTTATTAATAACTAACACCTACATAATAATTATTATGAGCTTTTCTTTAATTATTATTATTATTATTATTATTTTACCTCATACTCTTTTATTATCTTTTCACTTCTACATAGATTTTTAATAATGTAAGTTCATTCTTCAATTTTTAACCAGTGTTTGTGCTTTTAACCTACATTCACGTAAAGTAATTATTCTTACTATTTCTAGATGGCAGCACATGTTCTTTTACACATGTCATTTTTTACTCTTTCTCCAACATCTTGTAAGTTAACTTGCTTGCCTAAGGCACATGTATTCGATGATTCCAATTCCATTTTTGTCATTTTTTACTTGGTGAGTTGTTTCATACATCTTTATATCTCCTTTTGTTGTATTTTCATTTATTTCTCCGTTATCTTAATTTCTTTCAATAATTGGGTTTTCGATACATTATAAGGAGGTTAATATTGTCTTTTTTAGGCTTAATTCTGACAATATTCGACGAAATAACATTCTTTACTATGAGTTACTCTTATGAAGCTCCTCTGACGAATACATACGATATCATAGTTTCTCATATTTGCATGTTATAATTTTTCATTACATAGTTATAGTTATATATATATATATATATATATATATATATATATATATATATATATTAACACTTATGCATATAATAACCATTAAATCTCATTATAATCGACAATATATGAACCGATAATTATTATCTATATATATATGATATATATACAGTGACATCTCACTTATACGCGATGTACAGAAATTACTTACTGATACCAGTACTTTTAAAAATAAATATTTTACTTAAAATTTCTGCGATTAAATAAAGCAGAAATTAATATATAAAAATTGTGGTATTAAAAAGTTATTATAGTTCATCGCGTATCAGTGAGAGGTCAATGTATATTGTAATTTGACATGGCTCTTTGGTATTGTAATTTCAATGTATATGGTCAGTTTCTTATGTTTCAATGGTTAAATTTTACTTAAAGTTATATATATATATATATATATATATATATATATATATATTATTTATTTATTTATTTATATATTTATTTTTTTATCTGAGAATTAGGATGACGTATGGTTGACACAACTACTCCTATTTATTTAAAAATTTGAAAAATGTAAGTGAAATGGGAAGACAGTAGTTATGATACTTTTTCAATTGCTAAAAAATAATTAAAGAGTAAGAGCAACTGAAATGAAGTCTTGAAGTTTATGTCTGAATAAATATTAAAAATAAGAAGAAAAATCATGCACTGCGTATTAATTATGTTGAATTTAAATTTTTATTTATAAGAGGCAGCATAAGATTTGTACACATAATGAATGAAAAATACGTAAGGTACGGAAAAAAAATCTCATACAATGGGCATGGATTATTTTGTGCTTTCAATTTAATTAAAATAGTATCGATTAATGTATTTATATAAGTAAATAGATATAGTTGCAAATAATAGTAAATAAAACCTATTACGATTATAAATAGAATAATGAATAGTTATAATTTTATAGAATAAAGTTCTATAAAATATTAAATAAAATAGTGAATGATAAATATAAGCTATTAATAACAACAAGGGCTTCTCAATGATTGAAATAACACGAAATAACGCAACTTTTATGTAATTTGCATAATGTAATGTTTTATGTTGCGGCCAATGCAATAGCATAAGTATGAGTTTCAGTCTTACGTGGGTATGTGATTGCTTCAATTAAAAATAAAATAAAATAAAATAAAATAAATCATAAATGCATTGTGAGAATAGCTTCAAAATATTTATGTTGGATAAATGAAAAAAAAAAAAAGAAAAGAGTAGTTTCTCGATTATCACCTATAATTGCTTAAATACATCCGCATTTAAGTATAAGAATCTTTTCATTTTCTGTATGTGGCGAGATTAGAAGAAAAGAAAATACATTGTCATTTGAATCACCATTTAATTACTGAAACTTTCTTTGAATTTTAATTAAAAAATGATACATCAAAATTTAACCAGTGTGGGATTTGGATAAATCATAGGTAAATTTTTTTGTACTGTGGTGGGTATATAATGCGTAAAAGCCATCTTAAAGAAAAGCATAATAACCATCACACAGTTCATTCAAGGCTTCATAAAGGAATTTCACTTTTAGTAATACAATAAGAAAGGGGCACGCCATATTGCGATTACAACGATTTCTTATTTTGAAAATCCGATATAATAAGTATCATAAACTATATTTTAAATTAAATAACGTGATTTCAGGTTATAATGAAGAATTAAATAAAAGTTTAGCTTTTAAACTTTAAAGCATACAACGCATGATTCTGATATTATTAAAATGAAAGAAAAACATTTCTTTTGAGTTCTTTTTTCTTTTCCTTCAGTATTCAACTACAGTTTTTTGAGAGTGAAGGAAATAATTTAAATTTTAATGTTTTTGAATAATTAAAAAACAACGAAACATAAAATAAATGTATAAAAACAGCTTGTTTTTAGTGTGATCACATAAGTTTTGTAAAAATGTTCAAAAGAGAAATAAAGATAATAAATATAAATTAATTAAAATAGATTATAAATTCAAATTAATTCAAATACAAATTAATTAAAAATATGCTGTACATATCTTACATTTTATTTTAAAAGAGTAACATTACTCTTTTAATGCTAACAATACTTATTAATTCAAGCATTTTTTTAATTTAAAAATATTTATTCGTGTTTTAAAAAAGAAATATTTAAATGTAATTTTCTGATCGTAAAATAAATGCTTAGATTATTATTTTTTAGGACTTGAAGTAAGATGTGATATACAGTTAGCTAAAATCATCTGTATAAGACAAACAAACAAATAAATAAATAAAATAAAAAAAGAATGCAAATTTGACACAAAATATTCCACAATTATTTTATATCTATTTTGCCAAACGTTATTTATTTATTTATTTATTTTTTATTTTCTATTTTAGAGATACACTTTTAAAAGGTTTTGCATGAGTTTCTAATTTGTTACATCTTTTAAATATTTCTTTTATTCAGGTAATGCCTTAATATCTTCATAAAAATTATACTGCGAATACAGCACTGGGAAACCATCCAATTTGTCGAATCAGATCCTGGCAAAATATTTTAATTTTTCATCTGAATTTATAATTTGTATAAGCTTATGCGGGTATAATCTTAATAGTTTCAGATAAAATTTATTTACATTTTTTACTTTCCCATGTGGATTTAATATGAACATTTTAATGATTATTCACCATTAACATGCTTCAAATATTGTCCTTTTATGATAAACAGTGATTTAAGCGGTCAAAGCACCCGCCACGAAGCTATTAGAAACAAATTAGTAAGTTCTAAAGTCCTCTAATTCGCGAGGGTCAAAATATTTTTTTTTTCAGGATCCTCTTTAAATCTTAAGTGTATTCTGATATGTTTTTCCCCTCCGTTGCCACTTGAGCACAACAAATTTTACGTTTATAAATTTTCATCGAGCAAATACAAAGTCTTTCTCTAAGTTGATGAGTGTTGGCAGCATATGGTAGACGTTCACTGGTCTATAAAAAATTCCAAATATATTTTTTTGCATCATCCGGTTGCTTGGGTTTCAATTCACCCGCACGAAAAATTTCAATGAAAAAAATATTTCGAATGTTGAACTGAAAGAAACGATACATTATTTCATTTTTTATTCAGTGAAAAAAAAATTAACTTTTTTTTTAGTTCAATAATACAAATATTCATTTTTTTGTGTTGTTGATTTTCTATCAATACTTGCTTCTTCTACCTCAGTGGGTTCTTTGATAGGCACATCGTCACTCAGCTGACATCTGGGTGAGACCCAGGGGCGATGCACCCCCGTTTGATTGGAATAAAAAAGAAGGGAAGAGAAGTGTGCTCCCCAACACAGTTACAGTTACAATTTTGTCCCAGAAACATATTCACCCCATCTTCAACCTGAGTTTGTATTTATACTTCGTGGTTAAAGCTGTGTGAAACATTTTTCCTTTCTATATAAAAAGAGAGAATCTCCATATATATTTCTATTGTGCTAAGTATTTGGACGCATTGTTATCTATTCCTATATTCTATCATCACCTTGAAAAAGACCCCCTGGAATATGGATTCTATTTTGTAAAATTCGCTGTCTCCACGGGTGGAAAATTTCATAAATTTTTAATATTTCTTATTCAATTTTATTTTAAAAAGTGAAACTTTTATAAAATGAATGCATGCAGGTTACACCAGGTGCCTTTGATAGCAGAATGTATGTCCTAAAAAGGTTCTCGAATAAAAAATTATTGTCATTAGTTATTTGCCAAAACTAAAAATCAATAATACGAGGAAAAGAAACTTATTAAATACATCACAAAAATTATCTAACGGAACGAAGGTTAAATTTTTTGGAAACGCGCTGCGTTAGCTTATTTTCATGGTTTGATTTTTAACCTATCAAACTTCTTAGTTATGGGCGATTGATAATTTTATTAGTCTCATAACAAGAAATACATGATAGTACTTAAATTAATAAAAAAATACAAATATAACTTCTCTAATGTTCATAATATGGTAAGGCCATTTACCATAGAAAATTTATAAAATGAAGGTATGCAGGTTATACCAGGTTCTTTGATAGAAGAATGTAAGTCCTTAGCAAAGAAGTTCTTGAATGACAAATTACCGTTATTAGTTATTTGCCAAAACTAGAAAACAATACGAGGAAAAAACTTATTAAATACATTATGAAAATTATCTAACGGAACGAAGATTAAATTCTTTTGAAACGCGCTGCGTTAGCTTATTTTCATGGTGTGATTTTTTACCCATCAAGCTTTTTATTTGTGGGCGATTGATAATTTTATAAGTCTCATAATAAGAAAGACATGATAGCACTTAAACTAATAAAAAACATACAAAGATAACTTTTCTAAAGTTCATAATATGGTAAGTCCCATTTTGCAGAGAAAATTATCTCGGGAATTTCAAACTAAAAACTACTCAAGTAATTTAAGAATTTAAAATTAATTGACAGAAATTACACTGCAAAAAAAGTGTTGATTTTACAGTATAATACTGGCATTCCAGCTGCTAGTATTATACCATAAAATTAACAGTAATAAACGGTAAAATAAGCAGTAAATACGCATCAACACTTTTTTTTTTTTTGCAGTGTAGTTATATTAATTACAATATTTCCTTTGCACCAGAATAGTTTAAGTCTTGTTCCAACACTAAATTATTGAAAGAGATTTTGACCTAGTAAGTTCATAAAATTAAGCAAATAAATTTTTAATTTGAACGCGAGCGTAACTCATTTTTTAGAAGGGGAATTTGGGTTAGAATTAGTTCCTCTTTTTTGGGTGAGTTTGCCCAACACTGCAGAAAAGGCTGCTTACAACAAATGTACAACTAAGGGAGGAGGAAAAAAAACACCCCATGCTATCTTGAGCACGGCTTATGGTAAATGAAAAATAAATATTTCTGTTGAAGGGAATAATGTATACTATTAACTGAAATGCATAAGTTAAACTGTGGGGGTCGTCTTTACATTAAAATTCGAACAAACTTTTAAATTTTAAATAGCAACACTCAATTTTCACAAACTATTACTAAAATACGTTGAAATATATGTACAAACACCAAATTTCAAGATATTTAGACTAAAAGTTTTAGAATTACAATTATTCAAGGTTTTGACACTTAAATTACTTTTATATGTTAAATTACTTTTATATATATATATTTTTTATATTTCCTAAAATAATTATCCTGTTCACATGATTTTTATTGTGACAAAAACTCAAAAAAACCCTACATAAATATAAGATTTTTATAATTCTCAGGATTTTGTAATATGAAATATGTTATTAAATGAATAAATAAATATGAATAAATATGAATAAAAATACATATGATATGAATTATAACCCATAGAAACTTTTATATCATCAGATTGACACAGTGATAAATGCCTTCTGTGTACGAGTAAGCTAAATTCTGTCTTTTTTTCTTGCAAGTCGTTTTTCAACAATTCTTTAAAGAAAAAAAAAAAAGAAAAAGAATAAAAATTGCATTAAAAATTACGCGTTATTTCATGACTGCAGTTCATGTTGTTATATATATTTTTTCGTTACAATATGTTAATTTGGCGTGGGTCTGGATTAGGGAAAATTCACTGCTTTGATTTTTGCTTAGAAAACGAGAACTAATGAATTTATTAAAAAAAATTATAATTTTTCTGTTTCTTTTTTAAGATATGGCAACAAGAAAGAAAGAAAAACATATTTAGACTACCTATTCTGGATTTCGAAATTATTTTCACAGCGTATATTCATAATTTAATTAATATTAAACTATTAATTGATTAAAGCATATACTTAAAAAAATATTACCCGCTTTAATTTTTGTTTACATTTTATACTTTTTAATGTTTAAAATATTTCGTTGTACAGCCAGTTGGCCTACTTTGATGAACGTTGGCGCATAGTTAGCTTCATTCTTTTTTTTTAACTCGTATATAACAGTTGTAACCATAAAGAATATTTGGCAGTTTCAGTTTATCACGTGAGACCGACTAACTGTGAAATGCCTTAAAATTAATGTATTAATTTATAATTAAGTTCTAAAAATATTAAAATGTTGTATTGTTAACGGAAACACATCAGGGAATATATAATTGCTATCATTGTATCATATCAGGAAGTGCGTGAAAAATCGATTCGAAATTCCATTTTTGAATACAAAAATCAAATTAAGTTAAATAAAATAGTGTCAAAATAGATGGTATTATTAATCGATTGGCAACTTTCTTTCTTTTCCTTTAACACTTTCCAACATTTGAAAAGTGTTTATGAATTCGGTTTGTCTGGCCGTCTGCCTGTCCGTCCATGCTATAACTCGCGTAAATGTAAACGGATTGTCATGCAATTTATATATATTATTGAGGTTTCCTATAGCATGTTCGGTATTGAAAATGAAGTGTGTAACACTTATAGTTTTTTTTTTTTTTTTTTTTTTTTTTTTTTTTTTTACAGAGACAATTAAAAGAATTCCGTTACATTATCGTTTATGGAAAAAAATCATTTGCGGTTTTTTTAGTGATGTTACACAAATTCAAACATATTGAAATTGATATAAGGTGCACTACAAGAGGCTTACTATAGAATAGGGTGCTCATAGTACTTATAGTTCATTTACAGGGACACCCAAAAGAATCAGTTATATTACGGTCTATGGAGAAAAATCGTTTGTGGTTTACTTTAATAATATTTCACTATTTCAAGCAAATTGAAAGTGATCTATATCACTAAGGTGCATTACAAGAGGCGTACTATGGAATATTGTGTGTATAGCATTGATCGCTCATTTATAGGGACGCACAAAAGAATTTGGTGCTGCCTGTTAACCCCTTCGCGACGAGCGTCCTTTACATAATTTTTAATCTTTTACCCCCAGTTTTTCAAAAACAGAAATTTTCGCCTAATTGAATCGCAAAAATGCTAGGATTACATAAGGAAAATCTTACAATAAAAAATAACTGGTGGAAATAATCGAGGATTCTGAGCATCTTATGCGTTACGTATACGTGTCGCTCGTCCCCAAGGGGTTAACAATAATTGCTGGGAAATGCTTTTTCAGTTGTTGAACGTTGTTTTAAATTTAACTAATTTTTTGTCCATTACTTGGTGTGTATAAATGCTATAAATCATGTACAGGACAGCACAAAAGTTCTAGAGTCAATTTACGTTTATTGACGGAAATTCTAGAACGGGAATTTTAAACTGTGCTACGCGTTCCCGAACTGATCTAAAATTTAGCATTCTATGTAAGTATAGATACAATTCTAATATACAGTGTTGCACAAAAGAATTCGGATATTTTTCCGGATATTGTTGGTAATTCCTGAAATTGGGTTTTGAAATATGTTATGCGTTTTCCAAATTGTTTACTTAGATATCATCTTTCACCTTATTAAACGGTAAAGATTTGTAAAATTATTTTGAAAGGGTTGGAAAGTGTTACATAATTAATTCTTGACGCATAATTTTTTGTTCTTTTTTACCATCTTACAAACAGTTTTCATAGCATGGGGTGGTAATTTTTTTTTCGCAGCTGTACATAGCTTTATTTGCTTATTTTGTACATGATTTTACACGTTATTACTTTGTCTTGGGTACTACACTGCAAAAAAAAAAAAAAAAAAAAAAAAAAAAAAAAAAAAAAAAAAAAATGTTGGTTTTACGGTATAATACTGGTACCCCATGCGCGGCAGCGTATTACTGCTTATTTTACTGTTAATTTTAGAGTATAATACTGGAAGCTGGGGTACCAGTATTATACCGTAAAATCAACATTTTTTTTTTTTTTTTTTTTTTTTTTTTTTTGTCAATGTGCTTTACTCAACAAAACTCGCTACAAATGTGAAAAGTGAACAAGAAGATACTGAACAAAAGTTAATATTTTGAAAACTATAGGCTATAAAAAATAATGTTTAGCAGTAAATCCTTATAAAACCGTCAGTTTTATTAACAGTGTGATAAACATCTATATCTTGCGTGAACTATAGAATTATAAAAAAGAGATTAAAGTTATCACAAAGATTGCTCATGCAAAGAGATATTTAATCATTGTCATATACAAAACATAAAATGTATTATGTATGTTTTCACATTTTGCTTATTCTCTGTCATCATATCAAAATTTTCTGCCTTAGTGATCTCTGGAATTCTAAGACAATCTGTAGAATCAAAATCATCAAAATTGTTATCTTCTTAGCGTCCTTGCTTACATCCTTTCAATTTTTGACAGTAAGCAATAGATTATAATGACACATGAAATGTAAATGATGACAGCTAATTCTTTTTATACTAAATTTTTTTATGTATTATCTGTATGATGAATTCGCTCATGTTAACGGAAATTGCTCCGCATCAAATTTTTTATCGGTATATATAATGTATAGTAATTCATTTTAGAATTTTAGAGAAATCGGATGGTATTCTTATGCATAAAAATTGTGGGATATTAGTATAAAAATAAAAATTGATAAATGTAAAAGGAAATACATATAATTATATTTATGTTACAGCTATGCAGTTATGCATTTTGGCTGCTTTATATAGTTGATATAAATTAGCATGCTGAAAATCGATGGAGCTCTATCAGACCGTTTCATCAACCTTATCTTTTTATTGCTATCACTCAAAAATATTTTCCGTGCGAAAATGTCACATTTTAAAACGAACATTTACAATTTTGTTGAAATTGTGACTTAATTACTTCATTCATTTGCTCATTATAGGCTATTAATCTGGATATTTTTCTAAAATAAACGAAATATACTATACACGACTTCATCTTTAAATTGTGTATAAAAAATAGTTCATGAATATCCTTTAAATAAATAAATTGGCACAGCTATGTCGCAGACCCACCGGGGTATCTTTTCAACGTCAAAAGGCGGTTTTATGTCTGGGCAACCCGACGATTTTGTCGAAATTTTGCTTCGTATGGCTACCCGCGGTAGAGCAGATTCCGTGTGTTTTAGAAGACATTAAATATTGTGTGTTTTATAAGAAATTAAATATTGTGTGTTTTATAGGAAATTAAATATTGTGTGTTTTATAAGAAATTAATCATTGTGAGTGTTAAATGATAAAATAATTTGTGTGTGTGTTTATAATAAAAATTGTGTGTATTTTATAATAAAATAAACTGTCTCATAATAAAATAAAACTAATATGCTGTTTTAGCAAGTTGGCTAAACAAATACCCGGAAACGAGGTTTTCTCGCCAAAATGGCGCAAAACAAAAATTGCGCCAACCCCGATGCGTCTGCGACAGCTGTTCCAAGAAATTACTGGCGTTGATTTATTGTAAATATTAAAAGCAGAATGATAATTTTATTATTTTCTGAGTGTTATATATGTAGTGCTATTTTCAATGCAATTAATTAGAAAAATGTCAATCAACTGTGTGTCGTTCATTTACAGGCATATGTACAAAAAAATCTGTTACTGTCCATGAGCCGATAATTGCTGGAAGTGCGTTTTCCGCTGTGGTATTCGTTAAAAAAAAGGAAAAAGAAAAATGCGTATTACTTGGTATGTATAAATCCTATAGATCATATACAAGGCTGCTGAAAAGAATTCGAGTACATTTCTGTTTAATGACGCAAGTTTGGTTACAGTTCTCTGAATGTATTGGAAAGTTCTTCATAATCTATGCTTGACGTATTAATTTTATTTTTTGTATATTTTAATGACAATGCTAATTGTAAAGATATGATAATAAAAAAGTAAAAAAAAAAACAAAAAAAAAAAAAAAACATGTGCTATATTATTAGGGCGACAGACACGAAAAAGTTAAAGAAAATTGCCATTTTAAACATCTTCCACCAGATAGTTGAAAATTGTTTATGACTTCGGTTTGTCTGGTTGTCTATCTGTTTGCCTGTTTGTGCTCTAACTCTCTTAATATACTTGGATTTCCACTGCATTGATACGTGTTATTGAGATTTATTACAGCATGTTGAAGATGAAATATGTAGCTGTTACAGGGACATACGAAAGAATTCCATAGCATTACGATATATGTGTGAAAATTGTTTGCGGTGCATTTTTATAATTTTTGATAATTAAATACAATGGAATTGGTATGTATCAATGAAGTAGCCTTCAACATGCATGTTTTCTGTAGAGCATTGAGTACGTAGCAGTTACAGCTTGTTTACAGGGATGCACAAAATAATTTCATTATGATCTACAGGAAAGAATTGTTTACAGTGTATTTCGGTTATATTAGTTGTGTGTTTTAACTATCAGTTATATAGTTCAAACATAATGAAATTGATATGCATAACTGAGGTGCATTACAACAGGCTTTCCTTAGATTATGGAATGGGTAGCATTTATCGTTCATTTACAGGGACACTCAAAAGAATTTAGCTATAGGACGGACTATTTTTAAGTTTAACTAAATTTTGTGCATTACGTGGTGTGTAGAAAATTTATAGAACATATACAGGGCACCACAAAACAATTCGCAAGCATTACCGGCTATGGGCGTGCAATGTCTAAAGTGCGGCGTCTTTAGCCGTGTTATACATTTTCCTGCTGAACTATATTTTAGTGTAATAAGACATGCTTGTAGAAAAATAAACAAATTCCTGTACAGGGATGTGGAAAAGAAAATTGATACATTGGATGCCTAAGAGGAACTGCTCAGATTGGGAACCAGAACAGTAGAGCATAGATGTACTTCCCAGTCCCTTTATTAAGGTCTTTAAAAAGAAAAAAATACATATTACAGCCGGGGCTGAACACACCAGAAAACGCGACAGGTGGGCGGGGTGGAAAGAGAAATTGATACATTGTCATCTGTGGATGGTAGTTGCTAAAAGCGTGTTTTTATTTGTGTAACGTGTTTTTTTAGCAGAGTTAAATTTTACTATATTATGCTGTGTATAAATATTGCAAATAAAGATTTGCCCAAAAGAATTTGGATTAGCATTTATAAACGAGATTTCCTGAAAGAGCACTTTCAACTGTTTTATGTTTCTTCCAGCTCAATCAAATTTTACTATATTATACGGGTTAGTATACTATAATATAAGTACATTTATATACGTAGGGAAACAAAGAAATATTAATATATTGTCATCAATGGATGTTAATTTCCAGAAAGCACTTTTAGTTGCTTTATGTGCTTTCTAGTGGTTTTCAATTTTAGTTTCACTTTTTGGAAGGTATAAAAATATATAGATCATATACAGAGCTGAACAAAAATATTTGCGCCCATCACCGGCTATGGGCAGCAATGGTTGATAATGGATTTTTAACTCCGTTAGGTGTCTTTTAAATTGGTTATTTAGATATCTCTTTAAATCGTATGAAAAAAAGGAAAAATTTTAAAAATATTCTCATAGCATGGGAAAGTGTTTCGTAATCTATGCATGATGCATGTTTTATCGTTCTTGCTACATCTAAATACGGCATTTAAACAAAATGATGCTAAACCTTTTGTTTAATAAAATATTTTACTCACTGCCACGACTTAAACACTTTAATTTTTAAATGATGCTTCTAAATCTGGCCAGGAAAAAATTGAATATGATAAAAAAAGAAAAAGTGAAACATACGCTTATAAAACAGGTGCTCATATATCAGTACAATCCCTCTTCAAAACTATTGTGCTTCCGAAACTCACTGGTAACGTTTATCATTTGATTGCACAGTAGCGTTTCCAGCAATATCACAAACACAGTGGTCAGAAGCAGTCATAACAATTTATCCAAAAGAAATTTCATAAATAAAGCACGTGGAAAGAAAAGGGGGAAAAGGTAAGGGAAAAACGAAGTCCCCAGCGAAGATCTTTGGCTGCCACCCACTTTGACAAGTTACAAGGGCATTAGAGTTATCAGCAGCTCCTCTTGTGATCCAGTCGTGTATTCAGTCGCTGTCTTAACGCTTCTTACGGTTGGTAGGATTTCGATGGGTTCCTATCTGCGAGTCTCCCATCCTGCGTTATCTTCAATTTGTTTGAATTGGTAAAAATTGTTGCTGTTTGCCAAGGTACAATGGCAGCTGGATATGCCGACTGAAGTACATTCTTTGCCCGAATTCGAGGTTCTTTTTTACTGTCTTGATTTCTGACTTATCTACCGAATCATGTTTTGAAGGAAATGAAAGAATTATTTGTGCATTTTATGTCCCATTTCTGTCATCTCTCATACCATTTACAGAGCTCATCTAGACTTTTCGTATTGTAGATTGCATACCTGCATGCCGAGTGCTCCAATAATACTTCCTATATGTGCATCCGACTGTGAAAATATCTATTAACTATTAGAAATGTAATATTTCAGAATGAGCCAGATGTTTTTGCAACATTATGAAACATTTTTTACAAGAGTATTTTATAGTAAATTGTCTTGTAAAACTAAGGAAATTTTGTATGATACATTTTAAACATTTTAAATGGAAGAGAAAACTTTTTGCTGGTTCCTTTGGATTTTTTTTCTTTTTAAATTTTATTTAGTTTATTATGAAGCTAATTTAGAATTCGGTATGACAGTTAGAACATAAACTGACTGCAGAATTTCAAGCGCATATAGTTTTCTTGAAAAACTTATGTACAATAAACAATCAAATGCGCTCCCGAGCATCTTTTTACTTTCTGCCTATAGTAACTAAGTTCACTAATAAATTGGTGATTTCAGCTTCTCTACAGTTACATAAATATAAAAATATATGAAAATAGTAATTTTAAAATCTTGCACATTTGCTTAGGTAAATCAAATTTTTAACACACTTTAGAAAGTGTTAATGTGGTTGACTCAGTTGTTTAAAATACCGTGGAATATGGCCACTGCCGTAGTGTTAGTTTACGCATTATCATGGAAAGGAAACTAATATACTTTATTGCTGTGAGTTTTGCACTGATGTTGCACCGGGCTTTTGTAAATACCACATAATTTGCTTAGATAGTACACAAATATAAGCAGATTTTTTAAAGCAAGTCATTCATACAAAATTCCTTTTTCATTTACAGTAGATTTCCATAGCAAGTTTCAATGACTGAGGCAATCAATAAAATAATCAACTTTCTGTACACTGTTAAAAATTGTAATTTTAAAATCTTGCACATTTGCTTAGGTAAATCAAATTTTTAACATACTTTAGAAAGTGTTAATGTGGTTGACTCAGTTGTTTAAAATACCGTGGAATATGGCCACTGCCGTAGTATTAGTTTACGCATTATCATGGAAAGGAAACTAATATACTTTATTGCTGTGAGTTTTGCACTGATGTTGCACCGGGCTTTTGTAAATACCACAGAATTTGCTTAGCTAGTACACAAATATAAGCAGATTTTTTAAAGCAAGTCATTCATACAAAATTCCTTTTTCATTTACAGTAGATTTCCATAGCAAGTTTCAATGACTGAGGCAATCAATAAAATAATCAACTTTCTGTACACTGTTAAAAATTGTAATTTTAAAATCTTGCACATTTGCTTAGGTAAATCAAATTTTTAACATACTTTAGAAAGTGTTAATGTGGTTGACTCAGTTGTTTAAAATACCGTGGAATATGGCCACTGCCGTAGTATTAGTTTACGCATTATCATGGAAAGGAAACTAATATACTTTATTGCTGTGAGTTTTGCACTGATGTTGCACCGGGCTTTTGTAAATACCACAGAATTTTCTTAGCTAGTACACAAATATAAGCAGATTTTTTAAAGCAAGTCATTCATACAAAATTCCTTTTTCATTTACAGTAGATTTCCATAGCAAGTTTCAATGACTGAGGCAATCAATAAAATAATCAACTTTCTGTACACTGTTAAAAAATTTGTGCTGGGTCGAACCAACTTTTGATGCTATAATAGCTGCAACCATAAGTTGGTGAGATCTCGTTCCAATATTTGGAGCTCCGGTTAAACCATAGCTCCAGATGTTGGCACGAGATCTCACCAACTTATGGTTGCAACTACTGCAGCACGGTAAGTTGGTTCAAACCAGCACAAAAATTTGAACAGTGTATAAGGCCTATACTTTATAATTTTTCATAATTTATTTTGGATGTCTAATTCACGTTTTTAAAACGATCAAGTTTTGGAATCTGTTTATATCTTTGTGAAAGTTAAGCACAGATCCAGATAGAGAAATTCTTCCAGTACTAGGGACTTCTTTTTATTGTAACCTATTCCGTCTTCTGACTAAATATTTATTCAAAAAGCTTTCCGTTTTGCAAACTTAGATCATTCTTTTAAAATTGTAGTACAACTCTACTTGACCGGAACTCATTTAACAAGTTGCATTGATTAATTTTGTCAGACAAATTGAGAAAGGTGTTTAGATTGCTTGGATTTATATACAATTACATATAAGGCGGGATTAAGACAACTGGAGGTCTTGGGGCAAATGAAGATTTTGGGTTCTTTCTGCCATCAACAATTACATTAATTATCATATGCATACACATATCATATATTTAAGGGTCCTTATAATCTGGGGACTCGATTTACCCATGAGCTAATATGACCCTGAATACAAATGAAAAACGTGTTTGAAAGAATGTTCAGACAGTGTTTCATATCACCCTTTTTAGAATGATGAGGAATTTCCAGGAGATTTTCAGAAAAGAATTATTAGGGCGTATCAAAAGTATTTTCGTTGTTTGAATGCTTTTATACCAAAACATGTAGCTGGTGCTTCCTCACCCCTACTGTTGAACATAAAATGTTATTTAAGAGGATACATGTCCCTTTATGTTCTACAATCATACAGGCTTCTTTCTTTCATTTTTAGGTCACATAAGGACTGATACAAATGTTGATATTTTATGCATCTTAAGGCATTATTTTAAACTAGGCCTTAAAAACAATAAAGTTGTCCTCAAAACTCGTGAAGTTAAAGGCCAGGACAAGAGCAGTCTCCGGACAGTTCAAAACAAGTTCAAACGTTTTAAGGAAGGGGACTCCAGCCTTGAAATCAATCCCAGAAGTGACAGGCCATCAGTTGTGAATTTTGATCAGTTGAAGAGAAAAAAGAGGAGAATCCTTTCCCTACAATTAATTTTGATGCTAAAAATTAACAAAATTACACATTCAAAAAATTAGCTGTAGATTAGCTGCACAAAATAATTGTAAGAATTGTAAGTCCTCCATCCGCCCCCACCCCCCATTCCCCACAATCAATTTTGATGCTAAAAATTAGCAACATTAAAAAAATAATAATATTTGAATGTGTAGTTTTGTTAATTTTTAGCATCAAAATTGATTGTGGGGAATGGGCGCTCCTCTTTTTTTAACATATTCTGTTTTGAACTGTCCGAACACTACTGTTGATTTGGCAGATCAACAAGTTTTGTACGCTCAATCGACGACATTTTCAAGATCAACAATGATAAGTAAACTAATTTCGCAAAATTTTTGTTAAAATGAACTGGATAAACAAAATAAAGACTAAGATATAGAGCTCAGCTTTGAAAGACAAACCAGTAATCAGTAAAGGAAAATTGATTCTACGTGGTTTTGAAACTTTTAATGAACAAATGGAGAAAAAATTCTGAAAAAAATCCGTTATATGGAGATAGATCCTTCGCTATATGGAGATTATTTTTAATGTAATCATGAGAAAAGGGTTCTGCGTCAATTCGGCGCGCACAATTCATCGCGGAACAATTCATCGCGCACAATTCATTGCAGTGTCAATTCGTCGCAGCGACAATTCGTCGTGGCGACAACTCATCGCTGCGTCAATTCGTCGTGGTGTCAATTCGTCGCAACGAAAATGTTTTTGAAGGCTATAATGATAAAATAAAGACAATTTAGTAAAAATGTTTAATGATAATTAGTTTTTTAGATATAGAGAATTATAACTAACAATTAACATGCGATTATATCTAAAAAACAAATTATCATTAAATAATTTTACTAAATTATCTTTCTTTTATCATCATAGCCTTCAAAAATATTTTTGTTGCGACGAATTGACACCACGACGAATTGAAGCTGCGACGAAGTGACGCTTCAATGAGTTGTCGCTGGGACGAATTGACGCTGCGATGAATTGTGAGCGATGAATTGTGCGCGATGAATTGTGAGCGATGAATTGTTCCGCGATGAATTGTGGACAACGAATTGACGCGACACCGAGAAAAAGTGATAGTTCCTAAATTCGTTATGAAGATAAATTCGTTATAGAGAGACTCAATTTATGAATAGAAACCTCACTTTCAAAGCTTAAAACTTTTATTTCTTTCTTCTTAACTTTCCTCAATGTACAGAAAGCCAAAGCCAAAAATTATCATCATCAAGGATATTAATAATTCCTTGTTATTATTTCCCCTTTTTTTTCCTTAATTGGATTTTAACTGTATGTGAAGAATGTCTAATATTATTTTATAGCATTATTTCTGTGCAAGCTTAATAAACGATAATTGCTATACAAGTAAATTAAACACAATTAAATTGGACCTTCTGGAGTCTGTTTAGTTCGTAATAGTAGAAACAACTTTCTTTTTTGTATATTGTTTACGTATTAGTACATTTATTGTTCTAAAATAAATAATCAAATAAAAGAAAAGGAGAAATGTCAATTAAAGGAATTATATAATTATAATAATAACGATTAAAACATCTACCAAAATACAAATATCCAATTAAAAAAAATAATTTAAAAAATATATCAGACAATTTTTTTTCTTTTCAATGAAAAAACAAACAAACAAACAAAAAGAAACAACAACAACAACGCACACACAGAAAAAGAACGTCAAAGATAGAATTAATGAATGTTTTAAGAAATAAAATAAAGAAAAGAGTATTCTTTAATTACAAGGTATACCTTTCAAAGTCTGCTTCGTTTTTATTATTATTATTATTTTATTTTTTATTTTTTAGAGGAAACACATAAAGACCACACAAATTTCTTATTTGTATATTTATTGATATATTTTTTGTTGTAAAATAAATAGTCAAACGCATTAAGGAGAAATATCTGTTAAAACAATTATATAATTATAATGATAACCATTGAAATATGTATCAAAATACAAAAATCCAATAAAAGAAAGGAATTGTTTAGAAAAGAAACACAGAACCTCAAAGATAGCGCATTAATGAAATTAATAAATATAATAAAAGAGTATTCTTTAATTACAAAGTATACGTAGTAAAATCTACTTCGTTTCAATTTTTCCTTACTTTTTTCTTTTCTTTTTCTTTTTTTTTCTGTTTCTTTTCTTTCTTTCCTATTTTTTTTCATTTTTTTTTCTAGAGGAAACACTCAAAAATCCAACACAACTTTCTTATCTGTATGTTAACAGTTCTTGTTGTAAAATAAATAGTCAAATAAAACAATAGAGAGAAATAATCAAGAAGTAACATTTATATAACATTTGTATAATTATAATCATAGCAATTAAAATGTACATCGAAATACAAATATCCAATGAAAGAAAGCAGTTATTTTCCTACAAATATCAAGTAGTTTTTTTCCCCCCTTAGAAAGGAAACACCGAACCTCAAAGATAGCATTAATAAAATTAATAAAAGTGAAAAGAATATTCTTTAATTACAAAGTGTACGTTGTAAAATCTACTTCGTTTTCTTTTTTCGTTACTTTTTTCTTTTCTTTTTTGTTTCGTTTCGTTTCTTTCTTTCTTTCTTTCTTTTTTTCTTTCTTTCTTTTTTCTTTTCTTTTCTTTCTTTTTTTTTTTTAGAGGAAACACTCAAAAATCCTACACAACTTTCTTATCTGTATGTTTATTGAAACAGTTCTTGTTGTAAAATAAATTATCAAATAAAACAATAAAGAGATATAATTAAGAAGTATCATTTATAACATTTATATAATTATAATCATAACAATTAAAATATACATCGAAATACAAATATCCAATGAAGGAAAGCAGTTATTTTCCTACAAATATTAAATAGAGTTTTTTTTTTTGTTTGTTTTTTTATCAGAAAAGAAACACCGAACCTTAAAGATAACATTAATGAAATTAATAAAAGTAAAAAGAGTATTCTTTAATTACAAAGTATACATTGTAAAATCTACTTCGTTTTCTTTTTTCCTTACTTTTTTCTTTTCTTTTTCTTATTTATTAATTTATTTTTTTAGAGGAAACACTCAAAAATCCAACACAACTTTCTTATCTGTATGTTTATTGAAACAGTTCTTGTAAAATACACAGTCAAATAAAACAATAAAGAGAAATAATCAAGAAGTAACATTTATAACACTTACAACAATTAAAATATACATCGAAATACAAATGTCCAATGAAAGAAAGCAGTTATTTCCCTACAAATATTAAATAGAGGTTTTTTTGTTTGTGTTTTTTTTATCAGAAAAGAAACACCGAACCTCAAAGATAGCATTAATGAAATTAATAAAAGTAAAAATAGTATTCTTTAATTACAATGTATACGTTGTAAAATCTACTTCGTTTTCTTTTTTCCCTACTTTTTTATTTTATTTTTTTATTTTTTATTTTTTTTAGAGAAAACATTCAAAAATCCAACACAATTCTCTTATCTGTATGTTTATTGAAACAGTTCTTGTTGTAAAATAAACAATAAAGAGAAATAATCAAGAAGTAACATTTATAACATTTATATAATTATAATCATAACAATTAAAATGTACATCGAAATACAAATATCCAATGAAAGAAAGCAGTTATTTTCCTACAAATATCAAGTAGAGTTTTTTTTTTCCCTAGAAAAGAAACACCGAACCTCAAAGATAGCATTAATGAAATTAATAAAAATAATAAAAGAGTATTCTTTAATTACAATGTATACATTGCAGAATCTACTTCGGGCCTTTTTTTAGAGGAAACACCTAAAAAATGGAAAGAAAAAAGAAGAAAAGCAAAGAACAGGTGTTGTAACCTATTTTCTAAGGTACAGCGAGTTCTACTCAACAACGGGTAATTATCATTAAGGACGCCAGTCTTGATTTACATACTCCGGCGTGGGAGATCTCAGAGGAAAACTCTCAATTTTTTCATCGCTCAGAAGATACCAGTGTTTTCATTTCTTTGCCGAGAGTTAGTTGTGTTTTGAAAAATTCTGCTTACGTATAAAGGTATAAGAGTGATTAAATATTTACTATATGCTTAATGGATAAAGTATGATTACAGTACCTCATTGTAATTAGAGTATGAATGTAACTAATTGTTAAATATATGTAACTGAGATTATTATTTAAGTGCCGGTAAATATTATATGATATATAATGAAAATTAGTATTCTAAATAATATTAATAAATAGAAAATTTGCAATACAGTTTAATAATATAAACAAAAAAAAATATTTTATTTAATAGTCTCATAATTAAATAATTAGTTAAATTAATTTTCAATTCAGAGCGATGACAGTTGCAATTAATTTTCATCGCTCAAACTATAGTAGTTTGTTTTCTCCTCCTTTTCCATTTGTGATTCACAGAATCCTCTTTGTGTAGGTTTAGAATAATTAAGTATTTACTGCATACGTAATGGATAAAATATTATTATAGTATTTCGTTGTAATTAGTATATGACTGCAACTAATTGATAAATGTAGGGAACTGTGATTATTATTTAACTGTCGGTAATAATGTAACAGATAATGAAAATTATTATTGTGAATAATATTAATATTTACAAAATTTGCAATGTAGTTTAAATTTTATAAATAACAAAATGTTTGACTTAACTGCTTCATTAATTAATTGTCTAATTAAATTTTGAAATAATTATTATTAATTGTAAATCACAACTAAAGAATTGTAATCATTTTTTTTTGCAATTTTTATAATTTAAAAGATAACATATTTTTATTATTCTTCCATAATGTTAGTTATCTTTCGATGCAATATATCACTACATATTAAGATTTTGGGTACTTATGTATTATTCGGAACAGGTCAGATATAACTGCGCCAAGCATGGCGCCAGTTATACTAATTACAGTAAACCTTATATTTCACAACTATATAGTTTATTTATTTATAGATTGTTTATAGGTGTCATAGTTTAACGTTGTTTGTTATTTATTTATTACTGTTCGTTTATTTTATATTATTTTATTTATTTATTATATATTATTTACCATTTTTAACAATGTTATGTATTTAATAATGTTAAATTAATGTTTTGAACATGATTGGCAACGATGAACAAGATTGGCAATTGGCAATAATTTTTGGCGACCTATCTCCTGGCCCGGATAATACGTAAGCATAATTTTTTTAATTATTAAATATTTACAACATGTATAATAGATTACTTTATATCATTGTAATTAAAATATAAAAGTAACTAAATGTTAAATATAGGACACTGTGATCATTATTTTACTGTCAGTGAATATATTAGGTTTTAATTTTAAACGTTAAATGTACGTTATCTCAAGAACAAAAGTTTATGAATGTATGTAAAATTAACTATGTAATAGATAATGAAATTCGTAATTACGAACAATATTAGTAATTAAAAAATTGCAATGTCGTTTGGTAATGTAAACAATAAAAATTTCCATGATTAATTATCTGATTAATTAATCGTGCTATTAATGATGGAATGAATTAAAATTTAAAGTCAATTGCAATTAATTAATTTTAATTCGTTGCAATTTTTATAACTGAGAAGATAATACTTTTTCCCTTTCCTTACCCAGAGTTAGTTGTGTTTTGAAAAATTCTGTTTATATATAAATGTACAGCGTGATTAAATATTCAGTACATGCGTAATGGATAAAGTATGGATATAGTATCTCTATGTTTTTAGTTTATGATTAATTGAAATTAGTATATGAAAGCAACTTATTGATAGATATATAAGAAAATGAAGTATACAATGATATATATATATAAGATTTATATATGTGATTATTATTTAATTGTAGGCAAATAAATTATGTTTTAACTTAAATGCAAAATGCAATTTATCCAACGACAAAAAATTGAAAATTTCTATTTTATTTATAAAATGACGTGAAATAATTATTGTGAATAATATTAATAGTTTACAATGTTTTGATTTTTGTTTCCATAATTAATAGCCAAACTAATGATCGAAAACATTCCACGCAAAATTAAAAAAAACAGTGTACTTCAAGTAATTGTATTTTTCATCCTTGGGAAGATACCATTTTTTTCCTTATCTTCCAAAGTGCTAGCTGCATTTCGGACTTGTAGAATTCTCCTTTACATGTAAAGAAATTACCACTAATATTGCACTATTGTGATTAATATTATTAAATAGGAAGTTTGTATTACAATTTAGTAGTATTAGTAATACATTTTTAAATTAATTTCCTTAATTTATGATTGAAATAGTTATAATTAATTTGAAATTGCAAGCGTTGAATTGCAATAAATTTATTAAATGCGATTTTCATCGTTCGAAAGATACCCTTTTAATTAACTAAATGTTAATTAATTATATATTTAATAATACTTTTATTAATTAAATATTTAATACATCTGCGTAATACATAAAGTATGATTATAATATCTCACTATAATTAGTAATGAATGCAAATGATTGCTAAATATACGAAATTGTGATCAATTTTTAACTGTCGGTAAATAAGTTATTTTAATTTAAATGTAAAGCGTATATATCTAAAGAATAGAAAATTTTGCATATGCGTAAAGTAAAATATATATAATATATCACAACTGTCAAAATTTTTATGCTGGGTTGACCAATTACCTCCAGATGTTGGAACGAGATCTCACCATCTTATGGTTGCAGTTACGGCAGCACAAAAAGTTGGTTTGACCCAGCACAAAATTTTTAATAGTAATGAAAATCATTATTGTAAATAATGTTAGTAATTAGAAAATTTGCAATGTAGTTTACTAATATAAATAGTAAAAATTTTGATTTTGTTGTTTCATCGAATAATTGTCTAATTAATAATTGAACAAATCATTATTAACTGTAAATCGAATGTGATAAAATCGCAATTTTCTTTAACTTTTTACAATTTTCGTATCTCAGAAGATGTCGGTGTTTCTGTTTCCTTCCTCAAAATTACTTGTGTTTTGAAAAACTCTTTTTATGTATAAAGGTGTGGAGTTATTAAATACTTACTACATGTGTAATTTGTAATTAGTATATGAATGCGACCAATTTCCAAATATGGGAAATTTTGGTTATTATTTAATTGTAGGTTTATTTTATAGATCATGATAACATTTATAATAAATCACTGTTGTGAATAATATTATTAAATAGAAAGTTTCCATTATAATTTAATAATATTAGTAATACAATTTTTTAATTAATTTGCCTAATTTATGATTAAAACAGTTACAATTAAATTGAAACTGCAAGTGTTGAAATGCAATAAATTTATTAAATGCAATTTTCACCGTTCGAAAGATACCCTTTTTTACACTCCAATTTCAAAGTGTTATGTGTATTCTCTTTACATATAAAGGTTTAAAGAAGATCAAATGTATGTGGTTTGGATAAAGTATGCTTATTGTATTTCATTGTAATTTGTATATAGTTGCAACTAATTGCTGAATATAGGGAACTGTGATTATTATTTGACTGTCATCAGTAACAAAATTATTTTAATTTAAATGTAAAATGCATACTTTATCTAAAAAATAAAAATGTATGAAAATACTTAAACTGACAGATTGTGAAGTTCAGTATTGGGAATAAAATTAATAATTAGAAAAATTAAAATATATTACATTTATATAAATAATGAAAAATTTTAATTGGACAAGTAATTAAATTGATTGATTCATTATGATGAAATAATTAATTGTAAATCTCAAATAAAGAATTTGCAATTAATTTTCTTTAATTTATTCCTAATTTCATAAGTCAAAAGATAACACCTTTTCCTTCTTTTCCGAAGTGTTAGTTGTGTAGAGAAGAATTCTCTTTCTTGTATACATAATGGACTTAAGTATGATTATAGTCCTTATTGTAATTAATATTGAATGCAAATAATTGCTCAATATATGAAGCAGTGATTATTATTTAATTTTCGTCTAATAAATTAGGTTGTAATTTAAATGTAAATTTTACATTATCTAAAAACAGGAATTTATGAAAATATGCACAATAAATTATATAATAGATCAAGAAAATAAGTATTGATAATTATATCATTTAAATTAATTGCATAATTTACGATTGAATTAATTATAATTAATTGTAAGTTGCAATCGATGTATTACTTAATTACAATAAATTTGATTTAATTACAGTTTTCATAGTTCAAACGCCCCCTCCCCCTTTATCTTTTTTCCTCACAAAAATTTTTCTTATATAAAGGTTTAGAATGTTTAAATATTTATACCATGCATAATGAATAAAGTATAATTTTAGTACTTTATTGTAATTAATATATGAATGCAGCTAATTCTAAAATGAATGTAACTCTGATTATGGTTTAATTGTTGGCCAATAAATAATTAATGTTATAGTTTTAATGTAAAATGTACATTGTCTAAAGAATAGACATTAATAAAATGCATCATAGATCATGAAAATACTTAATAAGAATAGCATTACTAATACAACTTGTTAAAATTGAATTACATGAATTTTTTTAAAAGTATAGTTTGAATTTTAATATAAATAACAGAAATGTTGGATTAACTGCCCAATTAGTCAATTATATAATTATGTGTTGTGCAATTTACAACTCTCAAAAAATACCAACTCTTTTTTTAATCTTTCAGAGTGTTATTTGTGTTTCTATTTATAATAATAATAATAATAATAATAATAATAATAATAATTATTATTATTATTATTATTATTATTTTACGTTACAATAGAATTTTTAAATATTGATTACACGTGTAATGCATAAAGCCTGATCATAGGTCTCTGATAAAAAATGTTTCTAAAAATTAAAGTAATTGTGATTATAATTTAATTTTTGATAAGGAATTAATATTTTTGAGATTTTACATGTATCTTACGAGAATTGAAATTTTTAGAAATTACCAAGATCATTTATGTATTAGGTTGTAAATCTAGTATCTTGAATAATATTAATATGTTATAAAGGAATTGTTTTATCTACTAGAATTTCGTAATAAAATTTTATAATATAAAAAACTGAAAATTATAGTGTTTAAGTTGCTTTTAATTAAAATTTAGATGTAAACATTACTCTGTGTAAAAAGTGCTTATTTTTGAAAATTAGTACATAAATAAAATAAATTGAGAATTTTAGGTAAATTTATATACAATTAAGTGTTATTATTAATTATTCTTAAAAAAAAAATGTTTTTCCATAGAATAATTTGTATTTTGTCTTTTTTTTTCCTAATAAATATATTCATGTTATTATTTTCTTTTATAAACATATATTTTTAGACTTTATAACATAATAAAACTATAAATAAGGTTTTTAAGGAAAAAATAAAAGAAAAGGCAGTTACGTGTACAATTGCAAATATATTTTTAGATTATATACTAAAATATATAAATATTGATAAATTAAACAGATATTACTAAAAAAAAACTGAAATCAGAGTATTTTACTTCTGTTGGCGAGATTTATTTTTAATATATACATCATTCTTTGCCATAATGCATTTTACAGACTATATTTTGTGCAAGGAAGTGTTGTATTGCTACATTACTTGAATTTTTATCGTATTAAAGTGGTTGTCAAGAAAAGAAAACTGTTTTATTAAAAGTTTTAATTATTTAATGTGTAACAGCAATTAAATATTTTACAAAAAATTTGTGCTTCATTGAACATTTAGTTCCTAGTACCATATTAACATTGTGTTTTAAAACAATAAATATTAAATCGAAAGTTACAATTTACTAACCTTTGTAAGGAAATTTCATAAAACTTTAAAATATATAAACTTAAAATAAATCATTTTTTTTTCGTTATTCGGGGGTGATTGTGTTCTGGTATATTGAATATCACTATTTAATACAAAATATTTCGTCTTATTTGATCGAATTAGGAATTCTTAATTATGAATTCTTTAATTAAATAAGCCTATGATTTCTGTAGGAGAATAATGGTATCCAAACACAATCATCCCTGGAAACTGTTTTAAACATTTATGTAATATTTGTTTAATTATATCTTTGATAGATTTATCATTAATAAAGCTTTTCTTGTTTTATGAAAATTAAGGTATAATTAAAGAATGTAAAAAGATAAAATGTTTGCAAGGACAATGCAACACTTTTATTACATTTCTGTTTTAAGCTACTTATTTCCTTACTTGATTGTTTGGGGGTCACACATGTAATATTTTGCAAGCTATTTTAACACCCCTTTTAAACAATATACCAGTAAAATCCTTCTGAACATTATCGTACCAAAATAGAAGGAATACATTTTGCATCTAAAATAAACATTCACATTTAAAACATTTGGAGCTGATTCAGGGGAGGAGAAATGTTCAAAGAACTGATAAAAAATTTAAATTACGTTACATTATTTCCGTATGCTTAACATAAATGAATGTTATTCATAATAATAATATAAATATAAAATGTTTTGTATTGTATATAAAAATAGAGCGTAAGGAAGAATGCAGAAAAACTGGAGCATACTGTATACAGAAATAGCATTTAATATTATTTTCAAATAAACCAAAGTTTTTGTATTTTATTTTTGTGTTCTGTACGTTATCTGAAAACAATCAGAGTAATTATCATGCTTTTGTCTGAGAATACATTAAAACATTAGAATACATGAATAGGATTTTCTGAAAGAGCCTTTCAAGAAAAGAGTTTTGATCATCAGTGAAATTTCAGCAATATACATTTAAGCAGACAGTACTCTGCTCAAAAAGATTACTGTAAACCACATTATGTGGTTTGGACTTCAACTGATTAATTAAAATGAATCATCGATTTATAGCTAAAAATACTTTTTAATAGTTTGCATGTAAGTGCATTTCCAGTAAATGTTTGGTATGTTATTCAGATAAATTGATGTACAGAAACAAAACAAATCTATGGAACTTAGTAGGTAATACACGCCAAATAGAAACTGTACCATAATGCATGAGAAACGCATGCTTCTTCTTATTACCTCCTGTTTCTAATATTTGCATTACCCCTCTCAATATTTTGTTGAGTGGCTGGGTCCGGAGGTGTTAACAAGGTAGCAATCTTTCATCATAAGTTACGCAGTGCAATATTTTTAATTCTATATAAAATGTTCAAACACAGGTAATTATATCCACAACTTAGTTAACAAACGTTAATTAGTTTCCATTAAAATTGCTGCTAGTATGTTTATTACACACTTTTATCGGAAAAGTTTTTAATTGAAGATCATGATAGGAGTGTTCCATGGGTGCGGCCATGGCGGCCCAAGTTAAAACCTCATACAGGGGGTGACAAAACAGCAATTTCCTAGTGGGCAGTACTCAACAACAATGGGGCGGTAGAAAACTTTAATAGCTTTTTCACTCGACGTATGAAGCTGATATAAGATTTGTAAACGGATGAATTTCCTTGTCATATTTGGAGATTTAACTTCTGTAAAGGAAGCTCTGCGCTTGTTATATGGAGTAAAACAGAAGCTTACGCTTTGTGATCAATCTTGAGAAGGAAATGAGATTTTGTTTTTTTTGTTTTTTTCTTAATGGATGTACTTTCCCATCTAATGTTTTCTGAGGTGTGTTTTTTCTTTTACTTTACAAAACGTCAGAATGAAAGATTTGAATTAACGAAAGAATTGAATTGAAAATTGGAAGAAAAGCTGATTTTTAGTTATTAGCTTTTTTACATTATTAAGTAGTTGTTGTGTGTAACGATATACCATATTATTATAATTAGTATTATGAAATTAATCAATTTATATGCATTAACGTCTATTATTGATTTACCGTCATATTCTCCGTCAGATTCCACTGTGAAAAACCATTCCATATTATGCAAAATCTTCATCTCAGATACAAAAATCTCTTTTATTTTTTATGAATCTACTCCATTATTATTTTCTACTGTAAAATTCGAAATTTATTTCATGACTTAAGGATGACAATTGTAAATATTTTCCAAAGAGAAAAATATATAAATTAAGTCATTAAAAAAAAAAAAAAAAAAAAAAAAACCCTTATAATTTAGAGTGCATTTTTTTATATTAAACGAATTTTACTGATTTTTTTTTTAATTTCATTAATCTTGTCTTTTTTTTCCTTTCAAATCAATTTCTTCTTAATAAAATAACTACTTAATAAAAGAAAATAATTCTTTTTTTAATTAAATATATGTCAAATAATAATAGGAATCGAAATTAAATATTTGACAATATACATTTTTACCAAAAGAAAAAGCACAAAGTACCTTATTTTGTAGGTGATAAATTAAAGTGGAAAGTTGTCACGAAATTGATTTAACAGAGTAAAACATAAAAAAAGAAGAAAAAAAAAACGATACATGAAAATAATAATAATCCCAAGAAAAAATTAATGTATATATACAATATATTGCGCAAATTATATTATGCATTTTAAAAAATAGTAAAATAAAGATTATATATTACCAAAAAATGGCTAAAAAAATTTGGTAAATATTAACCCTTTTTATATAGAATGTATCAATTGCTAAATGCTTTTTAGATTAATCAAATTGAATCAATTCCTAGTATAAAAGTTATTCTACAAAAAATTAAGCCCACTCTGTTAAAAATTAGTTAATTTTTAATATAAAGAATATAAAAAAAGAAAAAAAAAGAAATCTATAATGCTACAAGAAATAGTAAAGATAGAAATATAATTGTAATTATGTCAATAAAGGGCAAACAATCAAATGATAAACATTTGTCTGTATGATATTAAAATACTAAAAATTTTAATTAATTGAAAGAAAATGATATATTAACAGCAAGTAATAAACGTTGTCCAAGTTAAAAATCAAAGAAAAAAAGTTAAAATTGATAGAAAATTATATAATAACAACAAGTAACAAACAGTATCGAAGTTAAAAATTTTAATTTTATTGCTCCAGTGGTCTTGTCAGAACTTTTCAATATTTGAAAAGCATCTTTATAAAATTACTTGGCTTTTTGGGGAGGGAGGAAAGAAGTAAAAATGAGTCTGTAATGATGCAAGAAATAAAGACAATAATGATAAGGAAGTTTTAGAAAATTATATTTATATGTGAGCAGAACAAGTAGTTAAATGACAGACATTTGTATATATCATATTAAAATACTCAAAGTGTTAGCTAATTGAATGAGATACAACAACAAGTAATAGAGGAAAAACTGTACCCAAGTGTAAAACACACTTATATTTCTTGTTTACTGTTGTGGCCTTGTCAGCATCTTTTGAATACTTGAAAGGCATCTTCATAAAATTACTGACTTTGGGGATAAGAAAAATGAGAGAAAAATGAATCTGGTAACGATACAAGAAATAATAACGACAATAACGATATAGGAAAATACTTTAATTATATTTATATGTATAACAAGTAGTTAAATGACAGATATTTGTATGTATCATATTAAACTACTGAAAGTGTTAACTAATTGAAAGAAATACAGTAACAACAAGTAATAGAGAAGAAACAGTACTCAAATGTAAAACTCACTTATATTGCTCATTACTCCAACGGTCTTGTCAGAAACTTTTGAATACTTGAAAGGCATCTTCATAAAATTACTGATTTCGGGGAGGGGGAGGGGGGAAAGAAGTAAAAAGGAGTCTGTAACGATACAAGAAATAATATCGACAATAATGATAGAAAAACGATTTTAATTATAATTACATGTATACGTACTTCAATGACAGATATTTGTATGTATCATATTAAAATACTGAAAGTGTTAACTAATTGAAAGATATACAATAACAACAAGTAATAGAGAAGAAACATAGTACCAAACTCACTTATATTGCTCGTTACTCTAGTGGCCTTGTCAGAATTTTTTGAATACTTGAAAGGCATCTTCATAAAATTACTGACTTTGGGGTGGGAGGAAAGAAAGAAAAATGAGTCTGCAATGATACAAGAAATGATAACGACGATAACGATAGGAAAATAATTTAATTATATTTATATGTATGCAGAACAAGTAGTTAAATGACAGACTTTTGTATGTATCATATTAAACTACTGAAAGTGTTAACTAATTGAAAGAAATACAGTAACAACAAGTAATAGAGAAGAAACAGTACCCAAATGTAAAACTCACTTATATTGCTCATTACTCCAACGGTCTTGTCAGAACCTTTTGAATACTTGAAAGGTATCTTCATAAATTTACTGACTTCGGGGAGGAGGGAATGAAATAAAAAGGAGTCTGTAATGATATAAGAAATAATAACAACAATAATGATCGAAAAATAATTTTAAATATAATTACATGTATACAGTAGTTCAATGACAGACATTTGTATGTATATTAAAGTACTGAAAGTGTTAACTAATTAAAAGAGATACAATAACAACAAGTAATAGAGGGAATAAACAGTACCCAAATGTAAAACTCACTTATATTGCTCATTACTCCAACGGCCTTGTCAGAACCTTTTGAATACTTGAAAGGTATCTTCATAAATTTACTGACTTCGGGGAAGAGGGGGGGGGGGAGAAGTAAAAGGGAGTCTGTAACGATACAAGAAATAACACCGACAATAATAATAAAAAAATGATTTTAATTATAATTACATGTATATACGTGCTTCAATGACAGACATTTGTATGTATCATATTAAAATACTGAAAGTGTTAACTAATTGAAAGAGATACAATAACAACAAGTAATAGAGAAGAAACATAGTACCCAAGTGTAAAACTCACTTATATTGCTCGTTACTCTAGTGGCCTTGTCAGAACCTTTTGAATACTTGAAAAGCATCTTCATAAAATTACTGACTTCGAGAGGGGGGAAAAGAAATAAAAAGGAATCTATAACGATATCTTTCTAGGAAACAATAATAAGTGAACGTCATCGAATACGCTGGTTTCTCTTGAATTACGAGCAATGCTGAAATACATATTTATAAAGGAGAAACAAGAGTAAGTTGTGACAATTTAAAGAAAAAAGTATAGAGAATAAGCACTTGTAGAATAAGAAAGAATGAATTTATATATGCATTAGAAAATAGAAAATTTTAATAATGCTTTTGTATTTTGTTTTACTGTGTTCAGGATTTTAACAATTGTATTTACATTTGATAACGGATTATCGAAACTTAAATGTTGCCTCATCAAAATCTTATCTATTTATACAAGTATTATATCAAAGATTAATGCTGGTTATTTAATAATTTGAAAATAAACTTATGTGGCTTTTTTATGTTTAATTATTAGAAACATTGAAGATATTAATATCGCTCATTTAAAATAGAAAAATTATTACACACAAAATCATCATTTTTGAATTACTTAGGTGAAACTTTTTTACAAAAAAAATTTTAAACTTCCTTAACTGCATATCCGAAAGTTAAAAATTTGCTAGTTAAGGGGACTTTCAATTGCAAGTGAAGTTTGAATTTAAATTTAAATTGACCATTTAAATTATATTTTTCATAAAATGATCTTTTTAGAGTTATGTATTTATATATCTATGTATGTATGCTGTATTTAATGTAATGTATGCTGTATTTAATGTAATGTATACTGTATTTAATGTTATGTAATGTATGCTGTATTTGATGTAATGTATACTGTATTTAATGTAATGTATGCTGCAATTAAGTATATTGGTATGAAAAATTATATTTTTAGATATCTTTTCAAGATTTCCTGTAGTTTTTTTTTCAGGCTTTTATGGTTTAACATTTTTTTGTATTTGTTTATTATGTATATGATAATGTTAAGAAATTTGGTGGAACAATTAGAACTTGAATATGTTCATGCGAAAGCACACGAGACAGCTTAGCTCGGCAAAAAAAAAAAAAAAAAAAAAAAGACCTTTTATAGATAAAAAAAGAAATCTATAGCAGTACAAGAAATAATATTGCTAGTAAGATAATTTTAATTACATGTATAAAGGGCAAACAATTAAATGATAAACATTTGTATGCATGATATTAAAATACTAAAAATGCTGACTAACTGAAAGAAAATTATACTATGCAGTTTTGAATAGCTGTTTCAGGGGACCCGTTTGTAAATCATAACATTCGTACGTGCACACGCACGCAATATGAAATGCACTAATGCACGTACATAGATACAATTTGCAGACAAGATGGAAAGTGTAAGGTAAACAGTGAATAATACAGGATTTTATTTGTTTTGTTCTTCATTAATGTCTCCTGGTGCACGCCCATATATGTACATATTCAGTGTTGCATAAAAAATGATGATGTTGTTATTATGTTACATATGCATAAAACCACACCATCTAATGTTTTCATGAACTACTGAAAACATTTTAGTGTTAGAAGCATGTTATATGCATTTCATTTTATAAAAATACGCAAAGATATTTTTACAATGATACCCACAAACAATATGTTTCAAGTGAATTGTTTTTAGACTTCTATTGAACACTGTCATTTTTTTCATCTGAAGAACGATGAAATATCATGCAGAATAATGAAAATTCATACCATTTGGTAAAATTACACATTACAGACTTTGAGTCAGTCCTTCATTTTTATAACGTATTTAATTAGATTTTAGTAAACATTTATGCACAAACATTTGCATTCTATTTAAATTTGATATTATTTATTACGTAAGTAAGTAAGTTAATTTATTTCTTTACTTACATATTAACAACATCTACAATTTTTACATGTATTAACACTCAAGTATATGTGAAAAATATTTTGCAAATGTAAAAACATTTTTATAGGAAAATTGACGCTTCATACCTTAAGATAATCTTTTGAAATTACTTATTTAAGTTAAAATCTTTAAAAAAGTTTAGGTTTACTAAATAAAAACTGTATGCTTGAGTAATTTCAGCGTAATTAGAAAAATCCAAAACACATGTAACTATTTGTACTTTAATTTGTTTGATCATTATTTTTTTATTTATCTTAATTCGAATCATCTTGACAATCAAAACGCGACCAGCCATTTCCGTTAGAAGCTATGAAATACTCACACCCTTGGAGATTAAATCCTTATATGATCAAAATCAAAATACTAATCAAAATTCTTTTCACGCATCCATAAGCTAATGAAGTGACACCACTGTGAACAACAAATATTTTCGGCGACATTAGCTGAACAACACGTCTATAAGTAAGCTGTTTTATTGTTAAGACACTTTTTTTTTTTTTTTTTTACATTTACTATTTTTTAATATATCTAAATATACATCTAGTACCTACAATACGCCTGCCTTTGCGTATCAAACAGATTTCGCGCGCGCACACACATACACTCACAATTTTGAAATTTTAAAAACCTAAAAACTTTTTAATTAACTTGAAAAAAATTTCAATTTTTTTTTTAACTTGTAAACTTTTTCAAAACTTTTTTTGAACATATAAATATATATATTTTTTGTTAACTTATGAATTTTATACACATTTGTATATATATTCAAACACACACACACACACACACGCACACACGTATATAAATTTGTGTGTGTATGTGTGTTTGAATATGTATACAAATGTGTATAAAATTCATAAGTTAACAAAAAAAATATATATTTATATGTTCAAAAAAAGTTTTGAAAAAGTTTGCAAGTTAGAAAAAATTCTGAAAATTATTTTTTCAAGTTAATAAAAAAGTTTAATTTTTTTAAAAAGTTTAAAGTCCTTATTTAAAGTCCCATTTAAAGTCTTTATTTAAACAATAGGAGTAGTGTTTCAACCCGTTAAAATTTATATTGATGGTATAAATAATAACTTTACGATGTTAAATGCAAATGATAATTGGCTATATTTTTATCCCGGGAACAGTCGCGCAGGGTATATCATACCCATAGGATGCGTACGGTTTTTATAATTGTCACCACTATTTTTCGAAAAGTAATCTTCCGCTTACTTCATCTCAGAATTTGTAACAATTGTCTCCGACTAAATAAGGTGACGATTATTATTTGTATTTACTGGTGACAAATGCAAAACCATTCATATCCTCGGTATGCGTGATTTCTCCCGGGTTAATAAAAATTAACAGATGGATGAGAATTATACATTCATATCTTTATACACGTGCACATAATACACAAAATTTACAAAAATGTGTGCATGCACGAATTGTTGAAAAATGTGAAGAAATAGTAAAATATAACTAGTATTTTTATTAAAAAAATTAACTATAATAACTAACGCATCTGGAATCTCAGTAAAACCTGTCGTTATGTCCTTAAAATTATTTCTTTAAAAATATTTAGCATTTAATCTCTAAAATCACAGTTATCACATGTGCGCATGTATGTGTCCACGCCTAAATTAAAGTTACTTAATATTTAAACATAAATTAAAAAATAATATATCGTATAAATTTTCAATGACGGTTCGTTATTATCATTATTTCGTAAGTTTATAAGTGTTGAGAAATTATTATAGATATGCCACTGGCTTTGGAAAATGTCTATGATAAAAATATTTGAATAAATAACATATTATAAGCATTAAATAACATATTATAACATTATAAGCATTACAGAATATAATTAAGTAGATAACAAACTTTGCCACGACACTAAATTTTAATGATGAATGAATTAAAAATAATTTAATTCATTAAATTAACCATCTATAAAATGTCAGCACTTAAATTACAATGTAATATTGTCAAATACGTTGAAGCGTTCCAATTTTTATATTTTACTAAACAGACAATTGAAAAAGCTATTACAAAAAATTTTTGATTTCAAATCAACAGGAAGTATTTATAATAAATTAGACTTTTTTATTGGTAAACTTGAAATTTTTATTTATTTATTTATTTTTCATAGAATTAATTGTTCCATTTTATGCTTTTGATAACAATAAATATGTATTCCTTAAATTATTATTAAAAAAATAACGTTTAAAATAGTTTTGCATTTTTTAAATTCCTGTAAAATTCTTAATATTTATCACAATAATAATAAGTAACATTTAGGCTGCATGTAGGAAAGAAAATTGAATTATGAAAAGACAAGATAAAAAAAAAGATAAAAAAAAGAGGCTACTTGTCAACAGGCATCAAACATATGACCCTGTACCACAATCTTTTCTTCTTTTTTATATTGATGTAACCTTCAGAGTTTTGTAAAATATTCGATCGTAAAGTGAATAGGCGCGTCATTCTACGTAAGCGCAATAGTAGACGCCGCAGACTTTCTTATCCGCACGGCGTACTAGTTCGCCGATTGCCCGTTCACAGCTAAGGAGACGGTGAATGAAGTTTTGACGGTGAAACGAAATGATTGTAACGGGAATTATTCAACTTTTTGCGGCGTTATATTTGAAATGACGATTGTTTTAAGAATTCTCTCTTTTTAATAAAACAAAATTTTACAAGCATGTTGTTGAAATAATTGCGTTATAGGAATCCACTTAAGATTTATTCATAGAGATTCACTCAATTACAGTTATATATTCTGTATGTTAATTACATCATATTTCTCTTATTTGATTATCTAATTTACATTATATTTAATATTTTATATTAAATTAGCTTTAATATTGACTTATTTAGTTGTTAAGTTTATCGCGCTGATAAAAATACATCCATCAACTCCTACACCACTCGTACAATCATCAACAATACTTACTTTTTATCATAATACTTTTAGTAAATGAAATGAAAAAGTAATAATACAATCTTAATTTGAAAAAAGCAATTTTTGTCGATTATTTTCGCAACAGTTACACATATTTCATTTTATTACTAATATATTACCATATTTTTAACTAATTTGTTATAAAATTTTATTATTATCCATAACAAATGTAATAATTCTTTCTTTTTATTGCTGCAGATCTAATTATTTTTACTAACGTGACTTGTTTGTAAATTAAATTACTAGGGTGCCTGCAATTCTACCAGAATTTTCGAATAGAATTTTTCGTCTTATTTAACCGCGGAAAAATATAAATTCTGCGATTAATCGAGGGAAGGTTTCGAATATAAAGCAAAATATATTAGTCAAACATTTCTAATTTTAAATAGTGATGCCATACACCTTTTAAATTCTAAGGAATGTACGCATCCGTATAATATATTTGTGTGTTCAGGCCAAAAAAAAAAAAAATTGTTGATTTTACAGTATAATACTGGCATCCCATCTGCCAGTATTATACCGTAAAATTAACAGTAATAAACAGTAAAATAAGCAGTAATACGCTACCACGCAAAATCAACATTTTTTTTTTTTTTTTTTTTTTTTTTCAGTGTTTCATTTAAAGTTTTTTGGGTAGCCGTAATACAAAAAGAGGGCAAACATGCATACGAATTCTATACGAACATTAATATTCTTCTTATTCTTCTATTTATTTTTATTATTATTTTTTTAATTCCAGCCTTTTACTATTGTTTAAATTCCTTCTAATAGTGTCACTGTTTATCAATCAAAATTGTTTGCAGTATATTTTTTGAAAGGGGAGAGGCAGTAATTATAAACACTATTAAGAAAAGCGTTTGAATTTATTAAAAATCTCAAGTTAATCCTAGAATATTTTGTAACAATATATGGGCATTCAATATTATTGTTACTAGGAATATAGTTTTAGAACTATCGAAACACATTTTGTTTTTTAATTTAACATGCAACATTTTAATATATTATTATTATTATTTATTTTATGAAAACTTTTAATGTTTTAAGCAACATCTTGAATGCTTTTCAGTTTTTCATTTCACTGCTTTTAGGATTTAGTACAGAATAAAGCAATAAAGAAGCTTATATATCCAGTAAAATCTTATGCAGAACTAATTTTCAGACTGTCTTTGGATGTTTTCAAGATTAGATTGAAATAAGATAATAAAGCAATTTATGTACTCCATTATTTGGAAGGGGGACTAATTTATACTTTTTCTGTTTTATTAATACGGACTCGAATGTTTTTGGTTGTCAATGGAAACAAAAGTGCTATTATGAATGAAATATTTAGATAACAAAATTCGATAATAAATCTTCATGTTTATAGAATTACACAATGTATATACGTGAATAAATCGAAAAATAGATTCGATTTATATGATAATTATGCAGTTTAATAATAATATTAATAGTAATGTTAATAATAATAAAACATATTAACGACTTACAAAAATATATAAATAAAAGAATATAAATAAAAATATATAAATAAAAATAATATATAAAAAGAAATAGATAAATAAAAATAAAAGATAAATAAAAATAAGTTAAATAAATAAAACAAAATAAAATAAAACAAAACAAAAATAAGTTAAACTGATAAAATAAAATAAAATAAAACCAATATGGAAGCAATTATGTTATTTTTTAGTAAATCTTTAATTTAGCAGGTAATGAAAAATGCGCAAGTGATTATATATGAAAATATAACAAAATGTCAATGCTTGTCACACTTAAGTATGTTCATAAAAAACTCAAATTTTAACCCCTCCCTGGGAAAATATCCCCCTCCCCTCCTTTCAGTTATAATTAAATAATAAGGAAAGGGACTATTAAATATTTAAATCTGTATTTTAAATGAAAACTATCTGAATTTGACCTTCATTTAAAAAGAATTAAATATCGTACAAATCAAACTGTATTTGAATAATCACAAATGAGTGCAAGTTTCAGATGCCCGAACAAGGTTTCGAAGTTAAAATCAAGTGTTAAATTCTAAACTGATCTCATTAAATGCAAGGAGTTAAAATCAAATTATTTTATTTATCACACCAGTTTTACTAGTTAATAAAAATATAAAATGAAGAAAAAAATATTTTTTAATTCACAAAAAATATAATAATAAAACTTTTTTTTATTATTATTATTGACTACAATAGTTTCATTGCGTATTAAGTTCATTTATATTTTAACATCATTTAATTTTTTTTCACATTTGCTTGCAGAATAATGAAATAAGCTATGAATTAAAAAAAAATGTGGCAAAATTCTTTTTTTTTTTTTTTTTCACAAAGTAAAGTCATTACATTTTAACTTGTATAAAAGTATCTACAATTAAAGGTATCTTTTTATTGAAAAAATCCCCCAAATATATTATTTAAAAATAAAATCCAGGTTATTATTATTATTTTTAAATATATGATAACTCTTTTAAATTCATTTCAAATCACAAGTGAGAATAGGAGATAGAATATATTTTCTCAATTTTTAGGTGTACTATTTGAACTTTTGTGAATTGGTATATTTATTGAAATCAAAATGTCAAAAATAATTTGATAAAAAAATCCTAAATGATTAGCATTTTATTATCTATATACATATTAACAGTTACTTATTATTTTTTTTTAATTTTAGTGCCGAAAACATTGACAACAATTTTAAATTATTTTTAAAGCATACAGTGTAAACAGCAATAATTAAAAGATACGTTTCAAATTCAATAAGTATTTGTTCAGTTTATTTAGAGCGTTAAAATTCAGAAAACTGAAAGAAAGAAATTCAACTTGAAGCTTTTCTTTTTTAACACTTTCCAACAAAGTTGAAAAGTGTTTAAGAATTTGTTTTGTCTATCTGTCTGTCTGTCCGTACTCTAACTCACGTAAATATACTCCGATTCCCATGCAGTTGATATATGTTATTGAGGTTTACCTTGGCATGTTCGGTATTGAAAATGAAGTGTGTAGTGTTTATAGTTCGTTTACAGGGATACTCAAATGATTTCTGTTACATTACGTTCTATGGAGAAAATTCATTTCCAATGTATTTTAATGATTATTTGAAACATATTTAAATTGATATATATCACTGAGGTTCATTACAAGAGGGTTACTATAGAATAGGGTGTACATAGCATTCATCGTTTATTTATATGGACCCACAAAATAATTCGATTTTAGTACTGTACATGAACAATAATTGCTGGAAGTTCGTTTTATGTTGTGGTGTGCGTTTTTAAATGTAGCTATTTTTTTGTATATTACTTGATGGGCATAAATTCTATAAATTATATACAGGACTGCACAAACGATCTCGAGTACATTTCCGTTTATTGACGGAAATTTCTAAGGGGTAATTTTTAACTGTGCTATGTGTTTCTTAACTGAACTAAATTTTAGCGTGCTGTGTATTATATATACACATCTATAGAGAATATCAGGGTTGCACAAAATATTTCGAATATTTTTACCAACTATTGATGGTAACTTCTGAAATTGTGTTCTCAAACGTGTTATGAGTTTCCCAAATTGTTTATTTAAACATGGGCGGGGCTAGTTGAGCTTAAGCCGAAAGGTAGAGCTACCCGCCCGGTTTGACCTTGAACGTGTTTACTTAAACATCATATTTCACCTTATTAGACAGTGAACTTTTGTCACCGTATTCTAAATGTGTCGAAAGTGTTTTATAATCTATGCTTAAAGCATGATTTTCAGTGTTTTTTTTTCCTTTTTATTATGATTGACACAAACATATAACAATGGGAGTTTTAACAAGTTAAATCTTGTTTATTTGTTATATTTAATTTTATTTGCTTAGATTCATCAGCTTCCATTTATTTGAATTCAGTAACTTTACGTTAAAAAAGTTCCCGTGTGAGTATATGTTTGGTAAAAAAAAAGTATTTTATATATTTTTTCTTTGCATTGTAATTTTTCTTTTTATATCTTTAAATATTGTTTAAAGATGCACAAAAATAAACTGTCACCACCATAAAAAAACGAAGAAACCCACGGAAAAGGCTGTAAAAATGACCAGATACTTTGAGAGAATGAAGTGAAAACTTTATGTCTCATGCATTTGTAAACAGCTTTTTTTTTTTTTTTAAACACTTGCCACTTGTTAACCCGAGTTAACTCAAGTACATATAGTTTGACAAAACAAACAAAGAATCAAACAAAAACGATTTAACTCGTACAGTCACAGCATTGTCAAATTTATTTATCATACCAGTGTTATTATTTTACTTTATGTTATACATATTTATAAATTTTTGTCTCTATTTAATAACGTTAAATTTTTTTTTTTTTTTTTTTTTTTTTTTTTTACAAATTACTTTTTTTTAAAATTCGCAATAAATGATCATGACCGTACCTTAAAAAGCAATGATAATATCAGTATTAGAAGTAATGAAAATTGTAAATTCAAGTAAATTATTTACCATTCATTTTGTATATATATAAAAAAAATAAAAGAGGGGGCTGTAATATTGATAAAACAGTACAAATACACAATAAAGAGGAAATGGTTATTTTTACAATTACATTTCAAAAATACTGTTAGATAATATAGTATATAATTAAGAATAATGATTACACGAAAATTTCTTTTTAGGGTAGAACAATAAATTAAATAAATAAAGAAAGAAAGAACATGATTAACAGCTCTGTTTATATTACTGAGAAGAATATTTTAATAGCTATTTTGACATCTATAATTAATATACATGACGAAACTAAAATCTACTTTAGTGTTCCAAATACTAATTTTGTGATATTCTGCAGCTGGAAGAAATCCATAAACACCTGAAATATTTGAGTATTTTTTCCCCGTTCAGAAACACACGAAAACATGTTTACTATCGTTTAATCCTACGTTACACCATCGGAAGCGAAGATGTTCCCTCATCTTAATGGTTTTGGTCAACCCCTATTTATTATAACCTTCAATTAGGTGGTCTAAGATCGTTGCGTCCTATAATTTTATATCTTACAAACAACCTCCCATTAAAGTGTACCAAATTCTGGTTTCCCAGGGCAAAATATCCCATATTTATTGTAAGAAAATAGCTCTGAAAGCGTTTGTAAGCGTTTAAATCTATTATTTCTTCAGATCGTTTAAAGCCCACTGCGTAACGTTGTAGTGTAGATTGGAGGATTTGATTTCAACACTTTACTTTCGTGAGATTTATAGGAACGCATTCAGCAAAATAAGTCAATGGGGCCGTGTGATTTGGAGAACATTTTGAGAACTTTGAGAACATTTTCTGTAAAATTAAATGAAATAAAAAATAAAAATGGAAACTCCGACTTCTTGGCATCTGAATAGAACATAGAATCTACAAATTTAATACATTTACCAGGATTGCTACGGCTCAAGAAATTTTTCAGAGAAAGTAGCAGTATTTTCTTATATAAATATTCGTCTAATTTAATTGCACGATCAAATAAGGCGAGTTTTTTAAATAAGAAAATACCGGTATTTCCCCTGAAAAATTCCCTGACCCGTAGTAACACTGATTCATGAATATACTGCAATTTTCATGCATTTACGAATGAAAATGAATTCAGGTATAGGTAAGAAAATAGCCAATCTGTATTTAAGATATAAAAATTCTCCATGAAGACATATTTTTTTCCACCTCCCCCCAAAAAGAGACATGATAAATAGAGGGCTAATAGATCTGCCTCTGTATAAACCACTTCACCGAATGATTCCCCGTTTGGTAACTAAAGGTAAAATTTAACGAAAAATCAAAATATGATGTTAAAATTAGATTTTAATATGGATTTTTTTTTAATTTGTTACAACTTTAGTATGTAGACAATCTTCGAAGCATAGTTAAGTATAACATTAATTAGTAAGACGTTCTTAAAAATCGGTTGGTAACAGTCACATTTTTATATAATGTTTTTGCAGTGGAGTTAGTAGGTGTATATTTTCCTCCCTTGACTATATATAGATTTTTTGTATATTTTAGGCAAGATATAATAATAATATGAAAAATATCAGCAAAAAGAAGAATCAGACATCAACATCTTCACATGGAGAACAAACAACTCCTGATATCATTACTTAAGAAAATACTCATAGACTGAGTTACTGCGCTGGTGAATAAATTTCCCTAAGTATTGAACATTTACAAAAGTGTTTAAGTAATTCACATAAATGCTGAAACATTTTAAAAACAATTTTTCTAGCTTACGGGTGTTTTGGTCAGTGAGGTCTAAAATTCCTCTCGCTTATATTAAATCTACGGTCTTGGAATGTATTCATATTTTAAAAATATCTTCACAGAAATTAATATTTTTAACTTTTTCTTTTTTTTTCTTAAAGGATGTCTCTTTCCTTTTTAGTTCCCAAAATATTTCTAAAATATATGCTTATTTAATATTTTATATGTTAAAATATTAACGAAGCTAAAGAGCTACGAGTAAGATATTAACACTTCAAATAAAATTAAGTACATATTTTAGAAATGTTTTGATGATTAAAAAAGGAGACATCCTTTAAAATGATTACACTTCACCGCTAACTAAGGTGAAAGAAGATATGTAAGTACTTTCAATTACCTTCCATAGTAAAAATTTTTTCGAATTGTTTTATACAGCTCTGTATATGATCTATACATTTGTGTATATACTACATAGTATACTAAAATATAGTTCAGTAAGAAAATTCACTTTTAGCAATTTTCGCCAACATGTTGAAATAAACTCAAATTCGTTTGTACAGCCTTGTACATTATATAAAGACATTAATCCCATATTAAGCTAAAATTTAATTCAGGTAAAAAAAAACGCATAACAAAACTTAAAACGTATTTCCAGCAATTACCAACTATAAACGGCAATGTACCTTATCTTTTGCGTAGCCCTGTATATGACTTTATTTATATTCTATAAACTTCTATTAGTATACTAAATATAGTTCAACATGAAAATGCACAATTAAAACCTGCCCTTAAGAAATTCATTCCCATATTCAGTAATACTTACGAATACCTTTCTGTAACCCTGTATATGATCAACAGAATTTATTACACATCAAGTACTACGCAAATTAGTTAAAGTTAAAAACGCAAACAAAACTTGAAAAGTAAGTTTCAGTAATCATTGCTCATAAAGAGTACCATAACCGAATTCTTTTGTGTGTCCCTCTAAATGAGCGAGAAATGCAATTACGAATACCTTTCTGTAACCCTGTATATGATCAACAGAATTTATTACACATCAAGTACTACGCAAATTAGTTAAAGTTAAAAACGCAAACAAAACTTGAAAAGTAAGTTTCAGTAATCATTGCTCATAAAGAGTACCATAACCGAATTCTTTTGTGTGTCCCTCTAAATGAGCGAGAAATGTAATGCATACCATGCTTTTCAGTAAGAACCTATTGAACCTGAGTAATGCATATAATTTCTATTATGTTTGAAATAATGTAACAACACTAAAATATACTGCAAACGATTTTTTCCCCGTAGACTATTATTTACCATAATTCTTTTGTGTGACCCTGTAAATAAATAATAAATGTTTTGCATCACATATTCTGCAGAAAACGTGTTTTAAGACACTTCATAAATGCATATTAATTTCATTATGTTTCGAATGGTGTAACATCATCAAAATGCACTTGAAACGATTTTTCCCCATCGATCGTAATGTAACAAAATACTTTTGACAGTCCCTGCAAACGAACTATAAATGATACACACTTAATTTTCAATAACGATCAATTAAACGTCAGTAACATAAAAATTTCAGGGCAACCGTGTATTTTTACGAGAGTTAGAACACTGAGAGACAAACCGAAGTCATAAACACTTTTTTATACTAATGTTGAAAAAAGTGCTAAAAAAATTCGAGTGTGTTCTGCGCCCATAGGTTTAATATTAGCGAGGGTGATTTGATATCTCACTGACCAACACCCTTCTCTCTAATCGGCATGGATGACCTAGCAGGTTGCCAGCGGTTTAAAGTACAGTTAGCAATATCGCACATCTATCTGTAAAGCGAAATAGTATCATGATTTTGAATGTTACCCCGATTACGGTGATAGCCATCCATAATTTGGTATATCATTTCATGTATGATAAATACTATCAAATTAACGATGTATTTATGGATTTTTACATGAGCATCGTTACTCCCTTTGTCATATCATTATTTTATCCGAACTATCAACCAATCTTCAAAATGTGCTTCTTTCTCGTCGATGTTGACACAATAATTGAATACATTTTAACTCATATTTAGCACGACTTTATTTTAACTCATATTTCCCAATATAGACAATGAAATTTTGTATTTAAAGTAAATGCGATAAGTTCTAAGTAATGTATAAGTTGGAATAATATGTTGAATTTATATGTTGGAATAATTTTAATTAAATAATGAATAACGAAACAGATTTCTTATAATCACATTTTAATGAAACATAGAAGAAATTTCATAATAAAGTATAAGTAAATTTTAAAAGTTATCCTGCTAAAATAGGAAAAAATACGTTTTAAATTCAGATTTTGATTAAGTTTGCCCTGAATATTTATATGTACAATTACCGATAGTTTCTAAATACATCCATCTTTGTAATTTGTTGATATATAAATCACCTATTTCTTCTTATTGTTTTAAATATTGTTAACTTGTATCTACTAAAATGAAAAAATGTACAATATTATTCAGTCAAACATTTGAGTTTTCTAAACTGATTTTATTTTTTTTTAAATATATATATATATAATGCACAATTTCAGTAGACCATAACAGTTTTTTCTAAAATAAAGCTTTACATTTAGACACGCCTAAAAATAAACTCAGAATTATTAGTTACTATTAATACTATAGTCTTATACTATTATAAGAAAGAAATACAACAAGTTATCTATCATGTAAGACTGGAACTATTTTATTTCATGTCAGAAAATTGAAAAAACACGCAACTAAATATTGAAAATTTCTGCTGAAACTCATATACCAGTAGAAGTGTGATCACAAAACCCCTACTAATTTATACTTTTATACAGTTTCAACATCATTAGACGTTCAACGGTAATCAAGATCATCAAGTACTGAGGAGTATTAATGTACCGGCGATTTTTATTCGGATACAAAAAAATAGTGCATTACATAAAAGTCAAAAATGGTCAATTTTCAATGATATGTTAGATCATCATGAAATTTAAATATTTATTTGTCATTTAAATTTAAATTTTATTATTATTCTTGATTTATGTATATTTTTTGAAATTTTTTTTAGATTTATTTCTTTTAATCGAAATATCTTGCTAATAATAATATTTAAGATTCATATTTGGAATACTTTTGAAAAAGATTGCAAAATGTTTTAATTTAGAGGGTGGTTCAGTGATTATTTATTAAATTAATAATCATAATATACAAAATAACGTTAAACAACTTCGTTATTCAAAGATTTACCGATTCTTTTCTTTACAAAAATGTAACAACTTGAACAGAAACGATGAAATTTACTACATTATTAAGGTACTAAAGATTACAAGTTTCTACAACATGATAATAAAATCTTCCACCCAATAATAAATCAAAGTTGTTCGTAAACAAGCTGGTAATTCTTGTTAAGCGCTAATTATACAACGCAATATAAATTTTTCAGCTATTAAGAGTCTAGGGTTGTTATAAATATAATAATTACATTTTCATTAATTAGAGAAGGAGTAAACCATTATTATTTTTACTTTTATTATTAATCAGCTTTAATTTTTTTTTTGTATTGGCTGTTCTTAATTTCCTTTTTTCGTCAGGTTAATCTGTATTTTTCCGAAACATGTGCGTGTTATTATTTTATGTTAAAATAACGAAAAAAAATGTCATTGTGTATATAGGATTTTTTTTATTTTAAGAAAAAAAAAAAACAGAACAAATATTTTTCTTGTTGTATAAAATAAAGGATTATATAAAAGAGAAAAATTAACTATTGAAAAAATAATGCTTTTAAAAAAAAAAGAAAAAAAAATAGTAATTTTTTTTTTTTTTACTTAGAAAATTCTTTATTGGTTTTAAGAAAATAAACTACTTATAATTTAAATAATTTTTTACATAAGGTAATCCAAAATTTCAAAGATTTAATCTACGGAATATCCATTTCTTCTCATTTGTTTTACAAGTGGATATTCTAGAAAAGAAACTGTAACATATAGGTAAAGTTTTTCTAAAAATTAACAAAAATACAAAGCATATCAAAATTCGAAAATAAAATATTTTTAACATAGTTTTTTTTTTTTTTTTTTTTTTTTTTTTTGACATTTAGCCGATTTATTTAAAATTATGGGTGAGTAATAAATTTTCAACTAAAAAAACGTGTGAACATTTACAATTACAAAAAGAAAAAAAAAATCGAACTCAAACCAAAGCATTATTTATTTTATTTCATTATTATTATTATTATTATTATTATTTTATAGAATAATACATTACTATTAGTGCTTGTGTCAGTGTAATATTCGGTAGAATAAACCTCAGATTACACCACTGATGAACATTTCATACTGCAGCATTCTTTTTTATTTCGTGTCCTTTATTTTTTAACATTATCGACTATTCTCCTTTTTTCCATTCTTTTTCAGCTTTTTATTTAATTATTTGTTATTTATTTTGGTTTCACAGTGAGGAAGGTCAAATAATAACACTTTTGTTCATTTTCTTTTCTGTTTTCTTTTTATCATTCATGATAAAATGCTCTATGCAGCATTTTCTTGTTCCAGTTTTAAAATACACAATAAGATTGTTTTCGTTCTTCATGTCCGTGTTTAACGTGAAAAAAAAAACGCCGATAACTAAATAAATAACAAAATTAAGAAATATAAAAGAAAAAAACAAGTCATGCTTTATTGATTAATGATAGTTCTCATTCGTGATAAATTCGAAAGACCAATTTCTAAGTTTTCTAATTTCTTATATTATATGGAAATAAAGACAGTAATTAATTTTATATCATCGTTCTTTTTTTCTTCCAAAAAATTTTTAAAAAATATTGTCAATTATAAAATTTAATCCTTTGTAAGATGTTTAAGTTTTTGGATAAAGTAAAAGGAAAGTTTTAAAATCAACCACTCTGTTAAACACACGCTCTAATTTTTAATCTTCAATAATCGGAATTTTTAGATTCGATCTCTGTTAACTGATTTTTTTTTTTTAATGTTTTCAATTCAAACAATTGTGATACAATTAAGATTTTAAACTTTTAATAATGAATGTAAGGCTACACCTGCAGAAACGTTTCCTAAACGAATAAAAATGTTTATGAAAATTCTGCGTAACCTTGAAGCGTTTGTGAAGTAGAAGGAGTGGTTCTGTATAAAAGGTTTTTTATTATATTTTTACGGAATTAATGAAGACTTTTATTGCACTTTTATGGATATCGTTAATATTATTAAAATATCAATTTTTGAGATGATACTTCATATTAAGAAATGAAAAGTAATGTACTGGTCAGAAATGTGAATATTTAAAGACTAATGATAGAGAATAAATATATTTATTTTGTTGGACAATGCTAGAGAAGTTCCTTTAACGAGAATGAAACTTTGTGAAGACGATTTATTGTACTAGGAGAAAGTTATTCGGATGTATTTTTAGGGCTTAAAACGGTGAGAAATTTATTTAATCTTTTATCTTTTAATAGAAAAATACAACACGGAGTACAATCTATTGTACAATCTATCTCAAAAGGCACACACTATAAAAAATTATAATAAAACTAGAAAGATAAATATATGGAATAATTTCAATATAAACATGCAAAATGTAATTGAAATGAAATATAGTAGAGATATTATAATGGTTTTATCATTATTATTTATTTTAAAAATACGCCTTTACTATCTCAAAAGTTTAGGCTCATTATGCAAGCGTTAATAAATGTCGGATTAGTTTGACGGTCAAAGAGGGCCTGCTTAGATGAGTAGTCTGTAGAGCATGGATGTCACTCCCGGTCACCTTTATTTAAAAAAAACCTGCCGGAGCTGAACCCGACGGTAAACGCGACAGAGGGCGGGGTGAAAAATAAATAAGTGGAAAAACATGCGTAGTATGTGACGGAACAGCAAATACAGGGTGCGCCATAAATTCGTTAAAACTTTAGAAATCCCTTAAAAAGGAACAAATGATGCTAAAAAATTGCGATTAGCACGATGGGATTAGAGGGAGATCGATTTTTTTTATTATAACAAAAAAGTTGTGGTTCAAAATATGACCGATAGATAGCGTTGGCATGCATAATATGAAGCAGATTTATACAAATTAGGCTTATAGTAAAATACAATGAACATGAGTACAGTAACAACATAACTTCGAAGCGTCTGACAAGATTCAGCATCCCAGCACATGAAACGGGCCCTTTTCTCGCCTTGAGTGCTTTTGCCTTGCGGAATTTTCGCAGTGCGCCGGTTGCAGATTCCCCCTTCTTATAAAAGAGCTTAACCAACAACGCTTGATATGGTAAAGATAGCGTACTGCTGGCATCGAATGAAGAATGTATCTGCATCGATGTGTTTTATGGACAGACTGATTTGCATAAATCTGCTTCATATGATGCATGCCAGCACCATCTATCGGCCATTTTTTGAACCCCAAATTCTTTTTATATTAAAAAAACCCATATCTCTCTCTAAACCCATTCCTACAAACCGCACTTTTTTATCATCATTTGTTCCCTTTTAATGAATTTTAAAATTTTTAATGAATTTAAGGCGCTTTTAGTATAAGAGGTAACAAAAATTAAAAACTTTAACCAGCCAACCGGTTTAACCAACGAACCGTTTTCCTTGAGCAGTATAACAGCAAGTATATAATTTGCGTTGATTATTTAAGATGTTTAAAGCTACAGAATTCACAAAAGAAGAAATTTTAAAAGATATTTAAGTTGAAAACAACAAATGGACCCGTTATTGAAATTTTTAGGATATTAAATCGTTCAAAGCGAGCGATATACAGAGTGGACCCTAGAAATAACAATTTCGACACAAAAACCAAGATGCGGGTTGCCACGTTTAATAAGTGTTCAGACTGATCGAAAAATAGACTGATACATTAATAATGATTGGTGTCAAAGCAAAATATGTTCAAGAGGCAAATTAAAAATAATCTTGGCGTCAATGTCTCAAAAGACACAATACATAGCCGCATACGAGACTACAAGAACTTTGTTCTGTAAAAGATGTCTTGCAAATTTCGACTAAAACCACACCATAAACATGCCACGATGGATTGGACTCGAAAGTAACATATTGTACGGGGTCAAGCAACTCACCGTATTATTCGGCGATGAAAAGAAGTGGAATCTGGATGGTCTTGATCAGTGTTGCCAGCGGGTTATGTTTTTTTTAATTCAGATTGTTTGACTGGCACCATTTTTTTTTTTTTTTTTGAAATGGTGTAATTCGCCTTATTTAATCTGCCATAAAATAAGGCAAATTTTACAATAAATAAAACTGGTGGCAATTAAGCAAGCTGAATTAAAAAATGTAGCCCACTGGCAACGTTGGTCCTGATGGCTGGAATTGTTACTGGCATGACCCCAGGAAACAACTGAAACCGTTCACCAGGAATGAATTCCTCGTGAATCATGTCTTTTTCAGTCAAAAAATCTGATCTGTGTGGTATTTCTGTGAACCTTCTTTTACAGAAGTAGATGATTGCGTTTTGTCTCTAAATCATAAGCGTGGCACAAAATTTCATCTTCAGTCGCAATTTTCTTTGAATTATTACTTTTTTAAGATTATTCTTTTACTGGAATAAGTTGAAACATACAGCAATTCAATTTTCTTTTATTCTGCAGTCAATGTGTGAGGTAGAAAAATATTTCTTTCTTTCTTGTTTTTTTTTTTTAATTCTTTTTTTTTTTTTAGATATTCCATCGCAGATTTATGTGCAGGATATGTACTGAAATTAAACATATAAAGTATCTTTCGCTAAAGTTTGGGGCGAGTTTTTAGAAAAAAAATGTTCGAATTTTTTTATGTAATCAGTCGTTTCACACTGCGAAACGTCACTGATCTTAAATTCATGAATATCTTATGATCCATCACGCATCTTATCATTCAAAATCATCTGTTACCAACGAAAAAATGTAGATTGTGTTAATGTTTGATTTACATCACATGCTTCACATAATATTTAAAATGGCTCTGTTGTTGATTTTCCAGCTTTAAGTAATGGTGAGATTCAATTAACTTAACAACCAGTTCTCTTCATTTTTTTTTAAAGTATAAACACGAAAAGGAAATGGCACTTCACACATAGATCATGATACATCCAACATTATAAGAACACTGTTAACAATTTCGATCACTTCTCTTAATACACTGAAAATAAAAAAAAAGCCTTTCAACGTGTTTTTACCCGTTAAAAGAACGCAATTTATTTAGCAGATATCCAACAATCACGACTCAGTGATCAAAATTTCTATCAGAAAATGCATCAAAACAATATAATACAACCAGCAGAACACCAAAATTGCACAAATTCAGGCTCATTCACTAAAGTGGCAAGCTTAAGTCTAACTGTACGAAGAACGCAAGATATTGCAAATGTGCTGCCACAGTTTGTACAGAAACTTTGAATCTGAACATTAACTCTATTCATAATTTTTGCACTATCATATAAAGATATTCTACCATACAACAGCTCATTTATGTAGTTGGAGAATTTTGAACGCAATACAAAATCTGAAGCAAATAAGAACATGTCACGGTGTTTTGCTCAGAATGCGCTGTTGCGCAGATGAGCATTTAAAGATAATAAAGAACGTAAATTTGTAATTTTTTGCACACAAGTTCCATTTTAGCAACTGGTTCGCCAAACTCAACTAAACATTAAGTAATGGTTCTACAGAACCGGTGCGAACCGGCTAATTCCCGCCACTCGGCTTTAAGGGGACGGCAAAAATTCCGAAATTATATGCTAAGCAGTTGACATTGATAAACCTTTTTCTCGGAAACAACTGTAGCTAGTTTAATACTTTAAAAAAAATAATTTTGGCAGAAGCTAAGCAATAAATTGATCATTTGGCAAGGGAAAAACATGCGATATTTACATTAATTAAAAATAGCCCCTATATTTTATTTGTTTTCAAAAAAAAAAAAAAAAAAGGCGGAACTATTGTATTTTTAAATTTTATTTATTGCCGAATGATAAATTTATAGGCTCAGTTGGTAGAGCATGGCAGCTTCATCCAAGTGATTCCAGGTTCGAATCATGGCCCGGACATTTTCCGTGCATTTACTAGAGTTCAAATAACCAGCAAATTATTCTGTTGAGTTGATTCAGATATCAGACCAGATGCTATGATCAATAAGGTTAACTGGATGAATTAGGTCCTCCAGATTCGACCGGGATGGCTCAGTTGGTAGAGCATGGCAGCTTCAGCAAAGAGATCCCAAGTTCGGATCCTGGCCCGGACATTTTTCGTTCAGTTGGAAAAATGTAACTCAAATTTATAGTTTATCTACTACAAAACTGTTATAAAAACTGAAATTTATTCTTTTAGTAGTAGTTCCCGAGAGAAAGTACCTACATCAATATCGGCTGTTTTCTATGTTTTTTTTTTCAATTCCTACCATTAGCTGACACCCTCTATATATTTATATATCTTGTTCAAATTTTCAATCGTTAATAAAATACCTCTTATTCATCCACTCAAGCTCAAATACATTTTTTTAAACTTGTAGTGGATGACACTGATGTTAATACAGTTTGTTCAAATATTAATTCATTATTTAAATTTAATTAATTAATTTTAGTTTTAGATATCATTTCTGTTCAAAACACGGATGTATAATATATAGTACATCCATGGTTCAAAAGTATGGACTCACTCCATATTTATAGTCTCCTTCGTCTGCGCGCCACCTGATCTTCGTCCGTGAACAGCCCCATTATCTTTTTACGCGTGGAGGTTTCACTATGGTATACTTCATTGTGAAGTTTGGCAATTTTTGAAATTCAATATTTGAAAAACGGCATAATCATTAGATTTGAAATTTATATCAAGAAAAATACAATTTTTTTACCTTTCTAATGCAGTTTGTCTAACAATTTTGTGACAAATACTTTTCGAGCTATTAATTTTTGGTATTTTAGCTATTTATTTTTTATTTAATTTTTAATACATTTAAAAAAATTAATACATTTCTCTTATATAAGATATTTAGCAGGATATAAATTTAGGAATAAATACAGTCAGTGGCGAAGCGTGTAGATCGCTGGAAAAAAAAAAAATTTCTTTTTGACCTAAGTAGGAATTGACTTAAAAAAAAATTCTTTTTATATTACTTGTTGTTTTATTGCTTAACTATTGTAATTTTTATTTTTATCCATTGCCGAATGATTAATTTATAGCTTAACTACTAGAAAAATTAAAATAAAAGTATTGAAATATTTTTAGTAGTTCCCGAGGAAAAAGTAGATCAATATCACCTGTTTTACATGTGATTTCAAACTGTTGTTACCCTCTTTTAAAGGGGAAACTCAATTGCTCACTGTTAAAAAAAAATGCAGAAACGTTTCTTGATATAGAAGAAGCATTTAAGAAAGTTTAAAGTAATCTGATTACCCGCAGTTCTTAAAACCTTTCTCTTATCCCGAAAAAAGATTCAGAAGAAGAACCAATTATTAGAAGCCTCACAAAACAATACATTTCCGAAAACAGCAAATACGTTTCTTCGAAATTTACACGCAACAAAGAGGCCCTTTTTTTCAGAAACTTTTTTCGTAAAACTCGAATATCTCCTGTTTTCTGAGGTTTCTGATTGGTCCTTCTCCAACTGAAAACTAAAGATAAGGGAAAAATTTCCCGATATGTACGAAACGATGGAGTTGAGCTGATTTTCGTTTCTGCTAAATAAAGAAATTTTTCTGTATATTTTCAACAGAGATATTCCTTGCACAGTTTTCAAATCCAATCCACAACAGCAGATATTGAGTCGATAAAAGTAAATAATTAATTGTATATGAACTTGTTTGATCAATGACATGATAATTTAAGAGAAGCACGTTGAGGTGTTATATTAACATATGCTGCGAATTATCATTCGGAAAGTTTTCTGGAATGGGATAAATATGTAAAAATTTTATGGGAGCATTGTGTATATTTTGAAATCAGTTATCTGCATCACAAGCAACAGTAAAATGTTTTATCTTAGACAATTTTAGATTTTCCTTATTATATATATATATATATATATATTTTCCGGTATAAACACGCATTTTTAAATGCAAGTGTTTTGATTTTTTTTTTTTTTAATAAAATAAAAATGCAGTTTAATTTTCTACAGATATCTGTCGCATCATTGGATCATTGAACATTTTCTCACTAACAGCAAAACTTGACCCAATTAAACAATAGATCTTTTTTTAGCCCCCTGTAATAGAAAATTTCCGTTTTGAAACCGGTTCCGGCTGATACACAAAAGAAAAAAAATGACATCAGGTGCTCCCGCATTTTAGATCAATCAAGATAAGTTTTATTTCTCCGTTATTCGATCTTTATCATCATTGAAACAAATTACAATGTATACGCGGATCTTATCAATGATATACCCTCTTCACGTAATCTCAAATCTATTTCTGCATACGTTGATTTTTGAGTTCAATTTGTAATAACTTTGAAATGAAGTTACGAGAACATCTGCACAGAACAATTTTATAGGGTTTAAGAGAAAGTAGTATTAAACCGCATACTTGCTTCTTGAAACTACACTGTAAAAAAAAAAATAATAATAATAAATAAAAATGTTGATTTTACGGTATAGTACTAGCACCTCAGCTGCCAGTATTATACCGTGAAATTAACAATAATAAACAGTAAAATAAGCAGTAATACCAATACGCTACTGCCCATACGCGGCTGCGTATTACTGCTTGTTTTACTGTTTATCACTGTTAATTTTACGGTATAATACTGGCATCCCAGCTGCTAGTATACCGTAAAATCGACTTTTTTTGCAGTGTAGAATTTCCAACAGAATTTAATGTAATTTTGCATACATTACTCTGCATTCATTCTTGTATTGCAATATCATTATAAATATATGATTAGCTTATCACATTTTTATAAATAAATGCTTTTTTAGGAAAAATAAAATCATCCAGTCTTAATACGCATATGGATATGTTAATTTGTAAGAAAATAAAAAAGTTTAGACTTTTTTTTTTTTTTTTTTTTTTTGTAAAGGAACAAAAAATTGTAATTTTCCTTTTTAACTAAGGAACTTAAATATCAATATTTCAATTAAACCTAATGATTTAATATTTAAAAATAAAATGATAATTATCTTCATTACAATTTGCCAAATTGCAGAAAAGAAGTTAAAAGCTTTAGAAAATCATAAGCACTCTTGTTCTTGTGTTTTGACTTCCCTTTCTTCGAGCATTTCTTTATTATTATTATTATTTTTATTACCATTAACTTTCCAATTTCTGGTTTTAGCCCACGTAGGCTATCTGATCTTACCTTAAGAGAATAAAGATCGGAAATCAAGCTGTAAAAATGATAACAGAAATGCTATTTGTTGTTGTAAATAAACCCGTATTAAATATGCTAACGCACAATAATATAAAAAGTTTCAGTAACTTTAAATGTGTTCATATTTTTAAAAACTAACAATCATAAAAAAAAACCCCATAGAAATTACACAAATTTCAGTTTGGAGATACAGTAACGGCTGCTTTTTTTTCTTGCCTACAGCTAAGTATTTCAACCAATTAGCCGCTGATACAGTGTTGCTCAAACCGAGCCAAAACTGAGATATCCGGTCTCACCCTATTATACGGTTTTATCCTACTCTCCCCTATTTATTAAATCAATGTATAATAATTCGACATAAAAATGTTAAATTTTGGTTACTAAATTCTAGAAAAAAATATTGTAGATATTTATACATAAATACTCTTCAAGATAACAGATAAAATAGTTCCTATCATTTTATTTCAAATTAATTATAAAAAATGTTGATTTATTAATTAAATAACCCTTAAATTCAATCGTTTGTCTATTTTCAGTATTGCAAAAGCATCCTTACGTTAATATTTCAATATTAAGCAGGGTTGTCCAACCTTTTGACTTTCTCTAACAGCATTTTAAAGGAAAAAAGTTCTTCCATGTCTGTACTGGGAGGAAAAGGTAGCCTTCCAATTCCTTGATTTTAGTTCACATGCTATCAAAGCCTGAAAGCTAATGTGCCCGCCGGTTCTGTATGTATGTATGTACGTATGTACCTATGTACGTAACGCGATAACTCTTGATAGAAATATCCGTTTTGCTTCAAATTTTTTTTATAGGTTCATTGTGATAAGGTGCTTCCTGATTAGGTATGGGGGTTCATTGGTTAAGTATCAAGGAGGCGGGGACGGGGGGCTAATCCCTCTTTAATTTAGATAAATGATTTCCATGCAGAATTTTCCGATTTCATTCAAATTTTGCTTATAGGTTCATTGTGATAAGGCGCTTCCCTAATTAGTTTTAAGGGTTCATTGCTTAATTATAAAGGGGGGAACGGGGGGGGGGGTAATCCCCTCTTAATTAGATAAATGAGTTTTTCATGTAGAATTATCGGATTTGCTTCAAATTTTGTGTATAGGTTCATTGTGATAAGACGCTTCACTGATTAGTTTTGGGGGTTCATTGGCTAAATATAAAGAGAGGACGGGGGGCTAATCTCCCCTTAATTTATTGTCGATTTCTTTATTTTTCGAGAGGCATTATTCTTTGAAATAAGAGTGTAATGTACAATTAGTGTGAATAGCCCGTGAGCTCACTGCCGTCAGTTTAACTGGCTCCTTTTCTTTTTATTAAGAATTCGGCTAATTTTACTCAAACACACGAAGATAAAATGCGTGGAACCAGATTATATACAAGATTCCCAGTTTTCAACAATATTGAATTTGAATGGAAATTTCAAAAAATTAGTCAGCTATCGGCAAGTTGGCTTCATTTATGGCGAATTATTTTTATCGCCAAATTTGGTGCTATTTCGTGAAGTACCGCCAAACTGGGCTCGAATTTGACTCTGGCGGATATGAATCATATGAATATGTATTTTAAGTGTATGAGGATTAGAAAAAGGGTTCAAACTGCTATAACTCAGTCGTTTTTTAAGATAGGCAAAACAAAAAATGCTCCGGACTGCAATAGGCAGCGCAGCTTCTTATTTTTTTTGTAATCGAAGCTACCTAAAAATGTCTCGGGCTGCATTGGAGCAGAATTTTTTTTTCTTGGGCTGCCCATACACTGTACTAACATTAACCGTATGCCCAGAAAACATGTATACTCTGGCATGCATTGCAAACAGCGGAAGTGGAACTCTTGATTATCGCCTATTTTGTTTTACAGAATGGGAAAATTTCGGGATTTACTCTTTACACATGAACTGAGATTTTCCAAATTCGATAGGTCCAAAGTTTTCAGCGATACTGTTGACAAAAGATATGCTTCGTGCCGATCGATTAAAAACAAATTGGCCTATACTGAACGCATAAATCAGAAGCTTTCTCCATTAGACATATTCTGATTCGACAAAATGATACCTTTATACCTCCATCATCTTTTGTATATCCATTTCCTAACTTGTCGTACGTAATTATATGTCAGACAGGTGCGCTCATTTGGATACACAGGGTTTGTCACACCGTTTTGTCTGACCAGTAAACATATGAAATGCAAGGAACGCATTTATTCAACAGTAAATTTATACTCTCGACCATCTAGCAGTCTACAATATATTTTCAATAAATATATTGTTGAATAATAATAATATTAGGCATTAAAATCTTAACATTTTAAGAAAATTAATGATTTTTTGCGGGTTGGAAAGCCTTTGTCTAGGCGAAAAATTGGGAAAATAAACAGGGTATTCCAAATATCAAAATTAATTAGCTAAGGAGGCTGCGGCAGGATGTATCACCATGACATGAAATATTTTTAAAACTTGTTAAAATGTGAAAAAAAGTACAAAAACTGTTCTGCTTAGGATCTTTTGTCCGTGGAATGCTCAGCGTTTGATTCATTTTGGCAGAAAATCTTTATTAACAAGAAACTTTCTAATTGGTATTAACCATCAGTGACAGCTTCATTTATGTAAATCAAGGAGCAATTCACAACAGAGCTGTCGAATGACACTTTTTTGTTCAATAAATCGTAAACACATAATCTGAAGTGCTTGTTCTTCAAATAACATATTACGAGCAGGGAAGACCGAGCTATGCTCGGTCAAAATTAAATTTGAGTTCAAATATCATGATCCATGACCAAAATGACCCACTAATTAAATTTTCTCGAACATGTGACTTAGCGCAACAGTCTTCTTGTGCCGGAAAACCATAGGAAGCAAAATTTAGTGTAAATTGAGCCGCTTTTTAGATATTGACCCACAATGACCCAGAAATGACCCACTAATCGAATTTTCTCGAACATGTGACCTAGTCTAATGATTTTCGCGTGCCCGAAACTCGTAAAATACAAAATTTAATCAAAATCGTTAGAGCAGTTTTTTAGATAAAATTAATTTGACCCGCTTTGAACCAAAAATGACCCCCTAATCGAAAGTTCTCGAACATGTGACTCAGCCCAATAGTCTTCTCGTGCTCGAAAATAGTCGGATACAAAATTTCGTCAAAATCGTTTGGACCGTTTTTTAGATACAATTAGCTTGACCATGACCCAAAATGACCCACTAATTGAATTTTCTCGAACATGTGACCTAGCCCAACAGTCTTCTCGGTCCCGGAAACCATTGGATGCAAAATTTAGTGTAAATTGAGCCGCTTTTTAGATCTTGACCCACAATGACCCAGAAATGACCCACTAATCGAATTTTCTCGGACATGCGACCTAGCCCAATGCTTTTATCGTGCTCGAAACTCGTAGGACACAAAATTTAATCAAAATCGTTAGAGCCGTTTTTTAGATAAAATTAATTTGACCCGCGTTGACCCAAAAATGACCCACTAATCGAAAGTTCTCAAACATGTGACCCAGCCCAATTGACTTCTCATGCCCGAAAATGCTCGGATACAAAATTTCGTCAAAATCGTTTGAACCGTTTTTTAGATACAATTAGCTTGACCATGACCAAAAATGACCCAAAATGACCCACTAATTAAATTTTCTCGAACATGTGACCTAGCCCAACAGTCTTCTCGTGCCCGGAAACCACTGGATGCAAAATTTAGTGTAAATTGAGCCGCTTTTTAGATTTTGACCCACAATGACCCAGAAATGACCCACTAATCGAATTTTCTCGGACATGCGACCTAGCCCAATGCTTTTATCGTGCTCGAAACTCGTAGAACACAAAATTTAATCAAAATCGTTAGAGCCGTTTTTTAGATAAAATTAATTTGACCCGCGTTGACCCAAAAATGACCAACTAATCGAAAGCTCTCGAACATGTGACCCAGCCCAATTGACTTCTCATGCCCGAAAATGGTCGGATACAAAATTTCGTCAAAATCGTTTGAACCGATTTTTAGATACAATTAGCTAGACCATGACCCAAAATGACCCAAAATGACCCACTAATCGAATTTTCTCGAGCATGTGACCTAGCCCAATGGTTTTCTGGTGCCCCAAAATGGTAGGATACGAAATTTCGTCAAAATCGTTAGAGCCGTTTTTAAGATAATTTTTGCATATATATATATATATATATATATATATATAACCACCCACAAGATTTGCTCGTATTAGAATATATGATTATGGCCCATAAAAAGAATTAGACAGCCTTAAGAGTTCGAGAATTTTAATTTCTACAATGCTATGTATATTTGTATTCTAAAGTAAATTGTATAAATCCTATTATCCTTTTTAAAAACTTGAAATATGAACTGTAAAAAGATATTTTAAAATTAGAACTGTTATATTACCGAATAGTGTTTCAAAAATAATCTTTCTGAACGGTAGATTATTTTATTTTTCTCCCTTTCAGCTCTGGAAAACAATCCATTCGCGCAAGTATAGTCAATGTTGTTGACAAACAATTTATCTTGCATCTAACACGTAAAATATCCGCCATTGACAACTTCTTGATTGTAAGTAAACGACAAGTATTGCATTTATGTAATCTACCCTATATATATAAAATCCTAATGAAACAAATTTGTGAAACGATTTTATGAAACGAATTTATGAAACGATTTTATGAAACGACTGATTAAACGACTGATTATGTTTCAGGGCTATTTTTAATAGATTATTAAACGCTTGATGGTGAAATTAATACCAATTGTCCATAAAAATCCGCGGATGTCAAAACTGGTAATAGAATTTTGAAATTGGAATTAGTTTTCGAGATATTAATTTTTTTCTAATTTTAATGACATTTCTGTAATGATGGCAACTAATTACTCAGTTTTTTGTGACAAAAAAGGGAAAAAAATTGAAAAGGATCCCGATAGAGATTATTAATTTCTTTTTATTCGTCATTTTCAAATTGAAATTGAATTTATCTTTTATTTCAATCGATAATGAAGACAAGATTGTGATTAAATTATGTTTTTCAGGAAAATTTGAAAAAAAAAATCACATTTCTATTGTCAGGATTCAATCGTCTGTCAGCATTTAATTTAATTTATAAACTGAAAATATTTTGAATAAATTCGTCTAAATGACGTCATTTATGTAAACGCAAAAGAAAGGAACAAAAAAATATTTATACAATTTGTTTAGCGTAAAATGTCATTTATCCTATCTTACATATAATCAGAAGTAATTTGTATAGAAAAAACAATAATAATATAAGTATAATTAAAATACGCAAATAAAAAAAAATCGTCGAATTTGTTTCCATCGCTGTTTATGTCATTTGGCACCAAATCTCACTTTCTGATGCCCGAATTGCGCCAAGCTTTTTAAAAAAGCGTCAAGATCCCTATAATAGAAAAGCACCAAAAGCTCATTGGGTTTGTTTTCATAACTTTTGACAACAAATCTATGTATATTAACGAATCTGTCCCTTTTCGAAGCTCGAATTACGCCAAACCTAAAAGCAAAGGATCCTATTCTGGAAAAGTACCCGATTTTCTTATGGACAATATTCAAGTGACATAACAAGGTGCAAAATTATCGCGGATAGCAAATTTGTTTAAATATGTCATCAATTGATGCCGAATAAATGCAGGCATGCATAAATAATTATTAGAAAATTCGTATATACATATTAATTAAAATAAATAATTTACATATTTAAAATAACATGAAAATATGCATGATGGTGCACTAAAATAGAGAGAAAATTAAAACCTGTTACTGAAAATGTCTATAACAGTACTTTTCAATACCGCGGTTCTTAATGTTATTCACAAGCAGATGGAATTTTTCTCATCCTTAAACGCAAAGGAAGAATAGAATGCAGATCGTTGTTATAAAAGTCCGAGAGGTAGCCACAATTTAAACCTAACCATTTTATACAAGCTGGTTTTCAAGTTGTAATTGATTTTACTTATCAATCCCGAAAACAGTCTTCAGTTGTCGCAACAGCTGTGTATGAGGTCATGGTAATCAAAAAATGCCCCATTAAAACGTTAAAAGCATGGCAACCCAATTACAGATTTACCAATATTTTTAAAACAAAGCACGCTGCCATGTTTTCAGCACGATGTCATGCTTCGAAGTCTGAGCGGGGGTTGGCGAGCGTAGGTCGCAGGGGGTAGGCCCCCTAGTTTGTAATATAAAGTTATGGAAGTTTACCTTTTATTTATATGCTTTGCCCGTGGTATTTTTTTTGCATAACATAAATGTAGAAAACATAATTTTTATATTTATGTTTATTTTATAAATGGAAGTACACAATAATGGTAATGATATTTATAGATGACTTTATATGCATATAATTTTTTTGAATACACATGAACATCGGGTACTTTTTTGGTAATTAATATATATATATATATATATATGAAGTAAAAATAATACCCATGGGAGAAACATCATGTACTTAAAATGTAAAAGGCAGCTTAAAAATTTGTGAACTAATGGTAGATATTTAGGTTTAGTTGAAAAAAGAAACAAGAAAGTTGGATATTCAAGTGTGTTGATGATGTACAAGAAAGAAAAATAAAGACATTGTAATTAAATAGATTTCCTTTATTACTGAGGAGAATAAAAAAAAACCTTATGAACTTTTGTATAATTAAATATGTTGGATTTTGTTTAAACGAAAGCTAAGTTGGATTAAGTATTTTCATAGACTCATAGGTATCCATCTAAAAAAGACATCGAAATCTGACGAATCTCCGAAATCTCTGAGTGTCATGAATGTGTAAAAGTTTCATTTTATAATTTGTGGATGGGGAAAACAGTCATTGCATTTTACTCATTTCTATACTAATTATCATTTCAGGGACGATTACGTTGTTTGAATTTATTGGAATATTTTTGAATAAAGCATTATTTAGCGATTTTCATTAGTTGCACCATAGGTAACTTTACAAATATTTAAAAAATACTAGACCTTAAAGATGGCCGATGAAATTGGTATCATTCTTTATCATATCACGAGTACTCTCTATGATAAAAGTTTCATCGAATTCGGGGCTACCTTTTGGATAGGGTCCCTTGTTAGTTTCACAATACTTAACAACATAAGATACAGTTATGGGGACTCGGTACTCTTTGAACTTTTTTTTACAAGCATTTTCACTTACCTCTTATACATATTATTATGCAAAAAATATCGTTTGTGTATGAACTATAATCCGTAGCCTTGGAATGACTAACGTTCAAACTGTTTCAATCATTTATTGCGAAAAAAACGAGATTAAATTTTCATTTTTCACAGAAAGCACTGCTTTAAACTTTGTCAAATTCGAAATAATGGTTAGAATGTGTTACATGTCAGCTTAAACATTAGACAAGACTGATGGCACTTTGCAGATCACATTGTGTCGTTTTAACCGATTTGGTCAATTACAAACGTGTTATTCCAAGGCAACGAATTTATTTTCCTTTCGACTAATTCAGAAAGAACGAAGATTCTAAAGAATGAAGATTTGCTATTATACGAAAAAAATGAAACATGATCATAATATGTTACATAATTTTTATTTTAAGTTTGAAGAAAATAAAGACAGTTTTTTTTTTCATAGACTAAATTTCTTTATTTTAGAAGATCTTTTAAAGCTGGTGTCAATGTGTATTTAGTGAAGGCACCCATTATGATTTTAGATTTGAAAAACAGTAACGTTATTGCTATAATCTCATCTATTACACGAGAAAGTTTTTGGGTGCTGTTGTCAACAGAAAAGGATTTTTATTGTTTCATGTCAGCGTCTGAATGCTTCAGTACAGGTGTAAACAAATGATTTGAGTATTCAGTTGAAGATTTCCCACTCACCGAACTTTTAGCCCGATATAACGCCACAGTGCCAATTATTTAGATACCTGCAAAAGACTCTACCCAAAAGGTACATCCCGATTTCGATGGAACTTTTATCATAGAGAATGCATCGGTATCATTATTGGTATCATTATGATGAAGAATGATACCAATTTTATCGGCTATCGTCAAGGTCTGGTATTTAGTATTATCTTATTATTTAGTATTTAGTATTACTTTTAAGTACTATATTTAAGTATTATTTTTAAGTTAATTTTTTCATTATTATTTATTTAGTAAATATGCATGGTTTAAATGGGGGATAGCTTGAAGAAAAGCCCGCGACTTTGCAGAATCCAGTAGAGTTTTGTCTCACACGTAACGGAACTTAATGTTATGAATGTGTAAAAGTTTCATTTTGTAATTTGTAGAGGGTGTAAAAATTCATTGTGTTTTACTCATTTCTATACGAATTATTATTTCTGTGACGATTACGTTGCGTTGTTTGAAATTACTGAAATATTTTTGAGTAAAACATTATTTAACGATTTTCATTAGTTGCATCATATATAACTTTACAAATATTTAAAAAATACGATGGCCAACGATGGCCAATAAAATTGATATCATTCTTCATCATATCATGAGTACTGTCTATGATCAAAGGTTCATCGAATTCGGGGTGCACATTTTGGATACGGTCCCTTGTTAGTTTCACAATACTTAACAACATAAGATACAGTTAAGGGGACTCGGTACTCTTTGAACTTTTTTTTTACAAGCATTTTCCCTTTCATCTTATACATATTATTGAAAGTAATTTCTAGACAAACTCATTTTAACTGGAAATAAAATAAATTTGATGGTAAAATTAAATTTTTTATATATTAAAAAAAAAAAATTCAATGATTTAAAAAAAAATTTCTCTCTTTCAACTTATAATAATAATCACTGTTTTATTATATTTATAAGATTATTATTATTATGTATATGTTTATCTACTCTATAACTTTAAGAGTCGATTTTGCAATTAATTAGTTTTTCAGAAAAGAATTAAAACGCATATATCTATGGAAAAATGCTGGGAAAAATACGGATTCTTTTACATTTTTATTTATTTTTTCTTCGCATTGTATTGCAAAATATATTTTTAATTTTATTAAGTAAATCATACTGAATATATGAAAAAAAATAATCAAGACATTTGTAAAATAACTCTCGAAGTTTTAGCATTTTAACTGTATTACTGACACGCCTGTTTTAATACGTATACACAAAGCTCCCGGTTTCACTGCAATACAAGCATTATTTAAATTAATATGATTTTACGGATATAATGCAGTTTTAATACAGAAGGTAATGATTAATACTCTCAAGGATTACATTCATATATATTAATTAAGTTTTTTATATAATGTTGGAATAATCATATTTTTTTAGCATTTAAAATAAAACACATAGAAAATAACATTGCAATTTTGTCCTTTAAGTGGACAGTCAGAGGGTTTTAAATACAGCAAGTTTTCAAAAAAGAGCAAACTGCGAAAAATCAATTTACAGATTTTATGCTTAAAACAAAATACTAAAAACAAGCATTTAGTGGGTTTAAAGGCATTTAAAGGACTGAGAAAATAATAAAAAATGTTCTTACTACACTTATTGTCAAATTGTTTCAAAACTTCGCTCAAACATACTACAAGAGCTAAAGTTTATTTTTTTGCAAAAAATCGATATTTTCGACATTTTTGACGATTTCAAGGGTATTAACTCCTGTGTTTGGCCTCTAAAATTCCTGAATTTTTTCAACACATTGAAAATCTGTTTTTCAAACAAGGATTAATCATCTTTGAGCAACAGCTGTGAATAAATTAGCAACTATACAGCGTCTCCCCGTTATGTACACTAATGGCACCCGGTGCATGTAAAATCCGTCGTGGGTGTAAAGTCCTCCAAATTAACTGAGAATTACACCTCTGGGGGTGCCCAGTCTGGTGAAGGTCTCGTCACTAGATCAAGGTTCTAAATTACGAGACCAACTCGAGTAGTGATGTCATGACGTATGGATGAGCGATGCAGCGAGGAAATAGTAAATATTCCAGCATCTCACATCCGTCCGGCATGACTTCGCTCGTGCGTCTCATCCAAATCAATTAGCAACCGGCCAACTAAGAATAAGGAATTAAGGCAACAAGACGCACTGAAGCCACGTCGGCCTATAGATTTAACAAACACATCTTCGGCAAGCGGAGAAAAGGTGAAAAAGGTTCCAATTGCGAAAAACATTTCAAATGCCGTCATATGAAAATATATTTACGTCAAAATAGTTATTTTTTAAAAAGTTACGAAAGTCAAATTTTCATACTGTTCCTCACATAATTAAAATACGTTGCAAACGATTTTTCCCCATACATCACAATGTATCCAAATTGTTTTGAGTGCCCCTGTAAACGAACTATAAGCGCTACACATTTTATTTTCAATACCGAACATGCCATAGTAAACTTCAATAACATATATCAATTGCATGGCAATCCGACTATATTGATGCGACTTAGAACACGAACAGACGGACAGGCGGCAGACAGGACCGACATACAGACCGAATTAATAAATACTTTCAACTACGTGCTAAAAAAGAAACTAAATATTTTAGGTGTATAGTCATATAGAATGCTGCAAAAAGTTCAAAATATTTATCATTATGAAGTCATGCAATTTATTTTGGGTATCCACACTGAAAAAAAAAACAAAAAAAAAACAGTGCATGTGTTCTATAAGTTAGATTTAGAAACATTTTCTCCATGCTCTTACAAGTAAAACAGTAAAAATTCTATTTTAGCACAACTAAAACTTACCGCTTTATGATACTTTACATTTTTGAATCTTCTTGTTTTCTGGGCCCCAAAATCCGTTTTTTTTCTTCTAAAATTTCGTTCTAAAAGTTCTAAAATTTCAAATTTCAAAACTTTTAAAAAAATACATTTTTGAGGTAAATGGATTTTCATGTGATGAAGAACAACATGCAAAACATATTTTTAGTTAGAATTGTACCTCTAAAATTAACAGTTTAGGGATAAGCTATTGTGAGCGATAACAAGAGACACCCTGTATATCAGTGTTTTATGTGTGATTTGACTGCGGTGAAAAACAAGCTATAAGAAAAAAATATACAGATTATATCTATACTAGACCAGTAACACTGTTACTAGTGTAATCAAACAAGTTCACGTAAAACCAATCTCATCTTAATAACACTTGGCATCAGCTCATCACATTTGAAAAACACAATAAAGGATAAGGAAAAATAAATATTAGAATTATAATCTCCTCAGCCTTGGAATTCTCGAACTTTGAATTCTCAGTTTTGTAGATTTTGGAATAAATAGCAGAATATTACCAGGAAAAGCAAATGAGTTTGCACATTCTGAAAATGGCAGGTACATTACTTTAAAAGCTCCTGGACTGTTATCATAAAATGTTATAAGTTACTAGGGGGCCTACCGCCTGCGAGCTACGCTCGCCAACCCCCGCTCAGACTTCGAGGCCTCTAAAAACATGACAGCGTGCTTTGTTTTAAAAATATTGGTAAATCTGTAATTGGGTTGCCATGCTTTTAACGTTTTAATGGGGCATTTTTTTATTACCATGGCCTCATATACAACTGTTGCGACAACTGACAACTGTTTTCGGGATTGATAAGTATAATCAATTACACCTTGAAAACCAGCTTGTATAAAATGGTTAGGTTTAAATTGTGGCTACCTCTCGGACTTTTATAACAACGATCTGTATTCTATTCTTCCTTTGCGTTTAAGGATGAAAAAAATTACATCTGTTTGTGAATAACATTAAGAACCACGGTATTGAAAAGTACTATGTTATAGACATTTTCAGTAACAGGTTTTAATTTTCTCTCTATTTTAGTGCACCATCATGCATATTTTCATGTTATTTTAAATATGTAAATTATTTATTTTAATTAATATCTATATATATGAATTTTCTAATAATTATTTATCATACAAAATTAATTAAATATTTTGTGCATGCATGCCTGCATTTATTCGGCATCAATTGAGATATTTAAACAAATTTGCTATCCGCGATAATTTTACACCATGTTATGTCACTTGAATATTGTCCATAAGAAAATCGGGTACTTTTCCAGTATAGGATCCTTTGCTTTTAGGTTTGGCGTAATTCGAGTTTCAAAAACGGATAGATTCGTTAATATACATACATTTGTTGCCAAAAGTTATAAAAACAAACTCAATGAACTTTTGGTGCTTTTCTATTATAGGGGGTCTTGACGCTTTTTTAAAAAGCTTGGCGCAATTCGGCATCAGAAAGTGAGATTTGGTGCCAAATGACATAAACAGCCATGGAAACAAATTCGATGATTTTTTTGTTTATATGCGTATTTTAATTATACGTATATTATTATTGTTTTTTCTATACAAATTACTTCTGATTATATATAAAATAGGATAAATGACATTCTACGCTAAACAAATTGTATAAATATTGAAAAAATGCTTCTGTATACGAAATGACAAAGTGAATAGGTTGACGGAAAGTATGTTGCCAAATTTTCTTTTCCGCCAAGGCTATTTTCTCTGTTTCGTCAAGGCCCCATATACTGGAAAAGCACCGAACTTTTATGCTTGTTTATACATGTATTTATATGTATATATACAATTTATTTATAATTGTCTTTCAATTTACTTCTTTTTGTACATAAAAATAAATAAATTCTTTTAATTAAATTTTACAAAAAAATAACAAAATGATATCAATAAATAATAATTACTATTAATTCCTTTCCTCCCCTTTCTTTTGCGTTTACATAAATGACGTCATTTAGACGAATTTATTCAAAATATTTTCAATTTATAAATTAAATTAAATGCTGACAGGCGATTGAATCCTGACGATAGAAATGTGATTTTTTTTTCAGATTTTACTGAAAAACATAATTTAATCACAATCTTGTCTTCATTATCGATTGAAATAAAAGATAAATCCAATTTAAATTTGAAAATGACGAATAAAAAGAAATCAATAATTCCTATCGGGATCCTTTTCAATTTTTTCCCTTTTTTGTCACAAAAAAACTGAGTAATTAGTTGCCATCATTACAGAAATGTCATTAAAATTAGAAAGAAATTAATATCTCGATAACTAATTCCAATTTCAAAATTCTATTACCAGTTTTGACATCCGCGGATTTTTATGGACAATTGGTATTAATTTCACCATCAAGCGTTTAATATTTTATTAAAAATAGCCCTGAAACATAATCAGTCGTTTAATCAGTCGTTTCATAAAATCGTTTCATAAATTCGTTTCATAAAATCGTTTCACAAATTCGTTTCATTAGGATTTTATATATATAGGGTAGAAATAATAATTACTATTAATTCCTTTCCTCCCCTTTCTTTTGCGTTTACATAAATGACGTCATTTAGACGAATTTATTCAAAATATTTTCAATTTATAAATTAAATTAAATGCTGACAGGCGATTGAATCCTGACGATAGAAATGTGATTTTTTTTTCAGATTTTACTGAAAAACATAATTTAATCACAATCTTGTCTTCATTATCGATTGAAATAAAAGATAAATCCAATTTAAATTTGAAAATGACGAATAAAAAGAAATCAATAATTCCTATCGGGATCCTTTTCAATTTTTTCCCTTTTTTGTCACAAAAAAACTGAGTAATTAGTTGCCATCATTACAGAAATGTCATTAAAATTAGAAAGAAATTAATATCTCGATAACTAATTCCAATTTCAAAATTCTATTACCAGTTTTGACATCCGCGGATTTTTATGGACAATTGGTATTAATTTCACCATCAAGCGTTTAATATTTTATTAAAAATAGCCCTGAAACATAATCAGTCGTTTAATCAGTCGTTTCATAAAATCGTTTCATAAATTCGTTTCATAAAATCGTTTCACAAATTCGTTTCATTAGGATTTTATATATATAGGGTAGATATATAATTCAAAGGATTGCATTTCATAATTTAATAATTTTCTACTTATGTTTAAATAAAATTTTGAAATTCTTTCCTAAAGATTTATATATCTGTTCACTCTAAAAACGGCATTTTCAAAACTGCGTAAAAAATACTCAAATTTGAGTATGTCACACAGTCAAAATGGCTCCGAATCAAAATGACTCAAGTTTGAAACATGTATGTACTCATTTCTGAAAACATGCACACACTCAAGAATAAAACATCATGTGCTCATATATGAGTATGCCCATAGCCTCACATCATTGAAATACATTGCAAACGATTTTTCCCCCATATACCACAATGTATCGAAATTATTTTAAGAACCCTTGTAAACGAACTATAAATGCTACACACATCATTTTCAATATCGAACATGCCACAGTAAGCCTCAATAACATATATCAATTGCATGACAATCCGACTATATTGACGCGACTTAGAACATAGGCAAACACATAGACGGCAGACAGACATACAGACCGAATTAATAAACACTTTCAACTATATTGGAAGGTGTTAAAAAAGAAACTAAATATATTTTAGATATATGGTCGTAGAAGGCTGCAAAAAGTTCAAAATATTCATCATCATGAAGTTAGCGCAACGCAATTTATTTTACATTGTTTGAAAGTTCTTTAAAGGCGTTAATCTGGAATAGAACAGATCAAGTTACGACAAAAAGTTGATTAATATGTGCTCCCTTTATAGAATCATTATTATCAACCATGTATACTCATTCGTCTAACTTATTCTACCAAAAGGCAGGAACTACCTATCAAGTAGGAACTCTAATTATGTTTCATTTTCCAGAATTTCATTATTTCCGAGACTCGCCATTATAATGACAATAATTATTATCGCAGGTATATAATTCACTGTCAGTAGAAGCCATTTCTCTTCTGCCAGTTCATTCCGGGTCTGAATAAAACAAATCTCATTCCAGCAATTCTGAGTTTGTCTCAAATTTGACTCAGCGTAACTAGGTAACGGGTACTCAGTCGCAATAACAATTGCAGCTAGCACATCGTGAGCATTGGATTGTGACGCTGTTTGGCCCCTCCCCGGCATTTCGTGCTTTTCGGACGCTGAGGGTGGGGCCACATGACGGATGAGGGCCCGAATTCGAGCATTCGTTATCATATCGTGAAACAGGGCCGATGCATTTTTGCGTTATGTTGAAATTAGGGTCTATTTTAGATATAACAGAACTGTTGAGAGGAGAAATTGATTTTCTAAACACAGACATTGTATGCTTCGTTCTGAACATTAGCAAAAGATAAAGCATCCCTTTTTAAAAACTGCACAGCTTTGCATGTTTTGAAATCGTAACAGATCAGTAAAAAGAGAGATTTCAAACTACAAGTCCCATTATTTATTACAATTTTATCTCATTTTGTAACAGAATCAACTCTTTTGGCATGATTCGCAACAGTTTCGATAGGTAATTGGTGCCAAGAAATGTCGCTTGTATCGATGACTTCAAAAAAGAAAGTATTGTTGCCAAATAAATCAATTAAACTTTCTATTAACAGTGATTACGTACACATACTTTTTTAACATTGATTAAAGTTATTAAACTTAAAAATGCTTTTAAAATTTAATCCAGGCATTACTTTTATAAACTGTTTCATATAAAAGAAAATTAGTTCAACTTATTAAAATTATTACTCATCAGAATTCCAATTTTCACCGTTCTCAATTGAAACTTTTCCGTTCGCTGTGCGCTTCTAATAAAACAAGAGCGCGAATCATCAATGGCTTATGGGATTACCTGGAAATACAGAGTGTTCGGAGCAGAAATTACTAATAAAAAGTTGAATAACTCACTCGATAATACATGTATGAAAATGTTGTTTGCTACAAATGATAGACACAATATTTCTGATGGCTGTCAATGAATCTCTATGCTTCATGGGTTGTAGCACGACAGTCGTCGTTCCGTTTCTTTCCAGATTTTTTTTCTAGCATCTTCGGAGTGGCTGTTGCAGAATCAGCTACAATTTTCTAACTTACATCCTCTAAATATAAGAGTGCTACGAGGCTAAGGAAAAAAAAAAACAGATTGTCGCGGTGCGTTACACGTGTCTCTTTCTTCAGACCGCTTGAGTCACGGGATGTTTGAACGCACGAATACAGCAATGAACATCACGTGACTCTAGCGATCTAATTGCGAAAGGTAATGCGGCAGCCAGTCTTTTTCATTAGCCTTGGAAGTGATGTAGATGATATTTTTATGTATCTCACCAATAAAATAAATTCAGGGCGGTTGGATTTGTTGATCTGAGAGGCCATGTTATGGGATTACGTTGGACAGTACAACGCTCAGGGAAGGAGATATCCAAATGATCTCGCAAATTTTACATGATCATCCTTTATTTGCAACAAATATAATTTTAATACATGCACTATTGAGTGAATTATTCAACTTTTCGAGTGGTAATTTTTGTACCGGACATCCTGCATTTATAATAGTTTTTTTTAATATTGTTGGTGATATGAACACTGGGGTAGCATTTGGGATAATCCCCGTTCATCTATCTGTTCTCCGAAAATAAAGTATTTGGGTATTTAAAATATAAGCAATTTGCAGCTGACGTTTGCGAACTTGTATTTATTTTTTAATATGTTGCGTCTATAGTCGAAATTTTGTAGTATGAACTTTATACAAAATAATAATTGAATGTATTTGAAAGAGCACACTCAAAAAGGAGTCTCAGAATGGTAAATATATCTCAAAGTGATACAGTTGAAATAGTCCCTTTAAGTGAGCCAACTTCTAGGGTTCCCGTAACCTGAGAAAGGATTTTTCTTGTATTATTTTTTATATACTTTATTGAAATGCCCAATTCAAAATGACTCGCAATTGAATTTATGCACTTTTTAGTTTATTCTATTTTGTTCTATTATCAGTTACTTGAGAACTTGATACGTAAAAAGTAAAATCCATACATGTTAAAATCTGGTTCTGAAAGTTGGGAATAGAAAAGACGGCTTTAAGACTTAAATTGCCTAAGGGAACAGCAGACGGTTAAATCCAGCACTTTGTATATAAATATTTCTAAAGCACCTACTCACAGTGGAAGCAAAGTGTACGAAAGTGCAAATACGCCATAAAAAATACAAAAAGAGGAAATATGCTTTTAATTTGGAAATAATCCTAATTGAAACATAAGATGCTGAAACATGATTTCATTGATGCTAGAAGTTAAGAAAATAAAAATTTCTAAGCAACTCTAATAAGGGATGTAGTTACTTCTTGTAGACTATACAAACTGTGCAATGACTCTTCATGTTCTCAAAGACGGCATTATTGAGTTGTTGAAGGAAAGCTTTCCAAGCCTGATATAGAACTATTTTGCGTTCGTTAGACACGTGCTGGTAAGATCTGTAGTAGTGATGATTGGTCCCATTAGATTGGGACACATTTAAGGCCGCTTCATTCACCGGATATCTTCACTTGCATGGAAATCACCTACAGGCTGAGCACAGTAAGTACACGCATAGTAAACTATGAATTCGAATGAAGATCTTATGGCATCTTAAAACAGAGAAAACTCATAAGGCTTAAAAGTGTCGTCCTTATACTCCTGAATAGTAACAGCTATTCTATGAAAGATAGAAGGTTTGTGATCTCTTGTGTAACTTTCCAACTTGATTCATGCCTACACCAATACTTCAGTTTGTCTTATCGATTTCCTGTTAAATGGGGATTAAAAGTGGCTTCTAAGTTCTCTACATATACTTGTAAAATAAGAATCAAATTGTTAACAGAATCTGAATTTGCCTCTAAATATTACTTGGCACCGCTCATTGCATGTCTATTTCTTACGTGCTTGATTTCACTATAACGGCTGTGGGCAGTTGTGAATAAGAACGCCAATTGCAAAGTGCCTGACGTACAGTCCTGTATCTCTAAGTCATTTCTATAAGTCAATAAGTAATTTCTAGGTGACTGTTGTGTACGCACAGTCCTGTAGTGTCTTGTATTCGGTGTTAGATATCGGTATTTAACATGAGGTAGTGATTCTTCGACGATACGTTACTGATGTTCGGCTTACATATCCAGTGCTTTGAAAATAATTGGACAGTTGCCAGAATCCGAAGATCGTACATTGTAGCACTGCACTTTCAGAATTCTTGAAACTCCTATTTATAACTCTTCGGAATAACTTCCACTATTTCAACAATTTTACTTTTAAAAACATGCCAAGTTGTTGACTTGTGCCACAATTCGTTCCTCCTCAACAATGATGGCATCGAGTTTTTTTTTTTTCTGAATGATTCAAAGTATTTAATTATACACATGCATATGTAACTAAAACTGACAGAAAACGATTCGTAATAAATTTATTTATACAAGTTTTATTCTTGTTGCTCTTGAGACATTACTGGTTCGTATACAGGGTGCCCCATCGAAATTGAACAAACTCTACAAAGCCAGATTTCTCGCTTAGAGTACATAAAAAATGCCCAAAGAACTATACCTGTACGACCTATAGTTTTCGAGAAAAATGCTAAAGAAATGCATGGCGTCATATCCGGGAAAGAAAAAAAAACTTTATTGGAAACATGAACATCAATATTTGCATATGTTTGCAGACGAAGATGCGTAAAATATCCACTGCGCATGTCGAGGTATGCATGCACGCCGTGGAATGACGACAAACTGTCGTTTGAATCGTATTTAAAAGGCTGCATCTAGTAGCTACCGGTAATCTTTGCATGGTGATAATGTATCCCGTTCGTAAATATTGCGACATGTACTTTATCTTCGGTCAATGTAATATTGGTAATGCCTTACGAACTGCTAGGGAGTATGCCCGTTGCTATCTATCACGCCATCCTCCAGGAGCCAAAGTCATGTTTTCAATAAAGTAAAGTTTTTTTTCTAGCACAGGTTATGACGCCATACTTTTCTTTCGCATTTCCCCCAAAAACTATGAGTCGTAGAGGTATAGTTCTTTGGGAAATTTTTATATACTCCAAGCGAGGAATCTGGCTGTACAGAGTTTGAGCGGTCTTGATGGGCCACCTTGTATAACAAAGTCATCTAAGAAAACTTTTCATATGCTTTTTTGTATTCCCTTTTCAAATCCCAAGCCAATTTCCGTACTAGTGGATTTCAAGAATTGTATTGCCATTTATTTTTTATTCTGATCTTTTCTTCTTCTTTTTTTTAATTATGCTTAATTTTTATATATTAATGTATATTACATCAATCAAAAAGTTTTAAGTTAACTAAATTAAGGGCACAGAGAATACATCTCATTAAGCAAAATGTTCCTGTCCTAGAAATTATATAGAGCGGTGTCGATGGTATATAAATAATCTTAAAATTTAATTTAGATCGCATAAACTTTTGATATTCTAAATAACAGACTTTAAACTGATAGGATGACTAATTTTTCCTGCTCTTAGATAATTAAAAAAAAAAATAAATTTTCAGAAGAGAACACAATCTTTTTTACATAACTATTTATTTTTCTTATAGTGACTAAAAATCACTGACATTTTTTAAAAATTATATACAGTCGTATAAAACAAACAAATAAAGTAATAATAATAAAAAGGAACATTCTATACATTTTATTGCCAAATTATCTCACATAAGAACGAAAATAGATATTCAATTGGGAATTGTGTCTTTTATAAATTTTTAATAAAAATAAGTTTAAGGAGCCGTCACCTAATTGAAACAGAAACAAATTTGGAAACTTTCAATATATAGGCACCTAATTTTGACACCAGAATATGAAACTAGACTCTCAAATTAGTCTAGATATATGTTTACTCGAAGTTTATATAATTAAATCCAGGGATATTCACTATTTAAAATTGTAATGATTTTTGGGTCATCTCAAAACCGAAAATCGTTACTTTAAGGTTAAGATTTAATACAAATTTTATAAATACTTTTATTGTATTAAAAATTTTTTAAATAAAATTTTAAAAATATTTAAGACCGCTAATTAACTTTTTTAATGAAATTATTATTTTTTAATAAATATACGGTCGTTTAAACTATTGTGCTGATATTTTTTTAAGCATAACTAAAAAATCATTTATCGGATCTAACTGAAATTTTAGATTCGTATGCTAGAAGCTCTTAGAAATTAATTTCTGTTAAATCATTGGTTACGCGATTCATAATTTTATCAAATAATAATTAATTTATATTTCCATCTAGTTTTTTACTTCCTTCTGTCTATAATAGAAGAAAGTATTGTAATCGAAAATTTTTTCGACTTCCGGTTTTCGACGGATTTAGGGGTCAGAGATTTCGAAAAACATGTTTTTTACAAAATGTCTGTCTGTCCTCATTGTACCACCGAAAAGTATATGAATTTATGCTTCAAACTAAACCAGTTTTTTGTGTTTCTGGCTATAGCCTGCAGGTCCCAGTTGAATTTGGGGATATTTCGACGGAAGAGGATGCTGCGATCGCGATTTTTGTACCATTTTCACTATTGTATCATCGAAAAGTGTATGAAGTTATGCAGATAATTTAACCATTTTTTTTGCATATGTCCTTGACTATGGACCGCTGGTCTCAGTTGAATTTGGGGATATTGCGTCCGGAGGGGACGCTGTAATAGCCATTTAAAGATTCCAAATTCAAAAAGATGTACAAAAAATTAGAAATCCTAAAATTGTTTTGCGTTAAATGTTTGGCCTTGATCCAAGGATTCCAGAGCATTTTTTGTTTTGCCTCTATCCTAAAAAATGGCTGAGATATACGAGTTTGAAATTTTAGGGTGGCTGACATTTTGAAACAATACAGCTCGATTTCTCCATAAACGGGTTTAATTTATGAGTTTTAGTAAACATGGTTTCGGCAAATTTTCTTTCATTGTTGTAACCATCGTTTTCAAGTCTTACATGCGAAATACTATATATTTATATTCGCCAACGACAAATTCTCACCAAGCTTGGCGATAATTGGCGAGATTTCGCTAAATTTAGCGATAAAAATACATTGTCATATATATGAAGCCAACTTGGCTAGGTCTGTCTAATTTGGTGATATTCCCATTCAAATTCAATATTGACGAGAACTGGTAATGACTATTCTGTAATAGGTTTCCGTGCATTTTAGCTTCGTGTTTTTCAGTAAAATTAGCTAAAATCTTAAAACCAAGCAATAGGGAGACTATCTTTTCCTGTCGGTACAGTCCAGAAGGACTTTTCGTAGTTTTGTATAGTACATCGGTGATCGCATCCAGGTAACCCGACGATTCGCAACAGCTGACATACATGAATGAATGACGAAAAATATAGATTTTTTTGGCGATGTAACAGCGAATTTTGAAGTATTAACATGTATGAGATAGAAGAAAGTTTGGGATTGGCATATCCGACCAATTTTAAATGTATAACAATCACATAACTATGTCAAAGTCGGTTATAATGCTAACATTACAGAAAAAAAATATTTATTATAAGAGATATGAATGAAAATATTTAAAATTAATTTAACAATAGGGGGTTGAAACTGTACATTTTGCCTAAACTTCTGGAATGAATGACTTCCCGTTTGTTATTTAAAATTGAAATTTACGTCCGAACTGAAATATAAAGTGAAATTTGAGTGTTAGCATTGAACATTTTACAGTTTGTTACTATTTGAATATCTAAACGGCCTCCTCCAATTGAATGGTTACTTTTGTTTCCTCTTCGACAGTTTGGTGATTAAAGTCGCTCCGATTTCTTTCTTTTCGTTTCTTTTTGACCAACTATACGTTATTTAATTATGGACAAGCCATCTAAGTTTTACTGAAAACTGTTTGATTTTGTGTTGATTTTTCTTTTTCATGATTTATTATTGTAAATTTACTTACTATTACTCTATGTAAATTAACTTAAATCTGTATTACTTCACAATTAAAGCAATATTTTTATAAGCAAATTTTAATTAATTTTCTTGAGTGAAATTCGCCCGAAATCAATGAGTAATAAATTTGTTTTGTTTTTTTACATTTCTAAACTGAGCGTAAAACCGACAGAGTGAAAAATGTCCAAGCCGGGAATCGAACCCGGGCCCTTGGAATAACATTCCGAGGCTCTACCACAGAGCTACGAGGACGATACTGAACTTGGCATTTTTCACTCACATATGTCGGTAATGCATTGTGTGGCTTTATATGTCGTCTCAAATTTGCCACAGGGCTTGTGTACTCATGATGACATTTCCATCTTGCGCTGCGGTTACAGCCTTACCGACATATCTGAGTGAGAGATGCCAAGTTGGGTGTCGTCTTCGTAGCTGAGTGGTAGAACCTTGGAGCGTTATTCCAAGGGCCTGGGTTCTATCCCAGCTTGGGCATTTTTCACTCTGTCGGTTTTACACTCAGTTTAGCAATTTAAAAAAATCATACAATATATTTTGCAAAAATTGATGAATGGTTTCTTGCTTTCACAGAAAAATAAAACCAAGTGTTTAGACATTGCTAATTTCCTATAAATAGAGCCATCATTAAATTTAAGATCATAATGCAGTACAAGATACCGGATGCCGCGACATATAGTTTAAAAGATTATGAAAAACGTCAAATATATTTTTCTTTTTTTTGAATGATACTTCAAAATCTTTATTTGTGTAAAAAGAAAATAAAAAAGAGTTGACTGCAAAGCTAAAAAAAAGACAGACCTGTTTTTATTTTTTATTTTATGGTGTGCTCATTTTATTTTTTATTTTTACTCAAATTACCCGATCAACCACGATATCATAGGTTAAAGGAATTTGAATTAAGAATAAATAAATACTGAAAATCAAAACATAAGAGATCGTATATCAATTACAAGGAAACATTATTAAATAATCACAAACTATTGTAATGAAAAGATGATAAAAGAACAGAAAAATATATAATTTTTACGAAATAATTCAACGACAACATCACAGCGAGCATCACAGCCATATTAATAATTTTGACAAGCACATGGAATTATTGCATAGTTACAATTACTGTTAAACAAATAATAGTTATTTTAACAAATTGAAAAATAGCTAAGAAAGTATCAGTAATTTTAATATTATTCTAGTCCCTTTGTTTTTCCTATCCAGCTTCTTGAAAATATTTTCTAAGACAGCAGTAAGAAGCTTAGGCGAAATGGTGTCTCCTTGTCTTACCCCTCTTCCAAGCTTGATTTTCGCTTTTCCTTTGTCCAAACGGATGGTTGCTGTTGCTTTCTTGTAAATCTTCTTTATGATATTGTTGTAAGGTTTCATCTATACCTATCTCTATACCAATGTCCTCCAGATATTCTACTGCTGTTGATGTGAAGACCGAATCAAATGCTTTTCATAATCAGTAAAGGCAAAGCAGAGAGGTGAATTATATTCCTTATGTTTTTCTATGAGTGTCCTTACAGTTTGAATATGATCCATTGTGCTAAATCCACTTCGGAATCCTGCTTGTTCTCTTGGTTGAGCTGAGTCCAGAGTTGATTCAAGTCCTGTCGTTAAAACTTTGGTGAAAATTTTATAAATTACTGACAGTAAGCTGATTGAACGGTAGTTTTCCTTCACCCCTTTCTTGTAAAGTAGCATCATCACAGCATTATTCCAATCTTCTGGTACATCTGATTTCACGAGACATTTGGAAAACAGTAAGGCTAGCATTTTTGCAAAATTTTCTCCTTCTTCTTTGATAAGGTCAATTGTAATTCTATCTTCGCCCGGGCATTTACCTTTTTTCATACATGTAATGGCTTGTACAGCTTCATTTGTTATCACTGGAATTATCTTTTCAGTTTCTGTTATATTTTCTTTTGGATCATGTAGGTTCATTTTCCTTTGATCTTCACATTTATAATATATCGTTATAGAATTTTTGGACAATGTGTACTATTTCATTATTGATTTTGGTGGTTGTTCTATCTCCCCTCTTCAGTGCAAAAATACCTTTTCTTCCAATAAACAGGTTGCGCTTATCTGATTTTAAACTTTTGTTATCTTCTAGAACTTTCTTGACAAGATCACAGTTAAATTTTCTGATATCTTCTGTAACACATTTTCTTACCGTTTTACACAATTCTGCATATCCAACTTTTGATTTAGGACAGTTTTTCTTCCTTTTAGATACTTTGTGTTTCTTCACCAATTTTCTTGTTTCTTCTGTTATTTTCTTTGTCTGATTTACTTGTGCTTTACCGGCTATCGTCCTTATAATTTCTTGTAGAGTATTGGTTAGTTTCTTGTTCACTAGTGTAATATTTTGCTCTTTTTCTAAAATTGATTGAAATACTTGGAGACAATTTTTAAGTTCCAAATTAAGTTCTTTTTTATGCTTTTGGAGACTTATAATATCGACTGATTTCTTTGAGCATTGCAAAAGCTTCATTCTTTCAACTTTAGTATTTAAAAGCAGTTTGCATCTAACTAACCTGTGATCGCTTCCTGTATTGAAATTATTGAGAACGCTGCAATCCTGAATAAGATGCTTATTGTTTGTCAAGATGTAGCCAATTTCATTTGTTGAGACATTTGCACTACGCCATGCCCATTTTCCTTCTGGCTTTTTCTTGAAAATTGAATACGTGATATACAGCTGTTCACATTCTGCAAACTCAATCAGTTTCCTCTTTTATTACACATCTCATATCCATGATTTCCTACTAAAAGCTCACTTTTCTTTTTCCTCCAGTTCTAGCATTCCAGTCTCCGATTATTAATTTTATGTAGCATTTTCCCTTTTGATGCATTGAAGCTACTTCTTCATAGAAATCCTCAATTTCTTCATCAGTATAGCTTATTGTTGGTGCATAAACTTGGATAATTTGCAGCTTGTATCTTCTTGACACTTGTATAACTAACCTTGCTACTCTATCTGATGCACTATCATATTCTACGATGTGATTTTTTCACCTTTTACGAATCCGAAATCTTACGCCACTTGTTTATCCATCTTCTGTACCTCTGTAGTACAATACATGACCACAGGCAAGATCAATTTTTTCTTCACCTTTTCTTCTTACTTTGCATAATTCTAGGATGTCCAAGTTCATTACATATTTCTTTTTCAAGTTCCTGTAAACGATTTTCTGAAGATAGGGGTCGTCCATTATACGTAGTCAAGGTCATCAACTTATGGCAGCCAAGCCGAGCCCGTTGATTCTTAGCCCCTTCTGCCTTCATGTCTTTCTGATCGCTGTCGTAACCAGGAACATGTAGACTGCCGGGAATTGAGGGTCGTGATTTGCTTTGTGAATTCATGGTAAAATAAGGGGGAATGTGGTCAAAATTCCGCTTGCCAAGCGGGTTGGAGGGAGCCCATCCGCGTTCATTCACCATGCACTAGGCAAGGGTACTAACAGACTGCACCGGTTGAAGGTGCGGATTGGACATTAAGTCTGTGTTCCCAGTTGATTCATTTAATCCCCCCTGGAAGGCAATTAAAGGGTCTTCTCCTGGTTAACAAGCAGCGGCGATTAAACGGTCCAATATATATATATATATATATATATATATATATATATATATATATATATATATATTACATTTGTATATCTTTTCCATTTAATTTACTTATTTCCACCTAAAAATACTTTTTTCTACTACCTACCATATTAAAATTCTATTATTTTACGCCCAATATCTTAGCTTTCCCGTATTAAAATCATTCTATTTCGAATTTTACTTTCTTTCAAAATTCTAGTTTTTAATTTTTTTAGGGACGCGTTCTATGATGTTTCGCGCTTTTTTCATATATTTTTACACCTTTTTTTTTTCTTATATGCGGCTACTTAGTGCCTTTGGGTTTGCTGATTGGCTGGGGATCCGGTTCAGCCTGGTTTTTAGACTTTTCACTGTATCCGTGCAAGCAGTAGGATAAAAATTCTGAACGTTCTTAGAGCTTTGACTTTTGCTAGTTTTGTTGTCCAGAAATGTCATTCTCCGAAAAATATCTTCTGTTATTATTTTAATCACAAACTTTTTTCTCTGCATTACTAATAAGTTCGATAGAATTGATTGTCATAAATTATTTAAAGCTGCTTGATTTTAAAATGTTTTTGCTAATTATTAAAATAATTAGAGCCTCCCAGTTATAGTTTATTATGATGTGAACAAAGTTAATAAAGCTGTTTGCTGTATAGAACTTAACTGTTTTTGAAATGGACTCTCTAATAGAATTTATTCCACCTGTCTCGTTTTCAAACAAGAACCGACTGTTGTTAGTGACCTGCAAAAACGGAAAATTAAGATTTATTCTGCTAACATCTTCTAATGCGAATTTATTTCAACACACATACGATGTTGAAAGAAGGAAGAAAAAATTTTTAGAAATGCAAAAATACAAATATGAAGTGTATAATTATATGAAATACCAAAATATTTACTTCTATATACTTTCCATGTCCAGTTTAATATTCAGCAATCAACCTATCAAGCTGAAGTTTTATATTCGCTATTGTTTAAGGTTAACTGTTTTGTTTTAATTTAAAACAACGCTTATTTTTTTAACAAAGTGGTCCTCAACTGTTCTGACAAAATATGAGGTGCGCTAATACATGTGAGTTAAACCAGTTTTAGTGTCATGGGGTCGCAATCCATATACTCACACAGAAAAATACAAGGCATCCGGCTCCAAACTTAACCCATTTTCGTTAATAATTTTAGCAACAGTGAAGATGTTGGCACAATATTTTCAACAAAGTCCTCTGTGCTTTATGTAAAATATGATGCTATCATGATATATACTGGAGGTGTACGATAATTTGTACACCTTCAGCACTTAGTGTACAAGATTTACTGGTTCAGTAACGTTACGAAATTTTTGAGAAGGAGGGTCAGTGTTGTTATGACGCGGATGGTGTTCACCATTATTTTTTTCCTGATTCTATCACCCCTCACACAAGCAAGAAAAATCCGTTGAAGATTTAGTTGCAATATCTTCACTTTTTTTTTAATATCATGACCCAAAGGATCCATTAGTTGAGTGGGACACACTATAATGTTTTGATTGAATAAGTGGATTGCAACTAGGATTGATAGATTTTTTACTCAGAGATAGAAGATTTCTTTTGTCACTGGTTTGTTCAGGTTTTGATGCTCTACCGTCATTTTTCACATAGTGCTAAATTGTGTTGAATTTGCCAAAAATGTGTTGTTTAAGAAATTTTCCTCAAAAACAGTTCCTTAATTAATAATTACATGTATTATTTTGCAAACATACTTGTATTATATTATTCTACCAAAACTGTTTAACTAATTATGCAGTTATATATTTCATGCTATGTTTCGCTTATGCGCTCTTAACATATCGCGATTCTCACGATATTATATTTGTCCTAATAAGAAACTAGCTTTCTTACATTTGATGTACAAAAGGTGATTCAAAAATTATTCATCTATTAAAAAATTATGCCACATTTCACACTTGCAGTACAGGAGCGCCGCCTGGAATAGAAGTCTGCCGCATCTTGTGGTCGAGAAAGGGATCGATGGTGTCAGTTTGAACTCTCATAGTCTCAACTGTCATTAGGTGTTCTATGCGTGCATAGTTTTTTCTGAGAGACACTGCACTGTCAGACCTGAATGAGAGGCATTATTGTTGGCGCGCTTTAGCTGGAGTCTCACTGCCGTAAGCAGCAAAATATTTCAGGGTGTCCAAAATTTAAGTTGTCAACAATTATGACAGCATACGTGAAAAACGGCAAGATTGTGTCTTCAAAGTAGAAAAGTGGGCGAAAGACAATGCTGACAGAAAAAGATGTGTGACAGGTGTGGCACGGTGCGCACGGTGCGCACGGTGGCCCAAATACACAAGCAAATGACAATTTTAGTTAAAACTGGGTCCTGTAGATGACTTTTAATGTCGGATGGCATCTGGGAAGCGATTTCTTGTGTTTTCTGGTCACTATGTTCTCCCACACCTGTATATCCTTTTCTGCCATCATTGTATTTCGTCCACTGTTCTACTTTGAATACACAATCTTACCGTTTTTCATGCATGCAGTCATAGTGTTGATAAATTAAATTTTGGACGCCCTGAAAATATTTGCTGTTTATGGCAGTGAGACTTCAGCTAAAGCACGCCAACAATCATGCCTCTTTAGAAGGCATTCAGGTCTGACGTTGCAGCATCTCTCAGAGGAAACTACGCATGGATAGAACACCTAATGACAGTTGTTGAGAGACTGATACCTTCCTTTTCAGGACTACAAGATGGCAGACTTCTATTCTAGGTGGCGCTCCTGTACTGCAACTGTGAAATTTGGCTTTTTTTTTTACAGGTGTTCGTATTATTTTGTCCCCCATCTGTACATCCGTGTAATATTTTTCTGGCAAAAAGCATCTAAAAGTGCTATTTATGAAGCAAACTGAAAATATAGACTGAATTTTTTTTTTCACAATTATTAAAACTCATATATGTTTTTTTAAATTTGTTTTAGAAATAAAAGAAAAGAAAGAAATTATCTTGTTGGAAAGGTTTAAATGTACAACTTACAGTAAGCCTGAAAACGTACAACTTACAGGGAAAACGTACATTCTTACAGCATTAACAGAGATCCAGTATCCGCAACAACAATGTTTTTATTGATCTGTAACTATTATTCCTATTTCCTATTATTTTGTCGGTAGAGTTCAGCAACACCTTGTATGTTTTACAAACATTTAATATTGTATTTGGAAAATAATGCACGTAACATGTCTGCCCCCGTAAACATTTCAGGCGGGAAGTCCAGCTACTATATTACTCTAAAACATGTGAAAACGAAATATACAGTAAAACATGTGAAAACGAAACCTGTCTGTAATAATATCTTGTCGTAAACGAAAGAATTTCATGCTTCCAACAATACTATTTAATTATATCTGCTAAGACGGATGCACCTAAAACGAAATTTTTTCCGGCTCTTAGCGATTTTATTTTCACAAGTTTATTGTATTTATGATGTGCATGTAAAATTGTTGACAATTTAATAGAATAACGAGAAAATTATGCTGGATTTATAAGGATATGATATCATCAGAACGTGAAAATCCGATATGAATGAGTGAACTTACTTTATCTATCACAAAAGTTAAGAATTTTAACGACTCTTTTCTATCGATTATTTTACTTTCGATGGATGCACACAGGCAGGGGAGCATTTTAATAAAAAATATGGAAATGGTTAAGAAAGCGTGCCTGATCAAAAGCATTTATAGGACTATTTCATGAGTGTGAAGGTGCCTCTAGCGTGTCTGCTCACGTCGTTGAATATATTTGCACCAATATGCATACTGGGATTGGTGTGAACATTACGCACACAGGGTTTCATAGGGCTATAGTGTTTTTGCACTGCGATTGGCCTAAATTAAAATTAAATCAGTATTTAACTGTGAGATATGAGTTGGCAAAAATTATTCAGAACTGATTATCTTATGTGAATAAACGATAGTGTTAATTTCAATAAAATGCGTTTAAAATTACTAAAACAAGAACTGGTTTTAGTCTTCTCTGTATTTCAAAACAGTACGTGGATAAATGAGTAGAAACCCTGGGAAGCTAAATTTTACAGCTTTACAGCTTTCCTGCAAGCCTGGGGAAGTACATATATATATTACAATTCAATTGTACAGATTGTTTTACATTTCATTTGATATTCGTTGATACAATTTATAACACTATAATAAAAAATTGCAATTTGTAATTATAATTAAAAATTAAGTTTACAAATGTATATATATATACTTTTTGCACCACTCTAACTAATATAATATTTTCTACACAACTATGCAGTTAAAGTAATAAGATGAATAGAAAACTAACCAAAAATTGATCAAATTAAGAAGCGATAATATCAATGAATACACGAAAAAACAGTGATAACAAGGCAAAGTAAAGATGATCACACTATGAGAAAAGATAAGGAAAGAATAGAAAGTTAAAAAGGTTGATGAAAAGGACTTTGAAAAAGTGTTCATTAAACTGAATACAACTAGTACAGTTTGAGACTGGAGCCAGAAGAACTGGCAGAGCCAGGAGCTATTTAAACCAATCTTTTAAAGACATCGATGATCTTTTTTTTTTTTAATGTGAAAATGAGTAGTTAAAATTGAAGAGCAATAAAACTGATTTTATCTTAAAGTTTATGCAATCAGTGATTGAATTATAATTATCTGTTTTATACTTCGCAATTAATGCCGCAGGGTATACAAAGAAAAATGACGACCTGACGAATATTTTTAAAGGCTTTATTTAACCATTTACTTGTCTCGTATTAAAGAGTTAACTTAATTGCTTAATGTTTCTTAAGGCTGCTCGTCAGTAAACTTCCCGATCCCCGTCACTAATGTTAATCCAATGGGCCTAGGATGCATTCGTATTTTTAAAATATCTCCTCGAGAAATTAATATTTTTAACTTCTGTTTCTTGTGTACTGTTCTTAAAGAATGTCTCTTTTTTTTTCTTAGTTATCAAAATATTTCTAAACTATGTGCTTAATTTATATTTTTATGTGTTAAAATATTAGCGAAACTGAATACGATTTTAACATTTTATATAAAATTCAGTATATATTTTAGAAAAAAATTGACAACTAAGAAAAAAAGAGACATTCTTTAAGAACAACACAAAGGAAACAGAAGTTAAAAATATTAAATTTCCGAGGAGATATTTTAAAAATACGAATGCATCCTACGCCCATAGGAATAACATTAGCGAGGGGAATCGAGAAGTTTACTGACGAGCAGCCTTAATAAAAAAAAAGCTAATTATGTTTGCTGAGATGACATCACCAATATCTTCTTAAATACCCATTACTTATTTATTGGTATTATTATTGAAGTATAACAAAAAATATCTCTGTAATATGTATAGGATATTATTTTATCATAACAAAATTTGAAAAAGGACATTTATCAACAGCAAATTTTGAATATACTCCAAGAAGAAGATAAACAACAAAAAGTGCCAAAATATAACGCGGATACTAATAGCACTTTTCTGGCTTACAATTGAAATATCAATAAAAACAACTTCAAAAATATGTTAATGTTTTCTTAAGCTATCTTATTATTTCCTTCTTTTGACATTTTTAATACTGAATGACCGAATGAGTTATCAAATTCACATGATGAATCATTCGGCAGGAGGAAATCATTCATTTTCAGAAATATAAAGATATCTTGCTCAGATAATTTGATACATCTGTAAGGTTTTTAAGTATTCAATCTATCTGCAGCATAATAATTATGCTCTGAACTGTAAGAAAGATCGTGGGAAATAAAAATTATTTTTGCAGGCAAATTAGAAGACAGAAATTTCCGCAGTAAATTGATAGCAAAATGTGACTTAAAATTATTTGATTATCAAGCTATTTGTCGCAAAATAAATAAATAAAGGAAAATAAATGAAAATAAAAATAAATAAAAAATTCAAAAGCAAAGTTTTACAGCTAAAAGAGTTAACGCCAGTTCTACATCGCTTTTGATATATACTATTTGTGTTTTCATAAACACTTTCCAACATAGTTTAAAAGAGCTTATGGCTTCATTCTGTTTGTCTGTCATTCTATGTTACTGTGCTGTAATTTTTATAACTATGCTTGAAAGATCACGAAAATATTATTGAGGTACAACTATTAAATATCCCTATTTAAAATGGTGTGTATAGCAATTCATTCTTTTAAAATTATAAACAGGATGAATTGGATATAATACCTTCTATGAGGCGATAAATTTTGCAATGCACTTTTGTGATGTTTCGCTTTTTCATATTTAACGAAATTTATATATATTATGAGATGCGCTACCTTATGTTTATTAATATTATTATTAATATTATTATTATCGAAAATTTCATCTATAGCTGTTTTGCATGGGTCATGTTTAGCAGTTCAGACATATACTACCGTGCAGGATCGGGTTTAGTTACAGAAGGGTGTTAAAGATACATGTTTTCAAGATGAAGATAATTTCAGTATGCTACAGTGTATGTAACATCTTTAATTTCCTTCAGGGCAGCATGAAAGGAATTATCTTTTAACTAGAAAGAGATTTCGTAAATAATCTATTGAATTGTTCGTCAAGTTCCTTCCGTTTGGGAAAACCAATTCGTACAGGAAAATTCTGCTCGTAAATTATTAGACATTAGATATCGGAATTAATGTCTATTAATTAATTGATAGAATTTTCCGGTACGAATTGGTTTTTCCAAACGGAAGGAACTTTCCGAACAGCCCAATACAATCTAAATAGCTAGAAGAATTTAAGTATTACTCGGGCTATTTGAGTATTATTTCGACTTATTCTTTTTAATACATATTTTACAAATGTTCCATATGGAACAAATATAGCTGAAATATAAACACGATATTATCTACTATTATTCGAATTCGTTTTATTATAGTAAATGTCTCTCTAGAAAAACAAAACAAAACAAAACTGAATACTAATGTTAATATATAGCAAGAGAATACCGAATCACTACCTAGCAAAATTATTTATCAAAAAAAGAGGCAGTTCTATCGAATCCTATAAACCTCAATCCACGTATTTCGGTCCGCGCCCTGCCAGATCATTTGCGTGTGCACCATATTTAAGTCCAATGCTCTTTCTGGGTAATTAACATGTGGGCTTGGTGACTTTTCGGGAAAATTTTCGGAATTAATGACCATTCCCGGGCCGAAAGGTAACTCTGAAATATTAATGCTGCGGAGTAAGACAGCATCACTAATGAGATAACGCTTATAGTTCTGTACGAAATTCGAAGCTCAAACCAAAGAAGATTCTAATCAAAAGGATGAACGAAGCATTTATATTGTTCTCTCCCACACATGCCGTCTCCTGGGTATAACTCCTTAGTCCCAATAGAGAAGGAGTCTCCTTCATTGGGGAGATTTTTTTTTTCGGTACAGGAGCTTAATAATTGATACAGTATCAGCCATTTTTAGGGTTTATCACTTGTGTTTCGTGTGCGTGGATTCTGGAGAGGTTATTTTATAAATGATTGAGTTAATTTGTTTTCTCTGGTCTATTCGGTACCACCAATTATTTTGTTCGTCCCGAGTGCCTTGGGTGGAGACTGAAATGAGAGTAAATTCGTATGTTCCGTCTCATATATCACTGAACTTGCTCATTTGTGATAATGTTTCAGCAAAATGAAACTACATTTTTAATTTATGCAGCTTTATAAATACATCGCGTATTGATGGTATATGCATGTTATTCGTGAATGCAGAGACATGCTTTTATGTTTTATTATTTCTGAAAAAGAAGAAATTCAATAAATGTTTTCTACGTCTGCAGAAAATTCGCAAAGTGGAGGGCGGGTGATTTTGAGGTTAAAACTCCCTTTTAGAATAATAAAAAGCTGTATAGTAAAACTGTAATAAAATTTTAGCATAGCGTGAATATAAGGGCCCGATAACCACATACACTTATAACTAGAATCCAAAATTGTCGCAGCCAAATTTCGTATGATAAACTTAATCATTTTACGACGGGAAGGGTGGGGGGGGAGGGGCTCTATCGATTTTTTATAGAAGCCCCCTATACTTTTGTATACTATAAGTATAAGGTCATAACAACTTAAAATACTTATAACTCGAGCTGTAATTATCGTAGAAAATTCATATTTTGTAATGGTAAGCATAATCTTTGTGAAAGAGGAAGGGAGGGAGGCTTTGTTGTTGTTTTTTTAACCGAAGTCACCTAAATTTTAGTATAGCGCGAATGTAAGGTCTGATAATTACAAGAACTTATACATTAAACTATCAGGGGCTTCTATAAAAGATACACAAAGACCCTCCCCTTAAAACGACTATGTTTAACATACGAAATTTGTCAAGGACTGTGACAATTTGTATCCAAGTTATAGGTGTTTGTGGTTGTCGGACACTTATAATTGTGCCATACTAAAATATAGGGGTCTTTGGTTAAAAAACCCGACAATGCGCCCCCCCCCCCTCCTCCTCGTTTATAAAGATTACGTTTCCCATACAAAATATGAGATTTCTACGATAACTAAACCTCGAAATATAAGTGTTTTAAGTTGTCAGGACCTAATATTTATGAAACACTAAAATATATAGATAGTCTATATAAAAAAAAAAACACAGACCAACCCCCCCCCCCCTAAGACGATTAAGTTTACCACACATTTACCATACGTTTATTAAATTTGTGTGGTCTGTGACAACTTGGATCCGAGTTATAAGTGTTTGCGGTTATCGGGCCCTTATATTGGCGCTATACTAAAATTTAGGCGCTTCGGTTAACAAAACCGACAATGTCCCTTCTAAAATTATGTCACGTTGTTCACGCACACAAAACTTCAGCGCACTGTGAAAATTTCATCCCGAGTTACAAGAGTTTAAATTTCTCGGGTTCTTATACCTGTATTCAGCTTTTTATAAAATTTAGGGGGTTTAATAAGAAATGATAATGGCCGCTCATGATGTTGAACCATACAACGTTTGGCGGGCCTACGACAATTAGACTCCAAGTTATAGAGTAGGGGGGGGGGGGGGGCGAAATAGCAAGGGACTGAAATGGTAAGGGACCAAAATGGCTGGGGATCGAAATGGCGGGACAGAAGTGCAGAGCACAAAATATCATGTACTCACATAAATAAATTATAGAGAAACATATATATAAAGAAACAACTTATTTAAAAAAAATTCCTTATTTGGAGAAAAATACTAGAACATATATATATATATATATATATATATATTATAATTCAACTTTCAATTACCAATTTGCATCAAAATTTGCATACATAGTTTAGATAGCAATAGAAATTTTGATATAATTTTAACGAAAATGCTTAAGATTTTTTTTAATGAATATCTTTCCGCGTAAATTTGCCTGTCTGTCTTTTCGTGTTTCAAATTCATAAGAATGTTTACTCCAAAAAAGAAAAATTTAATGCGTTATGAAATATATTTAACATTGCCTCCTTAAGGAAATAATAAATTTAACCACAAAGTTTTTTCTTTAATGACCTACTAAAAAAAAATTTTTTTTTTTTTTTTTTTTTTTTTGATAAATTTTGCGTTGATATCAATTGGAAAATTTATATCTTATTCAGAAACTAATTTTTAGAAAAAATTTTTTTTAATATTTTTAGAAATATTTCTAGAAAATATTTTTAGAAAAATTAATTTTTTCGAAAAAAAAGAGAAAAGAATTGTAACCTATAATTTTTTTAAAAATAGAAATCGCTTTATGAAAGCTTCAAATATACGAATTCAAAATTACTGGTGATTCCGCTTAGTAGGTTTTGAGTTATGCCATAAAAAACGATCCGCATTGCAATCTGTTTTGCAACGATTAAAAATGAATTTAACATTAGGAGTTCCAAAATTTAAATTGATACAATTTTTGTCATTTTTATGTTAGCCTGGCGCCAGTGAACGCCAAATTTGATTAATCTCACCAATCCATTTTTTTATCCCAAATTTTTTAACATTACAATATAATATCTTTAAAAACTCACTTAAAAACAGTAAAATATACTCATGATAAAATACATAAAACTGAACATATCAATACAAATAACACAAGTTGGAAAATGTACGTTAACCCTTTCCGGCACAGACAAATTGTGTTCGTAAAATGAGAAATTACTGACTGACACCGGAATTTACAAACGACTTTTTTAGAAAATAATAACGCCTTATTTTAAGCTTTCATTATGGAAACAAAATTTTATTAAAATATTCTTGCTGTCGAATGCAAGTTTGGAATTAAAATTAGGTGTGCCCGGAATGGGACCACTGAGCCGGAAAGGGTTAAACGTGACAAATGAGGTGCGTTCGTTTTATAATCAGTTTAACAAAAAAAAAAAAAAAAAAAAAAAAAATCACCCTTATTATTTCAGTGAAGTGAATTATATCGTCTGCTATGAGTGAAATGAGCATGTCTTTTTTTTTCTTATTACGCATGCCACGTTTACAAATGCGAATTTTTTTTTCTACACCAGACAGTACTGCAAAATTCACCATGAAGATCTTGCTTTGCGAATGATTACCTCCATGGTTTAATATTTTTATGACTCATAATGAACGAATATCCTGTGTTTATTTACTTTAATGGATTGAGATATTCGGCTGTCAACCAACTTTCCACAGAAGTTATCTCAGAATCTATACATTTTTTAATGTAACTCATCTCTCAAGCAAATAATTTTTTTGAACGAACTTTTATGCAATTTTAATCGAAAAAATAATTTTGAATAAAAATGGCCGCCTGGCATATGAAAAAAGAAGTGGTTAGCCCGTATTTGGTTTCCTCAGTCACATGACTTGCGCTTTTACTATATAGATTGCGTATGATAGGATTTAACAGAATAAAGGAAACTTTAATTAATATCTTTTTAAGTTTTGATTCGATTTTCATAAAATTTGAAATGACTCGACAAAATTCTGCAGCGATTATATATAATTACGAGCGCACCTAAAAATCTCACGTAATCGGGTCTATTAATGATTCGGCTTAGTACATTGCAAAAATGTTAAAATAAGATGTAACAGAAACTAGAAACATTTTATTTCATAATGAAAGCATCGTACCTAATTTTAGATACACAAAAATAGAAGTTTACGCTATAAAATCCCAAAATATTTCAATATGATTTAGAATTTGTAAAAATGTATTGTTAGTTGTTCAAATCGTTGTTCAATGGATCGTTAGTTGTTTTCAATTCAAATTATGCCAATTGAAACAAGATTTGGCGAGTTATCAATGACGCCCGTAGCTAACATAAAAGTACCCAATTTTTATAAGCGGACGACAAGCAAAATTTAAATATAGCGTTAATTAGTAGACTAATAAAATGGCACTAGCCATACTTTTTATACAATTATTTGAAGCATATTTATTAGTGAGGGGGGGGGGGTATATATATTTTTTTAATCCAGGACTTTTTAAAAGTGTGAACTTAATAAAATATATTTTTTTTTTAGCAAATTTAATAAAATATTAATAATTATTACAGTTTTTATTAATACCATCTTGGATAATATTGTCATCGAACTTTTGTCTCAGATTTCAAAATATTCACTATCCAGACTGTCGTTTAGACAAACTCACAACAATGCTTAAAAAATTTGCTCTAGAATTCAACTCTTACGTTTTTTTCTGAAATTCATATTTATTTGATGATTTCTTTATTATTTTGTGTGTGTGTGTGTGTGTGTGTGTGCGAGTTTCAAACAAAAGAGTACAACACAAAAAACAGTTAGTAAAACCTAGAAACTTTAAAAGTCAAAAAGTTAAGAAATAGCTTTCTTCTGTTTAAATGCCATTGCACTTTCAAAAAAAAAAAAAAAAAAAAAAAAAAAAATTAAACTGTTGTCGAAATATATTAAATTAATTTTGGTTCAAAAGATTCGTTACGATCGCAGTTCGTCAAATGTCTAGAAATTGTTAAAATAACTGTAATAATAAATTGAAAAAAGAAAAACAGAAAACTTTAAATTACTTAGAATTGCTTGTTGATTTTTTTTTTTTTTTTTTTACATTTACTCATTTAAAAGCATTCTTGCTTAAATTCTATCTGAGTTTGGTTGCATTCTCCCCCAAAATTGATAAATCTGTGTCGTCATTCTGAATTTTTGGCTCAAAATGATTCGTGATGTATGCATTTCGTCAAATGTATGCTAAGTTGTTAACATAAATAGTTAAAATATTCCATTGTTTTTGTAACTGGTATATACAGTTGTAACCATACAGATTAATTTGTTGATTTATCACCTGCGACCGGCTGACAGAAAAATGCCTTAAAATTAATTTATTAATTTATAATGAAGTTCTAAAAATATTAAAATATTGTATTGTCATTGGAAACATACCTAAGTACATTTTCTTTTAATTCCAGCCTATCAGAAAATGGGTGAAAAATCTATTACAAAAATCTATCTTTACATTCAAAGACCAAGTTATTTTAAATAAAAGAATGCAAAAAAGAAAATAAAGAAATAAAGTAAACTAGAAAAGTTTTTGTTTTTGTATGGTTAAAGATTGTTGTTGAATCTCTTTTACATTTCTTCATTTAAAATAATGAAGTGTTCCTTTTTTTGGTGCTTTGTTTGATATCTCGGAGATATGATTGGATGCATTTATATTTACCCAACCTCTAAACCACCTCCTTTTGTAGATGTGACTTGAAGAAGAAGAATAAGCACATGATGTAATCGTACAGAGGTGAGAAAGCTCGCATAATTCCTTTTGTTCTTACTTCAGATGAAAAGATAAAAACATTAAAGAGAAAGAAAAAAACTTCTTTCCTGTTATGTATTATTTTCATTTTAACTTCTTCTCTGAACATCAAATAGCCAGAGTTAATGATTATTACGAGGTTTCCCCAGGCGTATCAAAAACGTGACTGCACGTTTGAGAAATACGATGCCATGAAAAGAGATAAAAAAATAAAATTCTTAAATAAATGCGATATGTGTTGCCACTCAGGTGCAGCTATAAAAACGCATAATTCTGATCCTTATGATGATTAAGAAAAAGAAAGAAAACGATTTACTCAAGACTTGAAGGGGGAAAAAAAGAAATATTCAAGGTTGCTTGAAGGGACACCTAGGTGTTGTTGTAAATCCGGTAAAGGGGGAAATGAACGAATGTTCTTCTAGCTCCTGTATGATTAATGAGATTTCTTAATCAACTGATTTGCATTTAAGCACTTAAAATATTATAAGGGGCTGTACGTTAATCAGATAATTTGAAGCTGCTGGTGTTGGAGAGTGGCTTGTTTTTTTCTCTCATTACCCCAATTTGTTTAATAATAGCGGGCTAAAAGGTAAATTAAAGGTCTTCGGAATCTATAACGTAACCTTTGAAGAGTTGTTTAAACACTACGTAAAACTATAGATGCTAAGTTAAAATTTCTAAAGAATTAAAGGTAATTATGAAGTTAATTATGTTTATGTTAACGTAGTTTGTATCTAAGACGATATTGCGTGAATTTCTTAAATTTGTAAAATTTTATGATGTTTGGGAATACATTATTTAGAAAGAAATCCTGCTGAAAACGGCCAAATAGTTATTTAACGTAATCTTATCATTAAAAGTAGTTACATTTTAAGGTATATATTTATCGCGTTTATGGAAGCGATCCTATAATGTAAATAATTCAATCCTGATTCTTAAACAGACTTTACATTTAAAGAAATAAACACAGTAGTAGCCCTTTTTTATTATTGGTTTTCCTTTTTACAATTCTGACTTTAAACAAATAAATTTGCTCATAATAAGAGAAAGAATGCTCTACTTCGACTTCTTCAATAACTTTTCAGTTTGCTTTGTTTGAACGAAGAAGACGATGTGCCTTCCATTTGGAATGGTGTTTTTAATAAAGATTGTACAATGTTTTCAGTTAAAAATATTAAAATTAAAATAACTCTACTATAATAATAATAATAATAATAATAATAAAAACTGAAGTTGAAATTTACGTGATACCCTGAGTTTAAATAAACATATAGAGAGAAAGTGGAGGCGGGGGGGGATGGGTGCTGGGGATAATTGGATTGAGTGCTGGTGATCTTCTAAAGAAAATGTCTATTTTACGCCTCAAATAAAATGCTAAATCAAAATTGAAGCAATAGATAATGAATGTATCTACTCCTACGCGCGTTTATATTTGTCGTAAAACAAGATCTCATCAAAAACGTCACCTGTAAAAAATGCAGCCAAGTCTCGTAACGCATTTACCGTAAAAAGTACTGAGATCGTATAAAGCCAAGTTTAACTATCTTATTAACTCTGAAATTTTCATTCACAAATCACTCCTAGTCTCTACATCTTTAGTTAATTATTATTTTGTGACTTGGCAATTACGTAGCACGAGAATGTGATGTATATAGTTAGTCTTATTCAAATAATACTATAACATATTAAAGTGCAATAACTTCCCCGTGCGTATATAATTTGCCTTAATTAAATTATCCCATCCCATCCCATAACATAGTAAGGTGTAATAACTTCCCTGTGCTGCGTAATTGCCAAGTCACAAAATAATAATTAACTAAAGATGTAGAGATTAGTAGTGATTTTTGAATGAAAATTTCAGAGTTAATAAGATAGTTAAACTTGGCTTTATACAATCTCAGTACTTTTTACGGTAAATGCGTTACGAGACTTGGCTGCATTTTTTACAGGTGACGTTTTTGATGAGATTTCACTTCTTTTTGTAAGTAACCCTCCTTTTCTTGATTTTGGGTTCTTTTTGGAGATCATCCACTGATTTTCGCTAAGCCCACACTCTGTCCCTATTATTTACAGGTATCAAAAAATTGAAGCTTTAGTTTCGTTTGCAAAGTACTGTAGATAAAAAGAGATTTCAGGTTCCTAGGCAAGCACTAAATTATGGGAGGGGGAGTGTCAAAAGTACTCTCAATTGCTTCCAGGATAGACGCTATGCATCTGAGATATAACTCGCAGCCCTAGATACTTGATATTTAACATAAAAGAACTTTTTAGTATAAAAAGAAAGCCAAAATTAAAATTTCCGGAAATTTCCAATAAATCAAACTATATTCCTTTTTTCGATGGTTTTTTTTCGTTTTTTTTTTAGACTTTTTTTTATTATTTACGGATTTTTTAATTTTTCCTTACTTTGTGTACAAAACCCTGCCTTTCTGCCAAATGTCAATCTTCTAGGACTACAAAATCGAATTATTTTCAAATTTTCGACTTTTTATGAATTTATTGATTTTTCGATTTTAATTCTAAGTTACCTGATTGTCATGCTAATATAGTAATTATTTGATCCGTCTTCTTAGGATCATTTAGGTTCAATTTAGAGATAAATCAAGTGAATCTTCGAGTCACCATGATTTTATTTAGAAAGGACTATCAAGCCATAACCAGCCAGTAATGTCGGGAGGGTAGGGGGAGCTGTGAAAATTTTTGTGGGGCTAACATCATTTAACAATCCATATTTCATATGTGAAGTAAATAGAGTACAACATGTGAAAGAAAACAAACCTGTCTATAAAGAAATCGCCTATATCGTAGCCAGTCTATAGCGGAACTTTTCTATAACGAAATTCGTAAACGAAAGAAAAGAACACCATAATCCGGGGAAAATAACATAAAACAATTAGGGGCGTTGTACTAGCTAATAGGACAATTATCTTATAACTAATAGGACAATTATCTTATAACTAATGTTTCTAGCAGTACAAAATCAAATTGTTTTTGAATTTTCAATTTCTTAAACATATTTCAATTTTTCGATTTTATTTTCGAATTTTTTAATTGTTCCTTTTATTGAATAGTAAATACTACCTTTACACCAAGTTTTAAGTTTCTAAGACTACAAGATAAAAATATTTTCAATTTTTGATTTTTTCGCAATTTTTTTTTATAATTTTCTGGATTTTATAATTTTTTCTTATTTTGTATCCTTTATTACAAATTTTAAGTTTCTAGACCTACAAAATCGAATTATTTTAAAATTTCCGATCTTTTTCGATTTTTTTATTTTATTTTCGAATTTTATTGCGTTTTTATTTTAACTTATTCTGAATCCCAAACACTATCTTTACTGCGAATTTTAAGTTTCTAAGGCCAAAAGATCAAATTATTTAAAATTTTTTCAAATTTTTTCGAATTTTTCGAATTATTGATTTTTTTTTCGAGTTTTCTGAATTTTTTAATTTTTCCTTATTTTGCATCCTAAATACTACCTTTATTCCGAATTCCCAGTTTCTAGCGCAACAAAATTGGATTATTTGAAATTTTTCGATTTTTCGATTTTATTTTCAATTTTTTTTCGTGTGTTTTTGATGTTTTCTTTTTCTGAATTCTAAACACTACCTTCACGCCAAATTTTAAGTTTTTAAGACTACAAGATCGTGTTATTTTCAAATTTCAATTTTGTTCGATTTTTTTGAATTTTCGAATGTTTTTTTTTTTTTATAATTTTCCGGATTTTATATTTTATCCTTTCTTTGTATCTGAAATGCTAGCTTTATTCCAAATTTTCAGTTTCTGTGGCTGTGAGATATACCCAATCTTTTTGATGACGCGAGAGTGAGTGAGTGTGTGAGTGACAAAAAATCGAAACTTTGAGTTCATATATCGTCTGCACTAATTTATGGGTATTTTTGAATTATCCATATTTTTGAATTTTTCCTTATTTAGTATCTTAAATATTACCTTTATTCCAAATTTCAAGTTTCTAGCGCTATGAAATCGAATTATTTTCAAATTTTCCTTATTTTTCGATTTTTCCGATTTTTTCGATTTTTTTGTTTTATTTTCGAATTTTATTTGGTTTTTTATTTTAACTTATTCTGAATCCTAAACACTATCTTTACTGCGAATTTTAAGTATCTACGGCTAAAAGATAAAATTATTTTCATTTTTTCAATTTTTTCGAATTTTTCGAATTTTTGAATTTTTTTTTTCGAATTTTCCGGAATTTTTAATTTTTCCTTATTTTGCATCCTAAATACTACCTTTATTCCGAATTTCAAGTTTCTAGCGCAACAAAATCGGATTATTTGAAAATTTTCGATTTTTTTCGATTTTCGATTTTTTCAATTTTGCTTTCGATTTTTTTTGGTGTTTTTGATGTTTTATTTTTCTGGATGATAAACACTACCTTCACACCGAATCTTAAGTTCCTAAGACTACAAGATCGTATTATTTTCAATTTTCAATTTTGATGGAATTTGTTGAATTTTCGAATGTTTTTTTTTCGAATTTTCCGGATTTTATAATTTTTCCTTTATTTGTATCCTAGACACTACCTTTTTTCCAAATGTCAAGTTTCTAGGGCTACGGGATCTACCTAATCTTTTTGATGACGCGTGAACGAGTGAGTGAGTGAGTGACAAAAAATCGAATGTTTGAGTTCATATATCGTCTGAACTAGAAAAGATAGAAAGTTTTAATTTTAAATTTTGGTCCTGTGTGCCAAATACTCTAGAAAAACGAAGTTTCAAATTTTTGGGATACTCCAGCGTGGAGATATGAGGGGGTCAAAAGTGCTCTGAGTTGCTTCCAGAAAAGTATGCTTACGCGCGGCATCCTCTCTCGACTTGGCGAAGGCACTGCCGTGTCTCCAGATCTAAAACAAACTATCCCCATCCTGTGGGATTTGTTTTTCAATGTTTTACTTTATTTAATGCAAAACATAGATTGCATCCGACAACTCGTAAAAAAGTCCTCCGGCCTGTACCGGCAGGAAAAGGTAGCTTTCCTATATCTTCGTTTTAAAATTTTAGCTAATGTTACTCGAAAACAGCAAGTTAAAATGCAAAGAAACCGTTTACAAAAGATTCGTTTACACTGAATTTGAATAAGAAATTCGCCAAATTATTGAGCTATAGCCAAGTTGGCTTCATTTATGAAGACTTATTTTTGTCGCCAAATTTGGCGAGATTTCGCCAATTGTCGCCAAGTTTGGCGAGAATTTGGCGCTAATGGATATGACTATATAGTTTTATGCGTATGATTGGGAAAATGATTACAACAATGAAAGAAAATAATTTGCGAGAAATCGCGTTCACTAAAACTTATAAATTTATATTAAAATCATTAAAATTACAGACATTACAATACACTTTCATAAAACATTAAAAACATATTAAAATTGGACGTTTCGGATTTACATGGAAAATCCCTCTTCAACAACAACATTTCACTTAGCGTAAATCATAGTTCAAAAATATCAACAAATAGAAAATGCAACGTACCAAAATTTCGAAGTCAAAGTTACAGTTATAAAAACACGGAGTATTCATTCGGGATTGCACCTGCTTGACCATTATTGACCATAAATTTATCGTTGGTTTTTTGTAATGTGCTGTTTTGTTTCAAAATGTCAGCCACCCTAGAATTTCAAACTGCTCTATCTCAGCCAATTTTTAAGATAGAGGTAAAACAAAAAATGCTCTGGAATCCTTGTATCAAGTCCTAACACCTAATTAAAAAATAAACTTGATTTTTTAACTTTTTTGTATATTTATTTTAGTTTTAAAATTTTCCGTGGCCGCCATCTTGAAACAAGATGGCGGACCAAGCTGGCCAACGAACTCGGTCGAGGCATTGGTGAGCTTAATACACACAATTAGTTTCATCCAAATTATTTTATAAATACGAGCTTTATCGTATCAAATTATTTTCATTTTTTTCAATTTTTTACGAATTTTTTTATTTTTTTTTCGAATTTTCTGGATTTTTTTAATTTTCCTTTTTCTGTATCCTAAATACTACCTTTATTCCTAATTTGAATTTTCTAGCGCAACAAAATCGGATTGTCTTCAAATTTTCGGTTTTTTTCAATTTCTTCGATTTTTTCAATTTTGCTTTCGATTTTTTTGGTGTTTTTGATGTTTTCTTTTTCTGGATGTTAAACACTACCTTCACACCAAATCTTAAATTTTCAAGACTACAAGATCGTATTATTTTCAATTTTCAATTTTGATGGAATTTGTTGAATTTTCGAATGTTTTTTTTTTCGAATTTTCTGGATTTTATAATTTTTCCTTTCTTTGTATCCTTAACACTACCTTTTTTTCCAAATGTCAAGTTTCTGGGGCTACGGGATCTACCCAATCTTTTTGATGACGCGTGAACGAGTGAGTAAGAAGTGACAAAAAATCGAATGTTTGAGTTCATATATCGCCTGAACTAGAAAAGACAGAAAGTTGTAATTTTAAATGTTGGTCCTGTGGGCCAAATACTCTCTATAATTGAAGTTTAAAATTTTTGGGATACTCCAGCGCGGAGATATGGGGGGGGGGGGTCAAAAGTGCCCTGAGTTGCTTCCAGAAAAGTATGCTTACGGCTGTCCTCTCTCGACTTGGCGGAGGCACTGCCGTGCCTCCAGATAATATCGTTAGAAAAAATAAAATAAAATAAACTTTAGCATCATTACTCCCGGCACCGAATTTCCCCCTATTTCCCTGTTATTTTTAATATCATATTTATCAGAACCGATTCTTATAAGTAACTGATAAATATGTAAATGATCTATCACCACTTTTACAGAAGTTGCAGCGCCTGCTGTATTTTCTGTAACACTATTTTCAAATAATAATATTCATGGTAGATTTCATGACAATTGCAATAGAAATATATCCGAAGCAATCTACTTCGTTTGGAATTATTAGTAGTAAAATATAGGAAACTGAAACCCCTCTTTTAATATATGTTATTATTTTTAGTTTTAGGAACAAAATAAATGCCTCTTTTTAGGTGCGTTCGTAATTATATAAATACGTAGCACCTATAGTCGTCGTTTGGTCCGTCCGTCTGTCCGTCCGTCTGTCTGTCTGTCCGTCCGTCTGTCTGTCCGTCCGCATATAACAACGCAAAAACTACCCAACCAAATGGTTTGCAATTTAAAATATATTATCTTTGCAGAATTTTGTCGAGACATTTCAAATTTTATTAAAATCGAATCAAAACTTTAGGAGATATTAATAAAAATATTTATTAAGAAATTTGATTTTTTTTTTTAAATCGGTGCTTTTTTGTTAGAGGAGCTTCCGATGGATGTTAAATCGTCAAGCGACCGAGATACTTATTTTATTACAGAAATTAATCTGCAGACGATATAATTCATTTCACAGAATTAAAAATCATCAAGATCTGAATATTTATATAACTAGCTGATACATATATATCTGAATATTTATATAACTAGTTAAGATATTTGTATGAACAGTGTCATAAAATATATACTTAACTAGCTGTTTAGCCCGTTCTACGCACGGGATATCATGAATTTAATTCTAAAACGTGCGTACGAACGCACCTCGTTTGTAACGTTTGACGTACAATTTCCAACTTGTTTTCCTCTATGGTAGGAAATAACCTTTTCGTTTTAAAAACTGAATTTAAAAAAAAAATTAACCGGAAAAAAAAAAGAACACTTTTATTTTTTATTTTTTTTTTAGATAAATGTATACATTTATTAACGCATGCACGCATATATATATATATATATATATTTTAATTTCGTTTTAATCTTTTGGAGAGCCACATAAGCTCAAATATGTTTCTTAATAGAACTTAAAAGGACCACAATTAAGTTAGACTGGCCAATTTGATGAAAAAAAAGAAAAAAAAACTCTATAGAGAAAGATGGGGGTACAATAAACAATTTTAAATTTTTTTTTCTGAAATTTAAAGATTAATTTACAAGAAAACATACCTAAGTTACTTATTTTCACTTATTAATTTTCTCAAAGCATATGTTTTAAGAATATTTAAAATAATATTTTTTTTATATAAAGCTTAAATATGTATCCCACTTTACCCCATGTCTGAGATACAGTGGGCAATGTATTGGTGAAGGGTAAATTACTCGATTAATACACATTTAAAAAAGCAAGTACATTATTAGAAATCTGTAGACACATTTTTCCATACACTAAACAGCACAGAACGCAACAATTGATTAACTTCCCATGCAGAAAAGCATGTAAAATAATTTTCGTGCACAATAACATTATATGCTATAAATATATTTAACGAGATTGTACTTGAGTACATTTAATTTCAAATGCAAATTAATTAGCGTCTTTTAGAAAATATATAAATAGGATAATTTTAAGACAGTTTTCTTTGTGACAGCCTGATGACTTCAATTACATTATTATTATTATTATTATTATTTTAAATTACACAATTAGATTTAGATATTTATGCATTAACTGGTATAATTGTTGTATTATTTTATTAAAAAAAAGAAAGAAAACAAATAACTTTCTAAATAAAATTTTCTGAGTTTGTTATGAATTGGTAACAAGATTCTTCAAAGTGTTAAAATTGCGCAGAACACAAATGTAATAGAACTATTTTCCTTTACTAAAAATGTAATAAAATTAATTGTAATGTAATAATTACTGAAAATGTAATAAACTTCTCTTAACTGCAGTTTTAATTTCAAAGAAAAAAAGAAAATATTGTTGTAACCAGGGCTTTACAAATTTTATAAAATCTGGTAGCCAGCAAAAAATTCTAGTCTTCAATAAAAAATACTTACCCTTCCCCCCTCTCGAGCCCTCTCACGAAAAACATTGATGTTGTTCCCTGTACTAGACACTTGTTTCCAAAACAGGGTGACGCCGATCTATTCTGTAATGTGTGCTGTGCACACAAGTGCCATGATAATAAATGCTCAATCATTTTAAGCGAGGAAAAAATATTTTAAAAATACATATTATTCTTTAATTTTATTAAAATCAATTATGCTTGAAATTTTAAGTTTTATAGACTTTTTTCAAATGTACCCAATTTTAGATGCCACAGAGGCTGGGTTGATACTATTTCTTACTGCTTTATTGAACCTCTCGGCGAGGCCCGAGTGCACGGCGAGGCCCGTGCACTGTCAAAGCTGTACGGGACTTGATTAATAAATTTGAAGAAACTGGTTGCACATGCGATCGACCTCGGTCTGGACGACCTTCCGTTCCTGTGGAAGCTGTTGCAGAAGTCCATCAGACGATAAGCACAGTTCGTCCCGCAACTGCATGTGGTGTTTCACGTGTTCTGGATCTGCCGAATCCAGCTGTACGCAAGATTCTGCGCTCTGTTCTAAACATGTTTCTGTATCGATTCCAGCGTGTCCAGATGTTGGAAGCGGGAGACTATCAATTACGGCTGGATTTTGCAAATCAATTCCTTATCCGGTACGATGAAGATAGCAGCTGGCCTTTACGCATTCTGTGGACAGATGAGGCGCATTTCTCGTTAACTGGTAACGTGAATTCGAAAAATTGTGTGCACTGGGCAGAGAATAATCCACATGATGTGCATGCACGTCCATTACACGAGGAAAAAGTGACTGTGTGGTGTGGTATAACGAGTACGTTCATCCTCGGCCCTTACTTTTTTGAAGAGGTTACTGCCAGTGATCTGCAAACGTGTACAGTAACGAGTGCTCGCTATCTGGACATGTTAACTCATTACGCGATTCCCGCATTGTAACGGCAAAATGCTCTAGCTGAAGTTGTGTGGATGCAAGATGGCGCTCCTCCACATGTCGGGTCTTCAGTCAAACGTGTCTTAACTCAACAGTTTGGTGACAGAGTTATCTCCCGTCATTTTCCGTTTCCGTGGCCACCAAGGTCTCCTGATCTGACACCAATGGATTTCTGGCTGTGGGATATCTGAAATCCAAAGTGTATCAGTTTCGTCCTCAAACTGCATCTGATTTGAAAGATGCCATAAGAACTGCGATTCAAGAGATTCCTATTGCCATGATACGTGCTGTAGAAAACACCATCAGCCGCATGCAAAGTGTCATCGCGTGTGAAGGAGGTCATGTGGTAAATTTGTGAAACACAATAAAATGCTTTATTTTATGCTGCTTCTCTGTCCTTTTTGGTTGTCCTCACACCGGTGATTTTCATGCTACAGTTGTCGTTCCAACGCTATTTAGGGTTTTTCAAAATGGAGATCACATTCCAACACAAAAAATTGGGTGTTGCCATTTGATTTTTTCGAAATTTTCTTACTGTAACCGTAACTGTTTGAGTGACACTGTTGTTTTCCATATCATTCTTGAGCGCATACCTCAAAATACCTTTTGCCAAAATTTCACACTCAGAAAAAGAAACTGATTAAAACTACAAAACATATTTTTTGAGTACATTTTGTTGTTTTAGCAAAATTGGAGTTAAATTGGAGCATTTTACTTCAATTAACAAAACATTTTTGCTGACGATACAAAATTCTTTTTTAGAATTGCAAAAAAAAATTTTTTTGTTGATTCAAACAAAATTTTTATTGACCCATATTTAAACAAAAATTTTGTTTAAATATAGGTCAATAGAAATTTTGTTTGAATCAACAAAAAAAAAATTTTGTTGAAAACCACTTTTTTTTTGCAATTCCAAAAAAAAATTTGTATCGTCAGCAAAAATGTTTTGTTAATTGAAGTAAAATGGTTCAATTTTACTCCAATTTTGCTAAAACAACCAAAATGTACTCAACAAAAATGTTTTGTAGTTTTAATCAATTCCTTTTTCTGAGTGTTTCTGTGAATGGTATGATAGTTAGGGGCCCAAATGTCGGAATAGTTTTTTTATAATTACCCTGTACTTTCTAAATGGTTAGAGCTGCCGAATAGACACAGGTCACTTTTACCTTATTTTCTCTTAGAATGGATACTTTGAAACGAGACTTTTCAACGGAAAATGATCTAAATTATCTTTTCAAGCAAGAAAAATCCTAAAAATCTTAATCGAACAAGTGAACTTGTAGTGATTCAGTAGCTAAATTTTTAGCGGCAAAGTCCTAATTCTTTCAATACAGACTATTTCTGGTCATCAAGCATAATCTACGAAAATTATTTCCCTGATTACAAAAATCATTCATATCCGCTATATATAAGATAGACATGGGAAACTGGTGCCAAAAGGCTGGAAAACTAACCAAGTTTTTGTTGTTGTTGTTGTTGCAGGTTTCCGCAATTTGACTGTAATGTAGCAGTGTTAATTTCAGTGTCCAAAAAACCTGAAATGTTCAAAAACCAGTAAAAAACTCAGAGTGTGTCATCTGGTACCGCGATACCCGATTACCAAAACACAGTGCAGAGGAATCAGTGTATCAGATTTTTGAACCCTGAGACAACAGATTACCATAGTCATTACATCGATCCCCTACTGTGTTGCTGGCTAATATGAACAGAAATTGACTATCGACTAGATGTGCTACGCGCTACCTAGCCAATGTTTCAAACAGCCACTTTACGGAAACCTGCAACAGAAATAATTGGTTAGTTTTCCAAAATTTTGGCATCAATTTCATGTGACTTATCTTATATACAGGGTGTATCAGGATTGATCGTTCAAATTTGGTGGGGAGTAGAAAATAGCAAAAGAAGACAATCTCACATAGGATAGTAGGGCGCAAACGAACGCATAACGTTGAAGCGAGCGCTATGTATGTACAACTTCTGATCACACGCAAATCTCTGTGACAACCGGCTCTGTCCAGCTGGCTGTCACAGCTGTCTGTGACTCTGCCGGCTGTCCGTGACTCTGTCCAGCCGGTCATCATTGGACAACGCAATGTAATATGTAGTAGTAGAAGTAATTTGAATTTTTGTTCGTTTAATGCATATACAGATATGCATCTAACTTACAGTGTGGCAGGAGGAAGCGTTTGGAGAGTTGCGCAAATGTATGCAGAACGCTGATCTAACCGGCGCATATCTCAGCATCAATTATTTGCACGTGTTCATCAACAACTGTGTGAAATTGGATCGGTTGCCAGTACCTGTCACGATAAAGGAGGCAAGAAAACGATATAGACAGTTCCAGTCGAGGAAGCTATTATACTACAGTCGGTCGAAGAACATCCAAATTACAGAACATGAGGTATTGCCCTCCGGTTTGGTATTTCGCACTCAACAGTGGGGCGGATACTGAACTAGGAACGTTTGCATCCTTTTCATTTGCAAAGAAGTTACTTCAAGCAGACGACTATAAAAGAGTGTGGAACTTTGTCAGTGGTTTCGACAGAAAACTATCGTTGATCCCAATTTTCCAGAGTGTGTCCTTTTCACCGATGAAGCGTTTTTCAGTCGTGAAGTTTATTTCAACACATACAATTCGCATCTGTGGGATTTTGGCAACCCGCAAGGTACGAGAGGTAGAAATGCACAACACCTTTTTGCCATTTGTGGTGTAATGTGTGGACTGGGATAATCGGTGACAATTTGCTGGGACCGTATTTACTACCACCCCGTTTGAACGCAGCAAAATACCTCACATTTCTTGAGACTGCGTTACCGAGTTTTCTGAGCGAGGTTCCTGCTATTATTCGTCGACAAATGTGGTTTCAGCATGACGGCGCTTCAGCACATTACGCAAATGCTGTGCGTGTTTGCTTGACCAGAAAATTTGGAGCTCAATGGATTGGTTGCGGTGTACTACGCCACCATGGTCACCATTAGCCATTACGGTCACCGAATTTATCTTCAAATGATTTCTTTGTCTGAGGTGCAATTAAAAACATGTAGTACTGTTGACAGTGATATAAAGCTTGTAGCACGCATATCACTTGCTGCCGGCAACGTCGGGGGAAATGCCAGACATTTTCCACAATGTCAGGCATGTATTGCAGCAAACGTTGAATTTCGAGCACCTACTGTAACAATGTACAAACAATGCAGAAATAAAAGTGTTTTGACTTACTTGTTATGTTTCCTTTCCATCACCTGCTGGGAAAATACAGGGGTAGCGTTCTGTATTTTGTGTTTAAAATGAAAAGAAAATCCTTTAAAAAATATTAGTGATTTAATCTCACGTTGAACGAAATAAAACTAGTGAAATTAATAACACACCTCATTAAATAAATTTTTGCTTTACAAATTCTCTTTTAAAGAAATGCATATAAAACGACTTTTTTCACATAAAAAAAAGACAAACTGAGTTTAAAAAAAGCGATATCAAAATTGGTCCACTTTCTATAAATATCCTCTCTCTAACATTTTTACCCTGTTGTTGCTGTTTTTTTTAAGGTGCACATAATCCTGTAAAGGTTTTTTTGTTTACTTAACAAGAAGGGGAAGGAAATCCGTAAAGGCTGTTCTTCGGTAATCAAAACATTTCAGCTATATTCATTTTTAGCTACTTCCCTGTTATAGGGATCTTGACACTTTTTTAAATAGTTTAGCGCAATGCGAGCTTTTTTTTTAGAAAATGGGATTTGTTGCTAAATTATGTAAAGAGCTAGGAAAATAAAACTAATGAACTAGCCTGTTTGTTTATGTATGTATGAAAAAATTGGTTCAGATTACGCGTATTTGATAAATTACTTCTGTTTATACGGGTGATTCGGAATTCCTTGGTAAAACTTTAAGGGGTGATAGAAAACGCCTAGACAAGTTCAAAATACCACACAATGCATAGTCGTAACTCAAGCAGTGAAGCGCTACCGGGCGCTTTCTGACTGTGGAGAGTCATGTTTACAGCACAATTTGGACTTCCAGAGCACTTACACCATGCATGTCTGCATTTCCTAATTAGTAAAACGAGCCATATTTTTTGCAATCTATGGTAGAAATCACGATGTGTGTGAAGGACCAGCGCTTTGTGTATTTAATGACAGCACCATCTAGCGGTTCACTGCTTGCGATACGCCCATGTATTGTATGACGAAAATAGCTTGTTTAGATGTGTATTATCAAACCTTAAAGTTTTGCCTATGAGTTCTGATTCACCCTCAACTTCTCTGCAGGAAATTTGATACAATTTAAGATACAGTACCCCCCCCCCCCCCCCGTACACACACATACACACTCTCGTGAATTACTTAATTTACAATTTCTTTATTTCTTCTTTTGATTTTCATCCATATTAGTCCCATATTAGTCATCCATATATCCCAGTTAGTAACACATAATAAAACCGCATAAATAAAATCAGCAATCATTTGTTAGATATTGTGTATAGAAAATTTCCCTTTCCTTATCAACGCCATTTTCTTTATTTCACAAAGACCTTATAACGGGGAAGTATAACTTGTTAACTCTATTTCTTCTGTTAAGTAAATTAACTTTATTAATTTTTTTAAACAAAATGGATAATCTATCGATAAAATTCGCTACTTAGCCAAAAATTAAAAAGGAATAGATTTCTTTTTTAATATAAAAAACCTAAAGAATTGCACCAAGCAGAATAAAAATTGTGAAATGGTTTATCGAGTCAAGCAGCAATAAGCATTTAACTAAGGATCTTACCTTTTTAATTTTATACTTTCAACAATTTATTACTTCTCTATAGCTAGTGGGTATATGACTAGACTAAAAGTTATTCGAATACCTTTATCGGCTTCCATAATTCATTTTTAACCGAACATAGCGCGAATTTCTGAGAAATTCGTGCATTCGAGCATGCTCCATGAAGTCAATTACCTAAATCTATAACAGGGCTTGTTTGCCTCAAAATAATCAAATTCTAACCGTATCGTCACTAATCCATCGATAATCTGCTTTCCAGATTCAGTTCAGCGAAAACACGATATATCGATAACGAACCATTATTTATAACGAACAAATCGGTCGCCTATCCCATCCAGATGCTTCTTTGATCAATATTGAGCGCTACTTCGTTCGACACTTCCGATATTCTGAATTTGACAGTTACTTGTCGATAACAACTTGTTCTGTAAATGGTATATCCGAAAATATTGCGTATGGTGGTAGTTTGTGGCATTTTTCGGTGCTTGAAGTTACGGAATAATGAGAACTGATAAATTAATGAGGGATGTTGATTGAATTATTGTTCACTCGTTTCGACTTATGGATACTAAAATACTTTCATATTCATTCAGTAGATGGCACCATGCGCGCCTCCGAGGGTGGGGGAGGAGGGCAATTGCTCTTCCCTGGATTCAAAAATTTAATTAACTAACTTTTTTATTTCCCTCGTGATTTTGAAAAAATATATAATTTATTTTTCTCAAATTATTTCAAATTATTAAATACTAACATAAAAAGGAACTAAAGCTTTATTATCGGGGGGTTCTGTTCCACCTGATCCCATATGAAAGACAATTTTTATTTTTTTTTATTATTTTTTCGTCCATGTGTTAAAAAATATCTTAAGCGCTGCTGAAAAAAATAATAAACTTCTCCAATTCTTCATTTTGACAAAAGTGATTAGAAACTTATAAAAAAAATGTTTTATTGTTACATTTCTGTTATTATATTTACATTTATTATTATTATTTTTTTTAATGCTGATATGTTGAAACAATTTCCTTCATTAAATGAAATATATTATAAATCGTTACTAGTTAATTATATTAAAATGTATATAATTAATATTTTCTACATCAATTTTTTTTTTTGTAGTGATAGTAGTAAGTTTGTTAATTACTCACATTATTAGTTTAAGGACACGAACAAAAGAAAATGCTCCAACAACCCAGTTATTTATTTAATACAAAAGTGTTTTCAACGATGAACTAAATTAACGATCAAATATAAAAGCGACATTGTATTCTATGTGTTTTGGTATATTTTCACATTTTTTTTTATGTGCCTTAAATGCTTTTCAGTACAGTTATAAAAAAAAAAAAGTCAAACTTTTGGACCAAAATTTTCTGTGTCTATTGATTATTGATGTCTTTGTAAATAAGAAGTGAAAATTTTGTCAGAACAGTAGCATAATAATAATAAACAAGAACGAAAAATCATGCGTCAAGCATAGATTATGTAACACTTTCCAACGCTTCCAAAATAATTTTACAAATCATACCGTTTAATAAGCTGAAAGATAACATCTAAGTAAACAATTTGGAAAACGCATAACATATTTAAAAACGTAATTTCAGGAATTTCCAACATATACAATATTCGGAAAAATATCCGAATACTTTTATTCAGCCCTGTGTATGATCTATAGATTTGTATATATATACTACATAGGATGCTAAATTTTAGTTCAGTTAGGAAACGCGTAGCACAGTTTAAAATTCTCCTTCTGGAGTTTCTGTCAATAAGCAGAAATGTGTTCGCGAACTTTTGTGCTTCCCTCTATACGATCTACAGAATTTATATACACACCACGTAATAGACAAAAAGCGAGTTAAATTTAAAATCGCGTTCAGTAACTTCCAGGAATTATAGTTAACAGAGAGTAGAGAATTCTTTTGTGTGTCCCTGTAAATGAACGATGACTGCTATACACACAGTATTCTGTAGTAAGCCTCTTGTAATGCACCTTGGTGATCTATATATTTTTTTAATGCCTTTAAAATAGTGAAACATTATTTAAATAAACCGCAGACGATTTTTCTCCATAGACGTAATGTAACGGAATTCTTTTGACTGTCCCTGTAAATTAACTTATAAGTGCTATGCACACCCTATTCCAGATTAAGCTTCTTTTAATGCACCTTAGTGATATATATAAATTTCAATGTATTTGAAATTGTGAAACATCATTTAAATAAACCGCAAATGATTTTTCCCCATAGATCGCAATGTAACGGAATTCTTTTGAGTGTCTCTGTAAAAAAACTATAAGTGCTACGCACTTCCGTTGAAATTGGGAACATGCTATAGATAGCGACAATAACATATAAAAATTGCAGAGCAATCCGAGCATATTTACGGGAGTTAGAGCACGGACAGACGGCCATACGGTCAGACAAACCGAAGTCATAAACACTTTTCAACTAGATTGGAAAGTGTTAAAAAAATTGATGAATTTCAAAATTGAACTCTAAAATGATCATTCTGTGTGCAACATACAATGATTGTCACTCGTAATTCTATTATATGAATGCTGCTATAGTATTATGACTTTTAAAAGTAGAAAAACAAATTATAAAGTGTGTGTGGGTAACAAAAAAGCTCGACAGTTAGCGTCAAATATATAATGAATGATCTATTAAAGCTCATCACCATCACAGTAATGTTGTAAGTGGGCAAACTAAAACAATATAATCAATGAAAAAAATGTATTAGAGTTTTCATTAAATAAATAAAAAAATGTTTTTACCGATATCCTGTAACCCGGGAAGCCCGGGCTCAAAAATATTCAAAATTAAGTGTAAAATAAATTTAAATTTCAACCTAAATATTTTTTCCATAGACATAAAATAAATCATAAATAAATAAATAAATAAATAAAACAAAATAAAATAAAATAACAGTATTTTCGTAATTATTACATCGATTCAAAAAGAAAAAAAAATAATTTTTATTTTCATATATCATCAAAAAAAAAAAAAAAAAAAAAAATCTAAAAGAGCTTTAAATTATTACATTAAAGGTATGTTTTCAATTTAAAAAAAAAAAGGTAAAAAATACATATAACAGGAATTGATTTTAATTCTTTTCTATTTATAACTATTTAAAATCAATAAGAAACATCATCAACAATAGCTATAAAAAAATCATTTAATGAAACCAGGCGTAGCAACAACCATTAAACAGGGAGATAACACAGCAAAAATAATACAAAATATTTTTGCACGTATTATTATAAAAAAAAAAAAAAAAAAAAAAAAAAAAACTAAAAATATTCTTTAAAAATGAAAAATCACGAGAGAAAATTTTAATTTAGTTACATTTCACAGGAAAAAACAAAAAAAGAGAGAGAGAATTTTTTGGTCTTCCACGTAATCATTGCATTATTAGTTTTCTTTTATCAGTCCTGTAATGCTCATACAGTTATTAATCGTATTAAAACCGCTGCCTCATTATGTCACACGACGTAAAAATCCCAACAACTGCTGATGGCATTTGGTCCTCCAATAAAACGGATAATTAAACTCCGCATCGAAGAACCCCTTTTTTACAATAAAAATGATTTTTATACCCAAAAATAAGTGATTAATGACAAATTGAGAGCCTAATATGAGAGTAAAAAGATTTCGGAAAGGACACGTAAAAATAAAGCAGGTATTCCTCGTGGAAAGCAAAAAATGGCTGTAATTATAATGGTGGCACAGGTTTCGTGATTGTGATTGGTTGAGTTGCTTGTGTGTCACATGACATTGTAAAGAAAGGGGGAATGATGTTTGCACGACAACCCTGCTGACTGTTTCATGTACACACCTAACACTGGAACGTAATGAGTGATGCTGGATGTTTAGGTGCGTGACATCAGACACGAGAGGCTAAAAAATGCTTTTTAAAGCATCAGACGGAACAGCCATATTTGGTCACATCATCCTAAATGGGTCGTATTCTTACGATCATTTCTTTTGGTTATAATCATGCTCGAAAAATACAAAAACGCTTACATCCAAAGCATTATGCATTTCATGTATTTCATATTAAGATTTATTAGATAACGACAACTTGCAATGTTTAAATTATTAGAGATAAAGGATAGCACTTTATACATAAAAGTAATTAGTTATCATCAATTTTTATCAGCTTCTTCAGTGATTAGATCTTGCCTTTCATTTTTTCTGCTCTTTATTTATCTTTCCCTCTTCCAATTTATATATATATATATATATATATATATATATAATATTATATTCAATGAAAGCCTTTTTAGGTATTACAAAAATGTTTTTATTCTCCTTTGTTTACATTTTGCTTTCTGAATTGTAAACAGTGATTGCATTTTAACAAGGGGTAAAAAGTATATTGTCGCAGAAATTTTCCATTCAATCAGGTAATCCTTTATTTAGTAATTTTTTTGCGCATTCTCAAGAAAGGTTTTATAAAATTAAACTATTTTTTTAAATATTTTAATCTTCATTTTCTAGGTTTTCAGATATTATGTCTCCGTATTGTCCGGTACCATATCATTAAAAAAAAAATAATAATAATAAACAATAAAAATAGCGAACATAAAGTCAAAGTTTTCGAAAGTGGGAAATGTAAATTGCAATTTTTCTTTTCTTTTTCTATTTTTTAAATGAGCAAAACGATTAGTATTTTTCATTAAATATAAAACAATTTTACTTTTCAAATTTTCCCATCAATTTTCCCTCTCTCTCTGTTTTAATTTTAGAAATGTAACACTCATTTTTTTGTAACAAATAAGAAAAAGAGCCTTATCTGACTCTTAAAATTCACGAACAATATTTTTATCATCTTAATACAAATAAAATTTAAGTGAGAGAAATGAAGCTAATTTGCAATTGAGCCAGTTGGAGAAAAGTGTGTTTTCTTTTTATTATTATATTTTAAATAATGTCCAAAAGCGTTTGAAAATTTGAGTTAAAGTCGTGCTTTTTATAAGATTAATTTCAAATATTTGGTGAGTCATCCATTGCATTTAAAGCGCACTTGTATATAGTGAGCACGAATTAAAAAAAATGAATTTTATGGATATGAAAGGGAGAATTGGTTTGTACAATATAAAACTTGCTAAAAATACAATTGTTATTAGAAAAATTTGGAAAAATCAAGCAAAAATTCGCAAATTCGCAAAACAATTTTCGATTTTTTCGTTTGTTGAAGGAAATTAGAAGAAAAATATATGACGTAAAAATAATCATACAGACATTCGAAAAAAAAAACCACCCCCTGCAATAAAAGCAGTTTCATCCATTAATTTGTAACATTACCTTTTTCTATTCATAGTTTCAGTATTATACAAAAATAAAACATTTAGTAATAATGTGTCATTTAATTTCATACTCTTAAATTCATAAATGTAACTTTTTTTTTATTTATCATTTATTCATTAAAACATTTCAAATAGCTTGATTACACTTTTAATTTTTCTTCAATTTCCATAATAAAAACATAATATTCTTTTAATAGCACATCCATAGCTTGGTTATTAAGAAGTCTCTTTCAATACGAACAAATGCTCGGCCCTACGTCTTGTTATAACAGCCGTTATAACGAGGCGACTGTATTTTTAAACGTTGAATATCAAAGTCAATTTTATTAAATATATTACAAAAGAAGCATTCAAAGAGTGTAATTCATAATTACCATACATTAGAACATATACTCGTTGTAAAAATTTTCTGACTTGTGTCAATGATTATGATTAACATCATAAAATCCTTCTTCTATTTCATATTTCTTTTTCATGATTAACATCATAGAATCCTTCTTCTATTTTTTTAATAGCACATCCATAACTTGGTTATTAAGAAGTATCTTTCAATACAAACAAATGCTCGGCCCTCACAGAAAAAAATAAAACCCAATTTGGGTCGAAAGATTCTTAGGTATGTGCCCAAATTGGGCTATGTCTGTTTTGGTTACCACTGTGTATCCATTTTGGGCACAAAAAATAAAACCCAATTTGGGTCGAAAGATTCTTAGGTATGTGCCCAAATTGGGCTATGTCTGTTTTGATTACCACTGTGTATCCATTTTGGGCACTGTTAAATACCCATTTTCAATTTGAAAAGATTCGAAAGATTCTTAGGTATGTGCCCAAATTGGGCTATGTCTGTTTTGGTTACCACTGTGTATCCATTTTGGGCACTGTTAAATACCCATTTTCAATTTGAAAATGGGTATTTAACAGTGCCCAAAATGGATACACAGTGGTAACCAAAACAGGCATGACCCAATTTGGGCACATACCTAAGAATCTTTCGACCCAAATTGGGTTTTATTTTTTTCTGTGTACGTCTCGTTATAACAGCTGTTAGAACGAGGCGACTGTATTTTTAAACGTTGAATATCAAAGTCAATTTTATTAAATATATTATAAAACAAGTGTTCAAAGAGTGTTATTCATATTTATCATACATTAGAACATATACTCGCTGTAAAAATTTTCTGACTTAAGTCAATGATTATGATTAACATCATGGAATCCTTCTGTCCTATCGCTTGATATCGGTTTGATTTAATATTTGTCGCAAATATCTCACATACATTTTTGTAGAAAAATATAGTGATCAAAAATGTGTGGAGAACATACAGATCTCTTTAATTCAACAGTCCAACTTCTTTCGTGGTGGCGATAGTATCGTTGCTGGAATGACAATGAAATGCGTGCTTCAAAAAACTTATCTTTGTATTTGCAATTCTAATTCACATTCTAACAATTATTTTCAGTGAGTCAAAAAAGCATTATGATTGTTGCAACAAATGATTATCCACCTGCAATTATTTTAAAAAGATGCTGGCTTATGTGAATGAGACTCGAATTACGACATGGGTATATACGGGCGGGAGAAACTTGGTTTTTCGATTTTTTTTTCTTCTTTCTGAAAATAACTCTGATTAGCATAGGCTGCATTTAATAGCGAATACGAAAACGGAAGTATGAAAATTTACGTTGTTAAGAATGACCCCTTTTTGCAAGGGAGATTTAAAACGGTACTTCGCCTTTTGGCTCCATATATATTAAAGTGAATAATGAATATGTTATTTTAAGGCATTCTAAAATAATTGTGGGTCTGTAATAAACATTTCGTGAAAACTCGGATGATAAAATAACCCTTTGAAATATATGTGCATAAAATAAAGAAAACTGCTTATTAATTCTGGAACTTTATGCATACGACGATTGAAGGGGCGTTTTTCGAAAATTTTGCTTTATTTATTCTTTAGACAGCGTGATTTCTTTTAAAGATGATTTATTTTTTTAATGTACTTTTATAATTAAGGCTTCATGAGAAATCACTGTTTTATCCAGTAATATTACCAACTGTTCCTCCCACCCCTCCCCACTAGCTTATATTTGAATGAATTTGTATAATATAAAGACCTTTTAACATTTTGTTTTCTTTCTCAAGGTCGCGTGAGCACAAAGCATTTATTCTGATCTTGAACCAGCCAAAGACCTTCGAATTTATCTTGCTTACGCTGCTAGTGCTTATGTTAATTAGTTGTAAGAAATTTTATAATTTTTTAAGTTATAAATGTTTCGAATAAAACCTTATTGTTGACGTGGCATGATATTTCAACAGGGTTGCGCGCTGATTATATTACCGAGCTTAAATACAATAATATTTTATTTTAGCGTATGTGAGAAAACTATAAATCTATATTTGCGTGCAACCTGATGATTCAACCAATTCAGCGTGACTATTTCTAAATATAAATACTTTGTGTGAAGTATTTTTTTTATGTCCATAAGTATGTTTATAAAAAGTCTCTAAATGCAGTAAAAAAGTTAACATTATTAATTTAAAAAAATATATTAGCTGCGTTCACGAAAAAATTTTTGGAAATTTTTTTTAAGTATTTTGTATTTAAACAATATAGTTCTATCATCATTAATCAAATGTTTTTGTGCTATATGAGTTAAGTGACATATAGAAATAACAAAGATAAAATGTTTGTTATTCCAGAAAAAGTAAAAATGAAAAAAATAAATAAAAATTTAATAAGCACACGAGTTGTGTACTTCAAAGGGTGTCACATCACTTGATAAAGCATTTTTCTTTACGTACTTTTTTAGCGATAAAATGTGCTTTTTTATGGATTTTCATTGTTCCGGGAGGGGGCGGGGGTGGGGTGAGTTAATATATTAATGTGTGTCAACGTATTAATGTGTTTTATTACATCTTTTAACTAATCATTTTTTTTAAATAATATAAACATGTACTATTTCTAAAATTACGCTCTGTTGTGGAAATTTTGATAGTTCAAGAGGGCTTCATGACTCTCTTGACACTGTCATGGCAAGCTACTTGCAGGGCCTGACTAATTCAGGGGCTTGCGATGTAGCTCCCCGGGCACCCCACTTGAGGGAACCCTCATGGAAGTAATCAAAATTTTCGTTAAGAGGGTGCCAAATAGTTAAAAAGGGCTAAAAATAATCAAAATTCTTACATTTTCGAGGATTTAGGAAGAAAGCGTGGTCTTCTCATTCCTCTCTCTGCTTCCTGTACCACATCTCCCTACCCCCCCCCCCCCAAAGAAAAAAAAAGAGAGAGATTGCATTATTTCATTAGAAAACTTTCCCCAGTATAACGATTAAAATTTTATTCTGACAACTTAGTATTCATTGTTTTCAAAAGAAATTCATTATTTACGTTTTCCTCATCACGAGGCAAGTTAAAACCGTTAAAAATTGTACCAATTAACCATTGAATAGCACATGGTACGAAATTTATATATACATACAATATGTATGAAGTTTATTACTAGTCACTTTAGCATAATTCACCAACAATTTCTATGAATATAGATAGAAGGGGACCCCCAGTATGATGCTTGCCCCGGGGTCCTAGATAATCTAAGTCGGGCCCTGGATACTTGGATAATAATAATAATATCAATTCTGTTTTGAAATTGTCTACAATTCTTTTAAAGCTTAGATAAGTAGAAATTATCAAATGCCATCCCGATTACTCGCGTCCGCTTTTCCATTATGAAGCAAATTAAAACGGCAACTTTCATAAACCACCTTTATTATTAAATATATCTCCTCGTCCATCCTACTCCAATTCGACCTAAATTTTAGCCCCTAACGGAACCAATACAAACCCTTCTAACTGCATTACTATCCGCTAACCAACAGATCTTATCATATATCAACACATGTATCTATAGATTGTTTAGGTATGTTATGGTCAATATGATTAATCCGGTCATTATTAATAATAACCGGTTATTATTAATAATGACCAGATTAATCATATTGACCGTAACATATATATACATAGAGAATGCTATTATTTCTAACCCCTTTGCTAACATGTATCCACTAGCGGATACATGCTACCTAAAATTAATTTCATCTGTGAAGCGAATGAGTTAAAAGTTTTTGCTATACGGAAAATGTAGAGTGAAAAATGAAATACTGAATGAAAAGAAAAGGAAAAAAATAAAAAAGTAAATAAAAGTTTAAAATTTCTTTATACATTTTTTTAAAATTTAAAACAATTACGATTTGTATGCCAGCTAATTAGAGACAGATAAAATCCTCGATATAGATTAAGGGGGGTGTGGAGCGGGGAAGGATCATATCTGTTAATAAAAGATTCTTTCAATATCAATGTGCTTTTTCCACACGAAAAATTTTGCTGTTTTTGTGGAAATTTTTATAAGTAACAAGATAAGATCACGACCCTCTACTTGCATCTATCTGTTCTTTACTTAGATAATGCGAAAAAATTAAGTTTCGCTTTGAAATTATTTCTCAATCCTCTCTAAAGCAGAGTTCAAAAGAAATTATCCAATGCCATTCCGATTAGCCGCCTCAGCTTTTCCATCATACAACAAATTAAAACGGCAACTTTCATAAACCACCTTTATAATTATTCGTTTGCTTATGAAATTTATCTCCTCATCCATCCTGCTCCAATTCGATCTAAAACCTTAGCCCACAACGGCACCGGCACAAATCCTCCTAACTGCATTACCACCCGCAAACCAACAGATCAATATCTATCCGATATATGTATCCTTTTCAGAATTTTAATCGGTTTCTACACAGTTCCAAATAAGGCATAATTCGACTTCGTGTGCAGCTCCGGGCGGTTAACCCCTCCTGTGATGATATTGTCCATGAGGGTCTCTTGTGTGCGCCTAATTGGTTTATAAGAGCAAGCTCATGGCGTTTCATGAGCTATTCCTATTGCTACGGCGGGCGGCATTACTCAATGTCATATCTGATTGACAGGCGGGCAGGAATTTAAAACTATTACATTTACATATTTTCGTCGCGTCTTCATTGATTTAGCAGTATTCTGTCCTATCTCTGTGTCGGAGAAGTGCTTTTCTCTCTCTCTCCCCTTCTCTTCGCTTTCGAGAGCTGTGGAGCGCTTTGAGAAGGGATAACAAGGGGTTTGTGTAGGTAGTGAAAGATGCATTTTAGTGAGGAAGTTTTGTTTTCCTTATTGCTGACGGGTTATCAGATTCCGTTAAAGGGAAACATTTAGATCCCATTAAATTATTAGTAATATGAATGTTATTGGGTTGATGTGTAAGTTCGTAGAGTCTTCTTTGCTGCGCAACACTGCAAGTGTTAGGAGTTTATGGTTTGTCATCTGTTATTTGCTATTTAGTGCTGTCCTGATAAATTATAAAAAAGCTTTGAACACTGTGAAAAACCTTGTTTGTAAAACAAGGTTCCGAGTTACCCACGATTCCGAATACCCACGATTCCGAATACCCACGATATCCACGATTCCTTGTTTGTGAAAAAACCTTGCACTGTACCTTGAGCTTTGAACACTGTAAAAAAATACAAATGTTTCTTAATCTAGGAGAATATAATATAACCACGAACAAAAATATGCGATAACCTCTTCCGAGTTACCCACGATTCCTAATACCCACGATACCCACGATTACTTGTTTGTTGAAAAACCTTGCACTGTACCTTGAGCTTTGAACACTGTAAAAAAATACAAATGTTTCTTAATCTAGGAAAATATAATATAACCACGAACAAAAATATGCGATAACCTCTTCCGAGTTACCCACGATTCCTAATACCCACGATACCCACAATTCCTTGTTTGTGAAAAAACCTTGCACTGTACCTTGAGCTTTGAACACTGTAAAAAAATACAAATGTTTCTTAATCTAGGAGAATATAATATAACCACGAACAAAAATATGCGATAACCTCTTCCGAGTTACCCACGATTCCTAATACCCACGATACCCACGATTCCTTGTTTGTTGAAAAACCTTGCACTGTACCTTGAGCTTTGAACACTGTAAAAAAAGACAAATGTTTCTTAATCTAGGAGAATATAATATAACCACGAACAAAAATATGCGATAACCTCTCCCGAGTTACTCACGATTCCGAAAAGCTTTTATTATCTTTAGAGACCCCAGAAAGTAATATATTTTTATAATTTAAAGAAGCATTTATAAAAACAAGGTTATCAGATTCCGTTAAAGGGAAACATTTGGATCCCATTAAATTATTAGTAATATGAATGTTATTGGGTTGATGTGTATGTTCGTAGAGTCTTCTTTGTTGCGCAACAATGCAAGTGTTAGGAGGTTATGGTTTGTCATCTGTCATTTGCTATTTAGTGCTGTCCTGGTAAATAAACCTTGAGCTTTGAACACAGTAAAAAAAGAGAATGTTTCTTAATATAGGAGAATATAATATAACCACGAACGAAAATATGCGATAACTTCTTCCGAGTTAACTACGATTCCGAAATTCGTTCTTTGTCTTTAGAGACCCCAGAAAGCAATATATTTGAGAGATTTAAAGAAGCATTTATAAAATCAAGGTTTCTTTTGCTGCCACTGATTTTGTTTCCGGGTTATTTTTATAGTAGTTTTTTCTCAGTTTTTTTCAACCCGGAATATAAGTTTTTCGGATGCTATCAGTTTTCAGGTTCAATAAACAGGTTTTGCACAAAACACGATAAATTAACAATATTAACATTAACATTAAAATTAATATTATTGTGTTACTCTTGCATGTAGAAATTTCAATTACGCAGTTAAAAATGTTTAATAAAGAAGTAATAGCATTCTGAAAACCGATATTATGATTTGAGAAAACTGATTAATAAACTATAAGAACGACTCGGAAATTTTACGCAAATCTATTGCAGCAATTGAAATCTTGAAAATATATTTGTTTTTGGGGTTTCTAAAGATAAAGCATGCTTTTCGGAGTCGTGGATAAAACTCGGAAGAAGTATTGTATTTTTTCGTTCGTGGTTATATTTTGATAGGTTAGGAAACATTTCTCTTTTTTTATGCAGTTTTTAATACAAGAACTAACGCCAGTAAATTCCGATGTGAGCACCCTTGGCAGCTCGAAGAATGTCAAGGCGGAATTCCATTTCTCGCCACGTATTGTCCAACATTCGGGCTGTCACACTAGACACAGCATCTGTGATCCTGACCTTCAGTGTTTCAATATCATTTACTGGTGTTGAAAACAGTCTGTGCTTTACGTACCCCCCCAAAAGAAAAAAAAATCTAGAGAAGTTGGTCCATCCCGTCCGATCCATCTTCCAGGAAATTTGACATCAAGGAACTCACGAACGATGGCAGAGACTGGACTAAAAAAAAACTTAAGAACATAACTTTTCATAATAAAAATTTTACAGTATTACATTTAATAGTTATTTCGTATTACCTTGCACTAAATGAAAAATTTTTGCCACTTTTCTGAAAAATAAACAGCTAATTTGTATATTTCGAAAAGAAAAAAAAAAAAGAAAGAAAAGAAAAGAGGAGAAATTCTAATTGCATGCACATGATAAAAAAAGCACGTTGCAAGAACGCTTATCGAGTTCGGAAAAAAAAATCCTGATTGTCCAATCAAAGAAAAAATTTTCACAGAAACATTTCTAAATATTTTTAAAGATGGCGTAATACAGAGATCATCAACTTCGTACTTTCGGGCGCACTTACGCCCACCACCTCCTTTTCTGGCGCTCACGAAGTCTCTGTAAATTTATAAGTAACAAGTTGGAAATTGTACGTCAAACGTGACAAATGAGGTGCGTTCGTACCATAGCTAGTTATATAAATATTCAGATCTTGATGATTTTTAATTCTGTGAAATGAATTACATCGTCTGCAGATTAATTTCTGTCATAAAATAAGTATCTCGGTCGCTTGAAGATGAAACCTCGGAAGCTCCTCTAACGAGAAAGCACCGATTTTTTTTCTTTTAATTCAAATTTCTTAATAAATATTTTTATTAATATCTCCTAAAGTTTTGATTCGATTTTTAAAAAAATTGAAATGTCTCGACAAAATTCTGCAAAGATAATATATCTTAAATTCCAAACCATTCGGTTGGGTAGTTTTTGCGTTGTTATATGCGGGCGGACGGACGGACAGACAGACAGACAGACGGACGGACAGACGGACGGACCAAACGACGACAATAGGTGCTACGTATTTATATAATTACGAACGCACCTAAAAATGCGTTTTTTAAACTCGTGGATTGGCCCGAAAGAAATAGGAGATTTTCAGTATGTGAAGTAAATTTCTTAAAATAAAATCTGACGTTTGCAAAATAGTGAAAGGTCCATTCACACTGAAGAAAATTATAGCATTTTTAGGCAATATGTCATTCTTTGAACTTCTAGTAGTCTCCAAAGAAGTTTCGTTATCCTTTTTATTTGAACATTTTTATAAATATACAACATACCTCTATATCCATCCAACATCATTGGGTTGTGTATGATTATGCCATGTGCACTTTCCACGAGCATATATAAATAAATATGTGTATGTATGTAAGAGTGTGTGTGTTGAGGAGGGGGGGGGTATAAATGGCCACGAAGATGGTTAAAAATTCAAATGCGTCCACCACATTAAAAAAGTTGTATAATGTGTTTACTGTATATACAAGTTAATTTTTATAACTTTTATTTGTAGTTTATTATTTACATAATAGAAATATTTTTACAATATTTATATTTTCAAGTTAAACTCAAAATAACTACTCGCCAGTCGCCAGGAAGCGCTTAAACGTTGAAATAGGGAGATTAAAAATTTTGCCAAATAATTTTCTCCTTTTTCCTTTTGTTCTTTTTTCTTTCTTTCTTTTTTTTTCTTTTCTTTTCTTTTTTTTTTTTTTTTTGGTATTGTTCCTTTTTTTTCAGTCGATTTCATTTCAACTCAGCAGTTTCTGAAAGGAGAGAAAATTATCATTTCCATAATAATAATAGTAATAAAATCCCATTACATATAAAAAAAAAATATCACTTACCTCTTCTATTATTAAATAAATGTAATTAAAAAATATCCTTGAATGCTTATTTACATAAATTTGTTAAAATAAATAAAAAAATAAGTATAAAGAAAGAAATTGAATTCGTCATTGTGACAGTTAATGATTTAATTTTACTTAGTTTGTATCGTTAAATCATGAACTGTGATAATATTTACTCAAGGACAAAGTTTTAATAATTATTTTGAAAATTTATTCATAATTTTCTTTTGATATTAGATTTAAATAAAAACAATTTTAAGAAACCTCTATGTATTTTTTTATGAGTTTTTAAATGCTCTTTATTTATATTTTGCTTCTTAATGAACTCGCAAGTAGATGGCTACTAAATAAAAAAATATAACCAGCCGAAAACTGGTTACTAAAAAGAAAATGTATCTACTGGCCAGTGGCTACTAACCAAAATTCCTTATTTTTAGCTTTATTTTCAAGGAATTACAAAACCTTTCTATCCTACGATAAACTGATTCCAATTTCACAGAAAAATTAATGAAAATTTAAAAAAAAATAATAAACATATTTTTTATAGGTGCATAAATTAATCAAGTTCAAAATGACAGTATAATCAAAATAAAGCTCATTTTGACAGTTAATGATTGAATTTTATTTAGTTTGCATAGTTAAATTAACTGTCTTAATATTTACTCAATGGTTATTTTGCAAATTTATTAATAATTTTCTTTTACTAGTACACTTAAATAAAAACAGTTTTAAGGTACTTCTACGTATGTCTTTTTTAGATTTCAAATGCTTAGTTATGTACTTTTTGTCTCTTAATATAGAAATGTTTGCACTGTCCCATAGATGGCTACTAAATAAAAAGTGATAACCGGCCAAAAACTATGTACTAAAATTAATCGTATTTACTGGCCAGTGGCTACTAACAGGATTTTCTTATTTTCAGCTTTATTTGCAAGGAATTATGAGACACTACTATCCTACTATTTAAATTTGACAGAAAAATGAATGGAAAATAAAAACAAAACTTTATAAATACTAGGGAACCCAACCCGAGCTTTCCATGTTACAGGTTACAAAACATAACCCATTTTGTTTTTTAAATTTAAAACTCTAACAGATTTTGCTACATTTAATATATATATTTTTTTAGATTGCCCACTAGCACCGAAAAGCTTTTATATATGAAAAATATCAACAATGTATTCGAATAAAGTTTTGAAACTTATTAAACGCGATGCTTTCTTATTAGCCGAAGAAAGCGCCAAAGATATCTCTACTTAAGCAACTTTTTTGATTGTGATAATTTCAGTAATTTAAACACGTAAGGTTAGTTTACATGTCTGTTAAATTTATGTTAAATTTATATTGTTTTATGTATTTACTGATGAAGTTTCAATTACGTTATGGAATATTAGCCGTAAATAAATGTTAAAATAATTGTATTATTTTAAGTGAAAGCA